>JAJJWW010015828.1:0-345818 GCA_023531295.1 Papaver armeniacum
CCCAAAATCCCCTTTTCTTACATTTTCACTACGTGAGCCAAAACCAAAATAACAATACAGCCACCATGACCAATGGGAATGGTTCGAAATGTCTTATAATATCCTAAAATGATTGTCCGTAGAAGGATAGTGTAAAAGAACACACAGAAGCGCAAGAAATAGCTCCGCCCCAAATTCCCCTTTTTTACATTTTCACTACGTGAGCCAAAACCAAAAATAACAATACAGGCCACCATGACCAATGGGAATGGTACAAAATGTCTTATAATATCCTAAAATGATTGTTCGTAGAAGGATATTGCAAAAGAACACACGAAGCGCAAGAAATAGCACTCCGCCCCAAAATCCCCTTTCTTACATTTTCACTACGTGAGCCAAAACCAAAAATAACAATACAGGCCACCATGACCAATGGGAATGGTCCAAAATGTCTTATAATATCCATAAAATGATTGTCTCAGTAGAAGGATATTCCAAAAGAACACACAAGCGCAAGAAATAGCCCGCACCAAAATCCCCTTTCTTACATTTTCACTACGTGAGCCAAAACCAAAAATAACAATACATGCCACCATGACCAATGGGAATGGTCCAAAATGTCTTATAATATCCTAAAATGATTGTCTGTAGAAGGATATTGCAAAAGAACACACAGAAGCGCAAGAAATAGCCTGCCCCAAAATCCCTTTCTTACATTTTCCACTACGTGAGCCAAAACCAAAAATAACAATACAGGCCACCATGACCAATGGGAATGGTCCAAAATGTCTTATAATATCCTAAAATGATTGGTTGTAGAAGGATATTGCAAAAGAACACACTTGAAGCGCAAGAAATAGCCTGCCCCAAAATCCCCTTTCTTACATTTTCCACTACGTGAGCCAAAACCAAAAATAACAATACATGCCACCATGACCAATGGGAATGGTCCAAAATGTCTTATAATATCATAAAATGATTGTCCGTAGAAGGATATTGCAAAAGAACACATGAAACGCAAGAAATAGCCACGCCCCAAAATCCCCTTTCTTACATTTTCCACTACGTGAGCCAAAACCAAAAATAACAATACAGGCCACCATGACCCATGGGAATGGTCCAAAATGTCTTATAATATCATAAAATGATTGTCTGTATAAGGATATTGCAAAAGAACACACAGAAGCGCAAGAAATAGCCTGCCCCAAAATCCCCTTTCTTACATTTTTCACTACGTGAGCCAAAACAAAAAATAACAATACATGCCACCATGACCAATGGGAATGGTTCAAAATGTCTTATAATATCCTAAAATGATTGTTGTAGAAGGATATTGCAAAAGAACACACATAAGCGCAAGAAATAGCTCCCCGCCCCAAAATCCCCTTTCTTACATTTTCCACTACGTGAGCCAAAACCAAAAATAACAATACAGGCCACCATGACCAAGGGGAATGGTTCAAAATGTATTATAATATCCTTAAATGATTGTAGTAGAAGGATATTGCAAAAGAACACACATGAAGCGCAAGAAATAGCTCGCCCTAAAATCCCCTTTCTTACATTTTCCTCTACGTGAGCCAAAACCAAAAATAACAATACAGTGCCACCATGACCAATGGGAATGGTTCAAAATGTCTTATAATATCCTAAAATGATTGGCCGTAGAAGGATATTGCAAAAGAACACAGGAAGCGCAAGAAATATTGAATGGCCCCAAAATCCCCTTTCTTACATTTTTCCTACGTGAGCCAAAACCAAAAATAACAATACAGGCCACCATGACCAATGGGAATGGTCCAAAATGTCTTATAATATCCTAAAATGATTGTCTGTAGAAGGATATTGCAAAAGAACACACAGAAGCGCAAGAAATAGCCTGCCCCAAAATCCCCTTTTCTTACATTTTCCACTACGTGAGCCAAAACCAAAAATAACAATACATGCCACCATGACCAATGGGAATGGTCCAAAATGTCTTATAATACCCTAAAATGATTGTCTGTAGAAGGATATTGCAAAAGAACACACGAGCGCGCAAGAAATAGCCTCGCCCCAAAATCCCTTTCTTACATTTTTCACTACGTGAGCCAAAACCAAAAATAACAATACAGCCACCATGACCAATGGGAACCAAATGTCTTATAATACCTAAAAATGGGAATTGGTCCAAGAAAATGTCTTATAATATCTAAATGATTGTTGTAGAAGGATATTCACAAGCGCAAGAAATACAAAATCCCCTTTTTACATTTTCCACTACGTGAGCCAAAACCAAAATAACAATACAGGCCACCATGACCAATGGGAATGGTTCAAAATGTCTTATAATATCCTAAAATGATTGTCCGTAGAAGGATATTGCAAAAGAACACACAGAAGCGCAAGAAATAGCCTGCCCCAAAATCCCCTTTCTTACATTTTCCACTACGTGAGCCAAAACCAAAAATAACAATACAGGCCACCATGACCAAGGGGAATGGTCCAAAATGTCTTATAATATCCTAAAATGATTGGCCGTAGAAGGATATTGCAAAAGAACATACGAAGCGCAAGAAATAGCTTGCCCAAAATCCCCTTTCTTACATTTTCCACTACGTGAGCCAAAACCAAAAATAACAATACAGGCCACCATGACCAATGGGAATGGTTCAAAATGTCTTATAATATCCTAAAATGATTGTCCGTAGAAGGATATTGCAAAAGAACACACATAAGCGCAAGAAATAGCCTGCCCCAAAATCCCCTTTTTTACATTTTCCACTACGTGAGCCAAAACCAAAAATAACAATACAGGCCACCATGACCAATGGGAATGGTTCAAAATGTCTTATAATATCCTAAAATGATTGTTTGTAGAAGGATATTGCAAAAGAACACACAGAAGCGCAAGAAATAGCCTGCCCCAAATTCCCCTTTCTTACATTTTCCTCTACGTGAGCCAAAACCAAAAATAACAATACAGGCCACCATGACCAATGGGAATGGTACAAAATGTCTTATAATATCCTAAAATGATTGGCCGTAGAAGGATATTGCAAAAGAACACATTTAAGCGCAAGAAATAGCTCGCCCCAAAATCCCCTTTCTTACATTTTCCTACGTGAGCCAAAACCAAAATAACAATACAGCCACCATGACCAATGGGAATGGTTCAAAATGTCTTATAATATCCTAAAATGATTGTCTGTAGAAGGATATTGCAAAAGAACACATGAAGCGCAAGAAATAGCTCCGCCCCAAAATCCCCTTTCTTACATTTTTTCTTACTACGTGAGCCAAAACCAAAAATAACAATACATGCCACCATGACCAATGGGAATGGTCCAAAATGTCTTATAATATCCTAAAATGATTGTCTTTAGAAGGATATTGCAAAAGAACACACATAAGCGCAAGAAATAGCCGGCCCCA
This sequence comes from Papaver armeniacum, assembly GCA_023531295.1. Lineage (NCBI taxonomy): Eukaryota > Viridiplantae > Streptophyta > Magnoliopsida > Ranunculales > Papaveraceae > Papaver > Papaver armeniacum. The sequence continues at coordinate 3,394 of JAJJWW010015828.1, forward strand.
AAATCCCTTTCTTACATTTTCCACTACGTGAGCCAAAACCAAAAATAACAATACATGCCACCATGACCAATGGGAATGGTCCAAAATGTCTTATAATATCCTAAAATGATTGGCTGTAGAAGGATATTGCAAAAGAACACACAGAAGCGCAAGAAATAGCACTCGCCCCAAAATCCCCTTTCTTAAATTTTCCACTACGTGAGCCAAAACCAAAAATAACAATACAGGCCACCATGACCAATGGGAATGGTTCAAAATGTCTTATAATATCCTAAAATGATTGTCGTAGAAGGATATTGCAAAAGAACACATGAAGCGCAAGAAATAGCTCGCTTTCCAAAATCCCCTTTCTTACATTTTCCACTACGTGAGCCAAAACCAAAAATAACAATACAGGCCACCATGACCAATGGGAATGGTTCAAAATGTCTTATAATATCCTAAAATGATTAGCCGTAGAAGGATATTGCAAAAGAACACACAGAAGCGCAAGAAATAGCCTGCCCCAAAATCCCCTTTCTTACATTTTCCACTACGTGAGCCAAAACCAAAAATAACAATACAGGCCACCATGACCAATGGGAATGGTTCAAAATGTCTTATAATATCCTAAAATGATTGTCTGTAGAAGGATATTGCAAAAGAACACACGTGAGAAGCGCAAGAAATAGCTTATAAAATCCTAAAATGATTGCCCAAAATCCCCTTTCTTACATTTTCACTACGTGAGCCAAAACCAAAAATAACAATACAGGCCACCATGACCAATGGGAATGGTTCAAAATGTCTTATAATATCCTAAAATGATTGTCTGTAGAAGGATATTGCAAAAGAACACACATAAGCGCAAGAAATAGCCTGCCCAAAATTCCCTTTCTTACATTTTCCACTACGTGAGCCAAAACCAAAAATAACAATACAGGCCACCATGACCAATGGGAATGGTTCAAAATGTCTTATAATATCCTAAAATGATTGGCCGTAGAAGGATATTGCAAAAGAACACAAAGAAGCGCAAGAAATAGCCTACCCCAAAATCCCCTTTCTTACATTTTCCTCTACGTGGGCCAAAACCGAAAATAACAATACAGGCCACCATGATTAATGGGAATGGTACAAAATGTCTTATAATATCCTAAAATGATTGGACGTAGAAGGATATTGCAAAAGAACACACAGAAGCGCAAGAAATGGTCTGCCCCAAAATCCCCATTCTTAAATTTTCCTCTTATAATATCCTAAAATGATTGCGATATTACCAAAGCGCAAGAAATAAAATTCCCTTTCTTACTTTTCCACTACGTGAGCCAAAACCAAAAATAACAATACAGGCCACCATGACCAAGGGGAATGGTCCAAAATGTCTTATAATATCCTAAAATGATTGGCCGTAGAAGGATATTGCAAAAGAACACACAGAAGCGCAAGAAATAGTCTGCCCCAAAATCCCCTTTCTTACATTTTCCTCTACGTGAGCCAAAACCAAAAATAACAATACAGGCCACCATGACCAATGGGAATGGTTCAAAATGTCTTATAATATCCTAAAATGATTGTCTGTAGAAGGATATTGCAAAAGAACACACCGAAGAATGCGCAAGAAATAGCCACGCCCAAAATCCTTTCTTACATTTTCACTACGTGAGCCAAAACCAAAAATAACAATACAGGCCACCATGACCAATGGGAATGGTTCAAAATGTCTTATAATATCCTAAAATGATTGTCTGTAGAAGGATATTGCAAAAGAACACACGAAGCGCAAGAAATAGCCTGCCCGAAAATCCCTTTCTTACATTTTCCTCTACGTGGGCCAAAACCAAAAATAACAATACAGGCCACCATGACCAATGGGAATGGTACAAAATGTCTTATAATATCCTAAAATGATTGGCCGTTGAAGGATATTGCAAAAGAACACACAGAAGCGCAAGAAATAGCCTGCCCCAAAATCCCTTTCTTAAATTTTCCTCTACGTGGGCCAAAACCGAAAATAACAATACAGGCCACCATGACCAAGGGGAATGGTCCAAAATGTCTTATAATATCCTAAAAATTATTTCAGAAGGATATTGCAAAATAAATAACAATACACCACCATGAAGCGCAAGAAATTTTTATAATGTCCTAAACTTATTGTCCAAAAGAACGCCCCAAAATCCCCTTTCTTACATTTTCCACTACGTGAGCCAAAACCAAAAATAACAATACAGGCCACCATGACCAAGGGGAATGGTTCGAAATGTCTTATAATATCCTAAAATGATTGTCCGTAGAAGGATAGTGCAAAAGAACACACAGTGCAAGAAATAGCCCGCCCCAAAATCCCCTTTCTTACATTTTCCTCTACGTGAGCCAAAACCAAAAATAACAATACAGGCCACCATGACCAATGGAATGGTCCAAAATGTCTTATAATATCCTAAAATGATTGGCCGTAGAAGGATATTGCAAAAGAACACACAAAAAGCGCAAGAAATAGCAATGCCCCAAATTCCCCTTTCTTACATTTTCCTCTACGTGAGCCAAAACCAAAAATAACAATACCGGCCACCATGACCAATGGGAATGGTTCAAAATGTCTTATAATATCCTAAAATGATTGTCTTTAGAAGGATATTGAAAAAGAACACAGAAGCGCAAGAAATAGCCAGCCCCAAAATCCCCTTTCTTACATTTTCCTCTACGTGAGCCAAAACCAAAAATAACAATACAGCCACCATGACCAATGGGAATGGTACAAAATGTCTTATAATATCCTAAAATGTTTGTCCGTAGAAGGATAGTGCAAAAGAACACACAGAAGCGCAAGAAATAGCCTGCCCCAAAATCCCTTTCTTACATTTTCCACTACGTGAGCCAAAACCAAAAATAACAATACAGGCCACCATGACCAAGGGGAATGGTTCAAAATGTCTTATAATATCCTAAAATGATTTTCCGTAGAAGGATATTGCAAAAGAACACACAGAATCGCAAGAAATAGCCTACCCCAAAATCCCTTTCTTACATTTTCCTCTACGTGGGCCAAAACCGAAAATAACAATACAGGCCACCATGACCAATGGGAATGGTACAAAATGTCTTATAATATCCTAAAATGATTGGCCGTAGAAGGATATTGCAAACGAACACACGAAAAATGCAAGAAATAGTCTGCCCCCAAAATCCCCTTTCTTAAATTTTCCACTACGTGAGCCAAAACCAAAAATAACAATACAGGCCACCATGACCAATGGGAATGGTTCAAAATGTCTTATAATATCCTAAAATGATTGTCTGTAGAAGGATATTGCAAAATAACACATTTATTCAAATAACGAAATAACAATACCACCACCTTGACCATCAAAGAATGGTTGAAAATGCAAGAAATAGCCTGCCCCAAAATCCTCTTTCTTACATTTTCCACTACGTGAGCCAAAACCGAAATAACAATACATGCCACCATGACCAGTGGGAATGGTTCAAAATTTCTTATAATATCCTAAAATTATTGTTCATGTAGAAGGATATTTCCCAAAAGAACACACAGAAGCGCATGAAATAGCCTACCCCAAAATCCCCTTTCTTACGATTTCCACTACGTGAGGCCAAAACCGAAAATAACAATACATACCACCATGACCATTGGGAATGGTACAAAATGTCTTATAATGTCCTAAAATGATTGGCCGTAGAAGGATATTGCAAAAGAACACAAAGCGCAAGAAATAGCTACCCCAAAATCCCCTTTCTTAAATTTTCCACTACGCGAGCAAAAACCAAAAATAACAATACAGGCCACCATGACCAAGGGGAATGGTTCAAAATGTCTTATAATATCCTAAAAATGATTGTCTCAGAAGGATATTTCCAAAAGAAACACAAAAGTGCAAGAAATAGCCTACCCCAAAATCCCTTTCTTAAATTTTTCAATACGTGAGCCAAAACCGAAATAACAATACAGGCCACCATGACCAAGGAGAATGGTTCAAAATGTCTTATAATATCCTAAAATGATTGTTTGTAGAAGGATATTGCAAAAGAACACACGGAAAGCGCAAGAAATATGCCCCAAATTCCCATTTCTTACATTTTTTTCTACGTGAGCCAAAACCAAAATAACAATACAGGCCACCATGACCAATGGGAATGGTTGAAAATGACTTATAATATCCTAAAATGATTGTCCGTAGAAGGATAGTGCAAAAGAACACATGAAGCGCAAGAAATAGCCTACCCTAAAATCCCAAAATCCCCTTTCTTACATTTTTCCTACGTGAGCCAAAACGCAAGAAAAATAACAATAACAGGCCACCATGACCAATGGGAATGGTCCAAAATGTCTTATAATATCCTAAAATGATTGTCTGTAGAAGGATATAGCAAAAGAACACACAGTAAGTGCAATAAATAGCCTGCCCCAAAATCCCCTTTCTTACATTTTCCACTACGTGAGCCAAAACCGAAAATAACAATACAGGCCACCATGACCAATGGGAATGGTCCAAAATGTCTTATAATATCCTAAAATGATTGTCTGTAGAAGGATATTGCAAAAGAACACACAGAAGCGCAAGAAATAGCCTGCCCCAAAATCCCCTTTCTTAAATTTTTCACTACTGAGCCAAAACCGAAATAACAATAAGGACCACCATGACCATTGGGAATGGTTCAAAATGTCTTATAATATCCTAAAATGATTGGTCGTAGAAGGATATTGTAAAAGAACATGGAATGCAAGAAATAGCCTGCCCAAAAATCCCTTTCTTACATTTTCCAATACGTGGGCCAAAACCGAAAATAACAATACAGGCAACCATGACCATTGGGAATGGTTCAAAATGTCTTATAATATCCTAAAATGATTGTCTGTAGAAGGATATTGCAATAGAACACACAAAAGCGCAAGAAATAGCCTGTCCCAAAATCCCCTTTCTTACATTTTTCACTACGTGAGCCAAAACCGAAAATAACAATACAGGCCACCATGACCAAGGGGAATGGTCCAAAATGTCTTATAATACCCTAAAATGATTGTATGTAGAAGGATATTGTAAAAGAACACACAGAAAGCGCAAGAAATAGCTCGCCCCTAAAATCCCCTTTCTTACATTTTCACTACGTGAGCCAAAACCGAAAATAACAATACAGGCCACCATGACCAAGGGGAATGGTCCAAAATGTCTTATAATACCCTAAAATGATTGTCCGTAGAAGGATATTGCAAAACAACACATGTAAGCGCAAGAAATAATTATTCCGCCCCAAAATCCCCTTTCTTAATTTTTCCATACGTGAGCCAACGAAAATAACAATACAGGCCACCATGACCATTGGGAAAGGTTTAAAATGTCTTATAATATCCTAAAATGATTGTTTGTAGAAGGATATTGCAAAAGAACACACAGAAGCGCAAGAAATAGCCTGCCCCAAAATCCCCTTTCTTACATTTTTCACTACGTGAGCCAAAACCGAAAATAACAATACAGGCCACCATTACCAATGGGAATGGTCCAAAATGTCTTATAATATCCTAAAATGATTGGCCGTAGAAGGATATTGCAAAAGAACACAATGAAGTGCAAGAAATAGCCCGCCCCAAAATCCCCTTTCTTACATTTTCCACTACGTGAGCCAAAACCGAAAATAAAAATACAGTCCACCATGACCATGGGAATGGTTCAAAATGTCTTATAATATCCTAAAATGATTGCCGTAGAAGGATATTGCAAAAGAACACACAGAAGCGCAAGAAATTGCCTGCCCCAAAATCCCCTTTCTTACATTTTCCACTACGTGAGCCAAAACCGAAAATAACAATACAGGCCACCATGACCAATGGGAATGGTACAAAATGTCTTATAATATCCTAAAATGATTGTCTCAAAGTAAAAGGATATTGCAAAAGAACACACAGAAGCGCAAGAAATAGCCACGCCCCAAAATCCCCTTTCTTAAATTTTCCAATACGTGAGCCAAAACCAAAAATAACAATACAGGCCACCATGACCAAGGGAAAGGTCCAAAATGTCTTATAATATCCTAAAATATTTGTCTGTAGAAGGATATTGTAAAAGAACACACAAAAGCGCAAGAAATAGCCAGCCCCAAAATCCCCTTTCTTACATTTTCCACTACGTGAGCCAAAACCAAAAATAACAATACAGGCCACCATGACCAAGGGGAATGGTCCAAAATGTCTTATAATATCCTAAAATGATTGGCCGTAGAAGGATATTGCAAAATAACACACAGAAGCGCAAGAAATAGCCTGCCCCAAAATCCCCTTTCTTACATTTTCCACTACGTGAGCCAAAACCAAAATAACAATACAGGCCACCATGACCAATTGGAATGGTACAAAATGTCTTATAATATCCTAAAATGATTTTTGTAGAAGGATATTGCAAAAGAACACACAGAAGCGCAAGAAATAGCCTGCCCCAAAATCCCCTTTCTTACATTTTCCTCTACGTGAGCCAAAACCAAAAATAACAATACAGGCCACCATGACCAATGGGAATGGTCCAAATTGTCTTATAATATCCTAAAATGATTGTCTGTAGAAGGATATTGCAAAAGAACACACAGAAGCGCAAGAAATAGCCTGCCCCAAAATCCCCTTTCTTACATTTTCCACTACGTGAGCCAAAACCAAAAATAACAATACAGGCCACCATGACCAATGGGAATGGTCCAAAATGTCTTATAATATCCTAAAATGATTGTACGTAGAAGGATATTGCAAAAGAACACACAGAAGCGCAAGAAATAGCCTGCCCCAAAATCCCCTTTCTTACATTTTCCACTACGTGAGCCAAAACCGAAAATAACAATACAGGCCACCATGACCAAGGGGAATGGTTCAAAATGTCTTATAATATCCTAAAATGATTGTCCGTAGAAGGATATTGCAAAAGAACACACAGAAGCGCAAGAAATATCCTGCCCCAAAATCCCATTTCTTACATTTTCCACTACGTGAGCCAAAACCAAAAAAACAATACAGGCCACCATGAACAATGGGAATGGTACAAAATGTCTTATAATATCCTAAAATGATTGTCTGTAGAAGGATATTGCAAAAGAACACACAGAAGCGCAAGAAATAGCCTGCCCCAAAATCCCCTTTCTTAAATTTTCCACTACGTGAGCCAAAACCAAAAATAACAATACAGGCCACCATGACCAAGGGGAAAGGTCCAAAATGTCTTATAATATCCTAAAATGATTGTCTGTAGAAGGATATTGTAAAAGAACACACGGAAAGCGCAAGAAATAGCACGCCCCAAAATCCCCTTTCTTAAATTTTTCACTACGTGAGCCAAAACCAAAAATAACAATACAGGCCACCATTACCAAGGGAATGGTCCAAAATGTCTTATAATATACTAAAATGATTGTTTGTAGAAGGATATTTCAAAAGAACACGAAGCGTAAGAAATAGCCTGCCCCAAAATCCCCTTTCTTAAATTTTCCACTACGTGAGCCAAAACCAAAAATAACAATACAGGCCACCATGACCAATGGGAATGGTCCAAAATGTCTTATAATATCCTAAAATGATTGTCTGTAGAAGGATATTGCAAAAGAACACACAGAAGCGCAAGAAATAGCCTGCCCCAAAATCCCCTTTCTTAAATTTTCCACTACGTGAGCCAAAACCAAAAATAACAATACAGGCCACCATGACCAAGTGGAATGGTCCAAAATGTCTTATAATATCCTAAAATGATTGTCTGTAGAAGGATATTGCAAAAGAACACAAAGAAGCGCAAGAAATAGCCTGCCCCAAAATCCCCTTTCTTACATTTTCCACTACGTGAGCCAAAACCAAAAATAACAATACAGGCCACCATGACCAATGGGAATGGTTCAAAATGTATTATAATATCCTAAAATGATTGTATGTAGAAGGATATTGCAAAACAACACACAGAATCGCAAGAAATAGCCTCCGCCCCAAAATCCCCTTTCTTACATTTTCCACTACGTGAGCCAAAACCAAAAATAACAATACAGGCCACCATGACCAATGGGAATGGTTCCAAAATGTCTTATAATATCCTAAAATGATTGTTTGTAGAAGGATATTGCAAAAGAACACAGAAGCGTAAGAAATAGCCTGCCCCAAAATCCCCTTTCTTACATTTTCCACTACGTGAGCCAAAACCAAAAATAACAATACAGGCCACAATTACCAATGGGAATGGTTCAAAATGTCTAATAATATCCTAAAATGATTGCCTGTAGAAGGATATTTCAAAATAACACACAGAAGCGCAAGAAATAGTCTGCCCCAAAATCCCCTTTCTTACATTTCCCACTACGTGAGCCAAAACCAAAAATAACAATACAGGCCACAATGACCAATGGGAATGGTTTAAAATGTCTTATAATATCCTAAAATGATTGTCTGTAGAAGGATATTTCAAAAGAACACACGTGAAAGCGCAAGAAATAGCTCACGCCCCAAAATCCCCTTTCTTACATTTTCCACTACGTGAGCCAAAACCAAAAATAACAATACAGGCCACCATGACCAATGGGAATGGTTCAAAATGTCTTATAATATCATAAAATGATTGTATGTAGAAGGATATTGCAAAAGAACACACGATAAGCGCAAGAAATAGCACGCCCCAAAATCCCCTTTCTTACATTTTCCACTACGTGAGCCAAAACCAAAAATAACAATATAGGCCACCATGACCAAGAGGAATGGTTCAAAATGTCTTATAATACCCTAAAATGATTGTTTGTAGATGGATATTACAAAAGAACACTGGAAGCGCAAGAAATAGCACGCCCCAAAATCCCCTTTCTTAGATTTTCCACTACGTGAGCCAAAACCAAAAATAACAATACATGCCACCATGACCAATGGGAATGGTTCAAAATGTCTTATAATATTCTAAAATGATTGTGCAGTAGAAGGATATCGCAAAAGAACACACGAAGCGTAAGAAATAGCTCCGCCCCAAAATCCCCTTTCTTACATTTTCCATTACGTGAGCAAAAACCAAAAATAAAAATACAGGCCACCATGACTAATGGGAATGGTTCAAAATGTCTTATAATATCCTAAAATGATTGTCTGTAGAAGGATATCGCAAAAGAACACACAGAAGCGCAAGAAATAGCTCCGCCCCAAAATCCCTTTTCTTACATTTTCCACTACGTGAGCCAAAACCAAAAATAACAATACAGGCCACCATGACCAATGGGAATGGTTCAAAATGTCTTATATTATCCTAAAATGATTGTTCTGTAGAAGGATATTTCAAAAGAACACACGGAAAGCGCAAGAAATAGTCCGCCCCAAAATCCCCTTTCTTACATTTCCCACTACGTGAGCCAAAACCAAAAATAACAATACAGGCCACCATGACCAATGGGAATGGTTCAAAATGTCTTATAATACCCTAAAATGATTGTTTGTAGAAGGATATTGCAAAAGAACACACAGAAGCGCAAGAAATAGCTTGCCCCAAAATCCCCTTTCTTACATTTTCCACTACGTGAGCCAAAACCAAAAATAACAATACAGGCATCCATGACCAATGGGAATGGTTTAAAATGTCTTATAATATCCTAAAATGATTGTCTGTAGAAGGATATTGCAAAAGAACACACAGAAGCACAAGAAATAGCCTGCCCCAAAATCCCCTTTCTTACATTTTCCACTACGTGAGCAAAAACCAAAAATAACAATACAGGCCACCATGACCAATGAGAATGGTTCAAAATGTCTTATAATATCCTAAAATGATTGTCCGTAGAAGGATATTGAAAAAGAACACACAGAAGCGCAAGAAATAGCCTGCCCCAAAATCCCCGTTCTTACATTTTCCACTACGTGAGCCAAAACCAAAAATAACAATATAGGCCACCATGACCAATGGGAATGGTTAAAAATGTCTTATAATATCCTAAAATGATTGTCTGTAGATGGATATTGCAAAAGAACACACAGAAGCGCAAGAAATAGCCTGCCCCAAAATCCCCTTTCTTAGATTTTCCACTACGTGAGCAAAAACCAAAAATAACAATATAGGCCACCATGACCAATGAGAATGGTTCAAAATGTCTTATAATATCCTAAAATGATTGTTTGAAGAAGGATATTGCAAAAGAACACACAGAAGCGCAAGAAATAGCCTGCCCCAAAATCCCATTTCTTACATTTTCCACTACGTGAGCAAAAATCTAAAATAACAATACAGGCCACCATGACCAATGCGAATGGTTCAAAATGTCTTATCATATCCTAAAATGATTGTCTGTAGAAGGATATTGCAAAAGAACACACGTGAAGCGCAAGAAATAGCTCGCCCCAAAATCCCCTTTCTTAGATTTTCCACTACGTGAGCCAAAATCTAAAATAACAATACATGTGCCACCATGACCAATGCGAATGGTTCAAAATGTCTTATCATATCCTAAAATAATTGTCTGTAGAAGGATATTGCAAAAAGAACACACGAAGCGCAAGAAATAGCACGCCCCAAAATCCCCTTTCTTACATTTTCCACTACGTGAGCCAAAACCAAAAATAACAATACAGGCCACCATGACCAATGCGAATGGTTCAAAATGTCTTATAATATCCTAAAATAATTGTCTGTAGAAGGATATTGCAAAAGAACACACAGAAGCGCAAGAAATAGCCTACCCCAAAATCCCCTTTCTTAGATTTTCCACTACGTGAGCCAAAACCAAAAATAACAATACAGGCCACCATGACCAATGGGAATGGTTCAAAATGTCTTATAATATCCTAAAATGATTGTTTGTAGAAGGATATTTCAAAAGAACACACATGAAGCGCAAGAAATAGCGCCCAAAATCCCCTTTCTTACATTTTCCACTACGTGAGCCAAAACCAAAAATAACAATACAGGCCACCATGACCAATGGGAATGGTTCAAAATGTCTTATAATAACCTAAAATGATTGTCCGTAGAAGGATATTGCAAAAGAACACACAGAAGCGCAAGAAATAGCCTGCCCCAAAATCCCCTTTCTTACATTTTCCACTACGTGAGCCAAAACCAAAAATAACAATACAGGCCACCATGACCAATGGGAATGGTTTAAAATGTCTTATAATATCCTAAAATGATTGTCTGTAGAAGGATATTGCAAAAGAACACACGAAGCGCAAGAAATAGCCTGCCCCAAAATCCCCTTTCTTACATTTTCCACTACGTGAGCAAAAACCAAAAATAACAATACAGGCCACCATGACCAATGAGAATGGTTCAAAATGTCTTATAATATCCTAAAATGATTGTCTGTAGAAGGATATTGAAAAAGAACACACAGAAGCGCAAGAAATAGCAAGCCCCAAAATCCCCTTTTCTTACATTTTCCACTACGTGAGCCAAAACCAAAAATAACAATATAGGCCACCACGACCAATGGGAATGGTTCAAAATGTCTTATAATATCCTAAAATGATTGTACAGTAGATGGATATTGCAAAAGAACACACGAAGCGCAAGAAATAGCTCCCCAAAATCCCCTTTCTTACATTTTCCACTACGTGAGCAAAAACCAAAAATAACAATACAGGCCACCATGACCAATGAGAATGGTTCAAAATGTCTTATAATATCCTAAAATGATTGTTTGAAGAAGGATATTGCAAAAGAACACACATTGCAAAAGAACACACAGAAGCGCAAGAAATAGCCTGCCCCAAAATCCCCTTTCTTATATTTTCCACTACGTGAGCAAAAACCAAAAATAACAATACAGGCCACCATGACCAATGGGAATGGTTCAAAATGTCTTATCATATCCTAAAATGATTGTCTGTAGAAAGATATTGCAAAAGAACACACGAAGCGCAAGAAATAGCACCTGCCCCAAAATCCCCCTTTCTTACATTTTCCACTACGTGAGCCAAAATCAAAAATAACAATACAGGCCACCATGACCAATGCGAATGGTTCAAAATGTCTTATCATATCCTAAAATGATTGTTTGTAGAAGGATATTGCAAAAGAACACACGAAAGCGCAAGAAATAACAAAATCCCCTTTCTTACATTTTCCACTACGTGAGACAAAACCAAAAATAACAATACAGGCCACCATGACAATTGGGAATGGTTCAAAATGTCTTATAATATCCTAAAATGATTGTCTGTAGAAGGATATTGCAAAAGAACACACAGAAGCGCAAGAAATAGCCTGCCCCAAAATCCCCTTTCTTACATTTTCCACTACGTGAGCCAAAACAAAAAATAACAATACATGCCACCATGACCAATGGGAATGGTTCAAAATGTCTTATAATATCCTAAAATGATTGTTTGTAGAAGGATATTGCAAAAGAACACAGAAGCGCAAGGCCCCAAAATCCCTTTTCTTACATTTTCCACTACGTGAGTCAAAACAAAAAATAACAATACAGGCCACCATGACCAATGGGAATGGTTCAAAATGTCTTATAATATCCTAAAATGCGTAGAAGGATATTGCAAAAAAAACACGAAGCGCAAGAAATATCCTGCCCCAAAATCCCCTTTCTTACATTTTCCTCTACGTGAGCCAAAACCAAAAATAAAAATACAGGCCACCATGACCAATGTGAATGGTTCAAAATGTCTTATAATATCCTAAAATGATTGTCTGTAGAAGGATAATGCAAAAGAACACACATAAACGCAAGAAATAGCCTTCCCAAAATCCCCTTTCTTACATTTTCCACTACGTGAGCCAAAACCAAAAATAACAATACAGGCCACCATGACCAATGGGAATGGTTGAAAATGTCTTATAATATCCTAAAATGATTGTCTGTAGAAGGATATTGCAAAAAGAACACACATAAGCGCAAGAAATAGCCTGCCCCAAAATCTCCTTTCTTACATTTTCAACTACGTGAGCCAAAACCAAAAATAACAATACAGGCCACCATGACCAATGCGAATGGTTGAAAATGTCTTATCATATCCTAAAATGATTGTCTGTAGAAGGATATTTCAAAAGAACACACATAAGCGCAAGAAATAGCCGGCCCCAAAATCCCCTTTCTTACATTTTCCACTACGTGAGCCAAAACCAAAAATAACAATACATGCCACCATGACCAATGGTAATGGTTCAAAATATCTTATAATATCCTAAAATGATTCTCTGTAGAAGGATATTGCAAAAGAACACACAGAAGCGCAAGAAATAGCCTGCCCCAAAATCTCATTTTTTTACATTTTCCACTACGTGAGCCAAAACCAAAAATAACAATACAGGCCACCATGACCAATGGGAATGGTTCAAAATGTTTTATAATATCCTAAAATGATTGTCTGTAGAAGGATATTGCAAAAGAACACACAGAAGCGCAAAAAATAGCCTGCCCCAAAATCCCCTTTCTTACATTTTCCACTACGTGAGCCAAAACCAAAAATAACAATACAAGCCACCATGACCAATGGGAATGGTTCAAAATGTCTTATAATATTCTAAAATGATTGTCTGCAGAAGGATATTGCAGAAGAACACACAGAAGCGCAAGAAATAGCTCCGCCCCAAAATCCTCTTTCTTACATTTTCCACTACGTGACCCAAAACCAAAAATAACAATACAGGCCACCATGACCAATGGGAATGGTTCAAAATGTCTTATAATATCCTAAAATGATTGCCTGTAGAAGGATATTGCAAAAGAACACACAGAAGCGCAAGAAATAGCCAGCCCCAAAATCCCCTTTCTTACATTTTCCACTACGTGAGCCAAAACCAAAAATAACAATACATGCCACCATGACCAATGGGAATGGTTCAAAATGTCTTATAATATCCTAAAATGATTGTCTGTAGAAGGATATTGCAAAAGAACACACAGAAGCGCAAGAAATAGCCTGCCCCAAAATCCCCTTTCTTACATTTTCCACTACGTGAGTCAAAACAAAAAATAACAATACAGGCCACCATGACCAATGGGAATGGTTCAAAATGTCTTATAATATCATAAAATGATTTTCTATAGAAGGATATTGCAAAAGAACACACAGAAGCACAAGAAATATCCTGCCCCAAAATCCCCTTTCTTACATTTTCCACTACGTGAGCTTAAACCAAAAATAAAAATACAGGCCACCATGACCAATGAGAATGGTTCAAAATGTCTTATAATATTCTAAAATGATTGTCTGTAGAAGGATAATGAAAAAGAACACACATAAACGGAAGAAATAGCCTTCCCCAAAATCCCCTTTCTTACATTTTCCACTACGTGAGGCAAAACCAAAAATAACAATACAGGCCACCATGACCAATGCGAATGGTTGAAAATGTCTTATAATATCCTAAAATGATTGTCTGTAGAAGGATATTGCAAAAGAACACACATAAGCGCAAGAAATAGCCTGCCCCAAAATCTCCTTTCTTACATTTTCAACTACGTGAGCCAAAACCAAAAATAACAATACAGGCCACCATGACCAATGCGAATGGTTGAAAATGTCTTATAATATCCTAAAATGATTGTCTGTAGAAGGATATTTCAAAAGAACACACATAAGCGCAAGAAATAGCCGGCCCCAAAATCCCCTTTCTTACATTTTCCACTACTGAGCCAAAACCAAAAATAACAATACATGCCACCATGACCAATGGTAATGGTTCAAAATGCCTTATAATATCCTTCTACAAACAATCATTTCAGGATATTGCAAAAGAACACACAGAAGCGCAAGAAATAGCCTGCCCCAAAATCCCCTTTCTTACATTTTCCACTACGTGAGCCAAAACCAAAAATAACAATACAGGCCACCATGACCAATGGGAATGGTTCAAAATGTCTTATAATATCCTAAAATGATTGTCTGTAGAAGGATATTGCAAAAGAACACATGAAGCGCAAAAAATAGCCCGCCCCAACCTCCCCTTTCTTACATTTTCCACTACGTGCGCCAAAACCAAAAATAACAATACAAGCTACCATGACCAATGGGAATGGTTCAAAATGTCTTATAATATCCTAAAATGATTGTCTGTAGAAGGATATTGCAGAAGAACACACAGAAGCGCAAGAAATAGCCTGCCCCAAAATCCTCTTTCTTACATTTTCCACTACGTGACCCAAAACCAAAAATAACAATACAGGCCACCATGACCAATGGGAATGGTTCAAAATGTCTTATAATATCCTAAAATGATTGTCTGTAGAAGGATATTGCAAAAGAACACACAGAAGCGCAAGAAATAGCCCGCCCCAAAAATCCCCTTTCTTACATTTTCACTACGTGAGCCAAAACCAAAAATAACAATACAGGCCACCATGACCAATGGGAATGGTTCGAAATGTCTTATAATATCCTAAAATGATTGTACGTAGAAGGATATTGCAAAAGAACACACAGAATCGCAACAAAATAGCCTGCCCCAAAATCCCCTTTCTTACATTTTCCACTACGTGAGCCAAAATCAAAAATAACAATACAGGCAACCATGACCAATGGGAATGGTTCAAAATGTCTTATAATATCCTAAAATGATTGTCTGTAGAAGGATATTGCAAAAGAACACACAGAAGCGCAAGAAATAGCCTGCCCCAAAATCCCCTTTCTTTACATGTCTTATAATATCCTAAAATGATTGTCTGTAGAAGGATATTGCAAAAGAACACACAGAAGCGTAAGAAATAGCCTGCCCAAAGATCCCCTTTCTTACATTTTCCACTACGTGAGCTTAAACCAAAAATAACAATACAGGCCACCATGACCAATGGGAATGGTTCAAAATGTCTTATAAAATCCTAAAATGATTGTCTGTAGAAGGATATTGCAAAAAAAACACAGAAGCGCAAGAAATAGCCTGCCCCAAAATCCCCTTTCTTACATTTTCCACTACGTGAGCCAAACCAAAAATAACAATACAGGCCGCCATGACCAAGGGGAATGGTTCAAAATGTCTTATAATATCCTAAAATGATTGTTTGTAGATGGATATTGCAAAAGAACACACAGAAGCGCAAGAAATAGCCTGCCTCAAAATCCCCTTTCTTACATTTTCCACTACGTGAGCCAAAACCAAAAATAACAATACAGGCCACCATGACCAATGGAAATGGTTCAAAATGTCTTATAATATCCTAAAATGATTGTTTGTAGAAGGATATTGAAAAAGAACACACAGAAGCGCAAGAAATAGCCTGCCCCAAAATCCCCTTTCTTACATTTTCCACTACGTGAGCCAAACCAAAAATAACAATAAAGGCCACCATGACCAAGGGGAATGGTTCAAAATGTCTTATAATATCCTAAAATGATTGTCTGTAGAAGGATATTGCAAAAGAACACACAGAAGCGCAAGAAATAGCCTGCCCCAAAATCCCCTTTCTTACATTTTCCACTACGTGAGCAACAACCAAAAATAACAATACAAACCACCATGACCTATGGGAATGGTTCAAAATGTCTTATAATGTCCTAAAATGATTGTCTGTTGAAAGATATTAAAAAAGAACACACTGAAGCGCAAGAAATAGCCTACACCAAAATCCCATTTCTTACATTTATACACTACGTGAGCAAAAATAGAAATAACAATGCATACCACCATGACCAATGGGAATGGTTGAAAATGTCTTATAATATCCTAAAATAATTGTTTGTAGAAGGATATTGTAAAATAACACACAGAAGCGCAAGAAATAGCCTACCCCAAAATCCCCTTTCTTACATTTTCCTTATAATGTACGTGAGCCAAAACCAAAAATAACAATACAGGCCACCATGACCAGTGGAAATGGTCCAAAATGTCTTATAATATCCTAAAATGATTGTCTTTATAAGGATAGTGCAAAAGAACATACGAAGCACAAGAAATAGCCTAACCCCCAAAATCCCCAAAATTTTCTAACATTTTCTTATAATGTCCTAAAACTACGTGAGCAAAAAAAACCAAAAATAACAATACAGGCCACCATGACCAATGGGAATGGTAATATCCTAAAATGATTGTTTGTAGAAGGATATTGCAAAATAACACACAGAAGCGCAAGAAATAGCCTACCCCAAAATCCCCTTTCTTACATTTATCCACTACGTGAGCAAAAACCGAAAATAACAATACATGCCACCATGACCAATGGGAATGGTTCAAAATGTCTTATAATGTCCTAAAATGATTGTTTGTAGAAGGATATTGCAAAATAACAAACTGAAGCGCAAAAAATAGCCTACCCCAAAATCCCCTTTCTTACATTTGTCCACTACGTGAGCAAAAACCGAAATAACAATACATACCACCATGACCATTGGGAATGGTACAAAATGTCTTATAATGTCCTAAAATTATTGTCTGTAGAAGGATTTTGCAAAAGAACACACTGAAGCGCAAGAAATAGCTTACCCCAAAATCCCATTTCTTACATTTATCCATTACGTGAGCAAAAACCGAAATAACAATACATACCACCATGACCATTGGGAATGGTTCAAAATGTCTTATAATATCCTAAAATGATTGTCTATAGAAGGATATTTCAAAAGAACACACAGAAATGCAAAAAATGGTCTACCCCAAAATGATTGTCTATACAAAATCCCCTTCCAAAAGAACACACAAAAGTGCAAGAAATAGCCTACCCCAAAATCCCCTTTCTTGCATTTATTCAATACGGGGGTAAAAACCGAAATAACAATACAGACCACCATGACCCTTGAGAATGGTTCAAAATTTTTATAATGTCCTAAACTTATTGTCTGTAGAAGGATATTCCAAAAGAACACACAGAAGTGCAAGAAATAGCCTACCCCAAAATCCACTTTCTTACATTTATTCAATACGTGGGCAAAAACAGAAATAACAATACCGACCACCTTGACCATTGAGAATGGTTGAAAATTTCTTATAATGTCCTAACCTTATTGTCTGTAGAAGGATATCCCAAAAGAACACACAGAAGTGTAAGAAATAGCCTACCCCAAAATCCCCTTTCTTACATTTATTCAATACATGGGCAAAAACCGAAATAACAATACGTACCACCATGACCATTGGAAATGGTTCAAAATTTCTTATAATGTCCTAAATTTATTGTATGTATAAGGATATTCCAAAAGAACACACAGAAATGCAAGAAATGGCCTACCCCAAAATCCCCTTTCTTATATTTATTCAATACGGGGGCAAAAACCGAAATAACAATAGAGACCACCATGACCATTATGAATGGTTCAAAATTTCTTATAATGTCCTAAACTTAGTGTCTTTAGAAGGATATTCCAAAATAATGCACAGAAATGCAAGAAATGGCCTACCCCAAAATCCCCTTTCTTACATTTATTCAATACGGAGGCAAAAACCGAAATAACAATAAAAACCACCATGACCCTTGAGAATGGTTCAGAATTTCTTATAATGTCCTAAACTTATTGTCTGTAGAAGGATATTCCAAAAGAACACACAGAAGTGCAAGAAATAGCCTACCCCAAAATTTACTTTCTTACATTTATTCAATACGTGGGCAAAAACCGAAATAACAATAAGGACCACCATGACCACTGGGAATGGTTCAAAATTTCTTATAATGTCCTAAACTTATTGTATGTTCAAGGATTTTCCAAAAGAACACACAGAAGTGCAAAAAATGGCCTACCCCAAAATCCCATTTCTTACAATTATTTAATATGAGGGAAAAAACCGAAATAACAATAAAGACCACCATGACCATTATCAATGGTTCAAAATTTCTTATAATGTCCTAAACTTATTTTTTGTAGAAGGATATTCCAAAAGAACACACAGAAGCGTAAGAAATAGGCTACCTTAAAATCCCTTTTCTTACATTTATCCACTACGTGAGCAAAAACCAAAAATAACAATACAGTCCACCATGACCAATGGGAATGGTTCAAAATGTCTTATAATATCCTTAAATGATTGTCTGTAGAAGGATATTCCAAAAGAACACACAGAAGTGCAAGAAATAGCCTACCCCAAAATCCCCTTTCTTACGTTTATTCAATACGGGGGCAAAAACCGAAATGACAATACAGACTACCATGACCCTTGAGAATGGTTCAGAATTTCGTATAATGTCCTAAACTTATTGTTTGTATAAGGATATAATCGCAAGAAATAGCCTACCCCAAAATCTCATTTCTTACATTTATTCAATACGGGTGCAAAAACCGAAATAACAATACCGACCACCTTGACCATTGAGAATGGTTGAAAATGTCTTATAATGTCCTAAACTTATTGTCTATATAAGGATATTCCAAAAGAATACATGGAAGTGCAAGAAATAGCCTACCCCAAAATCCACTTTCTTACATTTATTCAATACGTGGGCAAAAACCGAAATAATAATACGGACCACCATGACCATTGGAAATGGTTCAAAATTTCTTATAACGTCCTAAACTTATTGTTTGTATAAGGATTTTCCAAAAGAACACACAGAAGTGGACTACCCCAAAATCCCCTTTCTTACGATTATTCAATAAGGGGGCAAAAACCGAAATAACAATACAGACCACCATGACCATTATGAATGGTTCAAAATTTCTTATGATGTTCTAAACTTATTGTCTGTAGAAGGATATTCCAAAAGAATACACAGAAGTGCAAGAAATAGCTTACCCCAAAATCCGCTTTCTTACATTTATTCAATACGGGGGAAAAAATCGAAATAACAATACAGACCTCCATGACCATTGGGAATGGTTTAAAATGTCTTATAATGTCTTAGCCTTATTGTCTGTAGAAGGATTTTCCAAAATAAAACACAGAATTGCAAGAAATAACCTACCCCAAAATCCCCTTTCTTACATTTATTCAATAAGGAGGCAAAAACATAAATAACAATACAGACCAGCATGACCATTGAGAATAGTTCATAATTTCTTATAATGTCCTAAACTTATTTTTTGTATAAGGATATTCCAAAAGAACACACAGAACTGCAAGAAATAGCCTACCCCAAAATCCCTTTTCTTACATTTATTCAATACGGGGGCAAAAACCGAAATAACAATACAGACCAGCATGACCATTGGGAATGGTTTAAAATGTCTTATAATGTCCTAATGTTATTGTCTATATAAGGATTTTCCAAAAGAATACACCGAAATGCAAGAAATGGCCTACCCCAAAATCCAATTTCTTACATTTATTCAATACGGGGGCAAACACCGCAATAACAATACAGACCACCATGACCATTGAGAATAGTTCATAATTTCTTATAATATCCTAAACTTATTTTCTGTATAAGGATATTCCAAAAGAACACACAGAAGTGCAAGAAATAACCTACCCCAAAATCCCTTTTCTTACATTTATTCCATACGGGGGCAATACAGACCACCATGACCCTTGAGAATGGTTCAGAATTTCTTATAATGTCCTAAACTTATTGTCTGTAGAAGGATATTCCAAAAGAACACAGAAGTGCAAGAAATAGCCTACCCCAAAATCCCCTTTCTTACATTTATTCAATACGCGTGCAAAAACCGAAATAAAAATACCGACCACCTTGACCATTGAGAATGCTTGAAAATGTCTTATAACGTCCTAACCTTATTGTTTGTAGAAGAATATTCCAAAAGAATACACAGAAGTGCAAGAAATTGCCTAACCCAAAATCCACTTTTTTACACTTATTCAATACGTGGGCAAAAACCGAAATAACAATAAGGACCAACATGACCACTGGGAATGGTTCAAAATTTCTTATAATGTTCTAAACTTATTGTATGTATATGGATTTTCTAAAAGAACACACAGAAGTGCAAGAAATGGCCTACCTCAAAATCCCATTTCTTACAATTATCCAATATGGGGGCAAAAACCGAAATAACAATACAGACCACCATGAGCATTATGAATGGTTCTAAATTTCTTATAATGTCCTAAACTATTGTCTGTAGAAGGATATTCCAAAAGACCACACAGAAGTGCAAGAATTAGCCTGCCCAAAAATCCCCTTTCTTACATTTATTCAATATACGGGGGCAAAAACCGAAATAAAAATACAGACCACCATGACCATTGGGAATGGTTTAAAATGTATTATAATGTCTTAACCTTATTCTTTGTAAAAGGATTTTCCAAAAGAACACACATAAATGCAAGAAATGGCCTACCCAAAATCCGCTTTCTTACATTTATTCTTTACGGGGGCAAAAACCGAAATAACAATACGGACCACCATGAACATTATAAATGGTTGACAATTCTTAAAATGTCCTAAACTTATTTTTTGTAGAAGGATATTCCAAAAGAACACACAGAAGTGCAAGAAACAGCCTACCCCAAAGTCCCTTTTCTTACAATTATTCAATACGGGGGCAAAAACCGAAATAATAATACAGACCACCATGACCATTGATAATGGTTCAGAATTTCTTATAATGTCCTAAACTTATTGTCTGTACAAGGATATTCCAAAAGAACACACAGAAATGCAAGAAATAACCTACCCCAAAATCTCGTTTCTTACATTTATTCAACGGGTGTAAAAACCGAAATAACAATACCGACCACCTTGACCATTGAGAATGCTTGAAAATGTCTTATAATGTCCTAAACTTATTGTTTGTAGAAGGATATTCCAAAAGAACACATAGAAATGCAAGAAATAGCCTACCCCAAAATCCCCTTTCTTACATTTATTCAATACGGGTGCAAAAACCGAAATAACAATACCGACCACCTTGACCATTGAGAATGCTTGAAAATGTCTTATAATGTCCTAACCTTATTGTCTGTAGATGGATATTCCAAAAGAATACACAGAAGTCCAAGAAATAGCCTACCCCAAAATCCCCTTTCTTACATTTATTCAGTACGGGGGCAAAAATCGAAATAATAATACAAACCATCATGACCATTGGGAATGGTTTAAAATGTCTTATAATGTCCTAACCTGATAATATGTAGAAGGATTTTCCAAAAGAACACACAGAAATGCAAGAAATCGCCTACCCCAAAATCCCCTTTCTTACATTTATTCAATACGGGGGCAAAAACCGAAATAAGAATACAGACCACCATGACCATTGAGAATGGTTCAGAATTTCTTATAATGTCCTAAACTTATTGTCTGTAGAAGGATATTCCAAAAGAACACACAGAATTGCAAGAAACAGCGTACCCCAAAATCCCTTTCTTACATTTATTCAATATACGGGGGCAAAAACCGAAATAACAATACAGACCACCATGACCATTGGTAATGGTTGAAAATTTCTTATAATGTCCTAAACTTATTGTCTGTAGAAGGATATTCCAAAAGAACACAGAAGTGCAAGAAACGGCCTTTATTCAACACACAGAAGTGCAAGAAACGGCCTACCCCGAAATCCCCTTTCTTACATTTATTCAACACGGGGTCAAAAACCGAAATAACAATACATACCGGAATGACCATTGGGATGGTTTAAAATGTCTTATAATGTCCTAAACTTATTTTATATAGAAGGATTTTCCAAAAGAACACACAGAAGTGCAAGAAATGGCCCACCCCAAAATCCCCTTTCTTACATTTATTCAATACGGGGGCAAAAACCGAAATAACAATACATACCACCATGACCATTGAGAATGGTTCAGAATTTCTTATAATGTCCTAAACTTATTGTCTGTAGAAGGATATTCCAAAAGAATATACAGAAGTGCAAGAAATAGCTTACCCCAAAATCCGCTTTCTTACATTTATTCAATACGGGGGAAAAAATCGAAATAACAATACAGACCACCATGACCATTGGGAATGGTTTAAAATGTCTTATAATGTCTTAACCTTATTGTTTGTAGAAGGATTTTCCAAAATAAAACACAGAATTGCAAGAAATAGCCTACCCCAAAATCCCCTTTCTTACATTTATTCAATAAGGGGGCAAAAACAGAAATAACAATACAGACCAGCATGACCATTGAGAATAGTTCATAATTTCTTATAATGTCCTAAACTTATTTTTTGTATAAGGATATTCCAAAAGAACACACAGAACTGCAAGAAATAGCCTACCCCAAAATCTCTTTTCTTACATTTATTCAATACGGGGGCAAAAACCGAAATAACAATATAGACCAGCATGACCATTGGGAATGGTTTAAAATGTCTTATAGTGTCCTAACGTTATTGTCTATATAAGGATTTTCCAAAATAATACACTGAAATCCCCTTTCTTACATTTATTCAATACGGGGGCAAAAACCAAATAACAATACAGACCACCATGACCATTCAGAATAGTTCATAATTTCTTATAATGTCCTAAACTTATTTTCTGTAGCAGGATATTGCAAAATAACGCACATACGTGAAAGAAACAACCTATCCCAAAACTCCCTTTCTTACATTTGTCTCATACGTGTGCAAAAAACGATATAACAATACAGAGCAACAAGACCTATGAGAATGGTTCAAAATGTCTTATAATATCCTAAAATTATCCATGTAGAAGGATATTGCAAAATAACGCACAGAAATGCAAGAAATACCCTACCCTAAAACTCAATTTCTTACATTAGTCTCATACATGCCCAAAAACTGAAATAACAATACAGACCACCATGACCTCTGAGAATGTTCCAAAATGTCTTATAATATCATAAAATTATTTTCGGTGTCAGGATATAGCAAAAGAACGCACAGAAATGTAAGAAATAGCTTACCCCAAAACTCCTTTTCTTACATTTGTCTCATGCGTGTCCGAAAACCGAAATAACAATACAGACCACCATGACCTCTGAGAATATTTCAAAATGTCTTATAATATCTTAAAATTATTGCATGTAGCATGATATTGCAAAAGAACGCACAGAAGTCCAAGAAACAGCCTACCCCAAAACTCCCTTTCATACATTTGTCTCACACGTGTGCAAAAACCGATATAACAATACAGAGCAACAGGACCTCTGAGAATGGTTCAAAAGCTCTTATAATATCCTAAAATTATCGCCTGTACAAAAATATTGCAAAAGAACGCACAGAAGTGCAAGAAACAGCCTACCCCAAAACTCCCTTTCTTACATTTGTCCCATTGTGTGCAAAAACCGAAAAAATGATACAGACCACTAGGACCTCTGAGAGTGTTCAAAATGTCTTATAATATCCTAAAATTATCCCATGTAGAAGGATATTGCAAAATAACGCACAGAAATGCAAGAAATAGCCTACCCTAAAACTCAATTTCTTACATTTGTCACATACATGCCCGAAAACCGAAATAACAATACAGACCACCATGACCTCTGAGAATGTTCCAAAATGTCTTATAATATCCTAAAATTATTTTCGGTGCAACAGGAGTTTCATGATGAAAAAGTCCTTCATTGGACGGTTAATAAAAGTACATTTAAATTAGAAGATTAGACAATTTTCCTCATCAAGTTCTATTATTACTATGTCCCACAACGTTCCAGGGGCATCTATGTAATAAGAGTTTAATATGAAAACTTTATCAGCTTAACTTTTTCCTTAAATTAGTTAAACTTTATCAGCTTATTATTAAACTTTTTCTTACTATGTAATAAGAGTTTACTAAGTTACATTAAATTAGTTAGGTTATGACAAGACTGGACAATTTTCCTTATCAAGTTCTCTTATTACCAAGTCCCGCAAAATTCTAAAGGTATCCGTACAATAAGAGTTTAATGATGAAAAAGTCCATCTTTAAATGATAAAACTGAGCAATTTTCCTCATCAAGTTCTCTTATTACTAAGTTCCACCACCTTCTCTCCCCTTTTCTCTTTGAAATAAAGAAGAAGGAAAAAACATAAAAAAAACTACTTTCTTCATAATTCAGATCCTTGATACGTCTGGTTTTGGTTTGATTTTTCAGATCTACCAGACGGATCGGGTTTGGGTCCTTGTATATATTTATCTTTCAATAAAAAAAAATTGTTTCTAAATAATTTTATGGTTTTCTGATCGGTCTGATGGTTTCACAATACTATCAGGACTTGTTTTCTTATTCTATTATTAGGGTTTTTGGTGGATTTGGATTGGCATTGTTATCACGCATGTGATGGATGAAAACGATCTACTTAATGAATCTATAATCCATAATCAATAAACCAGATTCAAATCATATTGCAAAAGAACGCACAGAAGTGCAAGAAATAGCCTACCCCAAAACTCCCTTTCTTACATTTGTCCCATTGTGTGCAAAAACCGAAAAAACGATACAGACCACTAGGACCTCTGAGAGTGTTCAAAATATCTTATAATATCCTAAAATTATCCCATGTAGAAGGATATTGCAAAATAACGCACAGAAATGCAAGAAATAACCTACCCTAAAACTCAATTTCTTACATTTGTCACATACATGCCCGAAAACCGAAATAATAATACAGACCACCATGACCTCTGAGAATGTTCCAAAATGTCTTATAATATCCTAAAATTATTTTCGGTGCAATAGGAGTTTCATGATGAAAAAGTCCTTCATTGGACGGTTAATAAAAGTACATTTAAATTAGAAGATTAGACAATTTTCCTCATCAAGTTCTATTATTACTATGTCCCACAAAGTTCCAGGGGCATCCATGTAATAAGAGTTTAATATGAAAACTTTATCAACTTAACTTTTCCATTAACTAAACTAGTTGTGCACCCGTGCGTTGCACGGGTTCAGATTACTTGAAACTACAAAAACCTAATGACATCTAATATCAATAATATTTTGGTGAGTTTATTTTATACTCCACGAAGAAAACAAAAGTGTATATTTACAAACTGCACGATAATGTTACCGCCTGATCACTTTCCAAGTGCATGTTCCTAAAAGAATGGAAACATATATTACAAAGCAAACTCCTTGAAGTTGGCAGGCGAGAGAAGAGCTCTTTTCCAATTTTGATCACTTATCCATAGGATTGGTTCGCAGAACATCAGTAGCAGAAATGAGATACAGAAAGTCTTCCTGAAAAGACTGTCATGAACATAAGAGGAGCGGCTACATCGAAAATAATACATTAAGGTTAGCCATTTAACACGAATATGTCAATAATAACATCTTATTATTTATTTCGTATTTCTTTGGCCGTAAAATACAAAATATTCTATTAATTCGGGTTTTCTTTGCACTATTGCCTAATTAATTTCTCCATTTCTTCATTTTTTTCTTCTGACTAAAAATCACTTATTCTTTTCCCGAAATGAGGAAAACCTCTTTGAAATTCTTTCCTCCGCGGCTCCGCCTAACAATAATTGACCCTGCAAGGTATCACTAAAATCTAGCAAGTCATACAAAACCAAATTACTTCATGAAAGTGCATATAAACTACAACCAAACTCCTACATAACTGCAAGCACCACCCATTTCTTTACCACAACTTATGGCTTAAAGGAAAATACTTAAGAACTTAAGTGGACACTGGTACATTCGAAAAATCAACGGTGCATAAATAGTTTACAACATCCTTTCTAAGCATTTGTCTATCATCCAACATTCGTAAAATAAGATGCGCATTAGAAGACAGTGAGTACAAAAGAAACCTCATATATATGTTAGTATAAAATTGTATACACCACACTCCAATTTGCGGTAAGTTAACAACAAAGCAGAGCACTTGACATTCATATTACTGACACAATATTGGTTTTACTCTATTATGGTTAAATTAGTTTAACTAACAGAAGTTTGCAAATTTAACATCGAAAATGAAATTAGTTAGGGCTAATGAAATTAGGTGGGGAATGATAGAGAAAGACAGATTTACCAAGTTCTATAAAAGCTCATATAAGTATCTTGCATGTTTAGCTAGCCAGTTTTTCTACGTAGCCATCTGCTTCTATCATTTGTGCCTATCTAAGAACAGAAATCAGTCGAGTACAACCATACAGAATGTGTTAGGGTGGTAAAATAGCATTAATTTGGTAGGGTGGACATGAAAAAATTAAGTATATGGCAGAGTTAACTATGTCAGTCTATTAAGTGACATAAATTACATATTTGTTTGTCAAGACCTTCAATTAGGTACTACTGTGGCAGATAACTCCAAAATATGTAGAATTAGTTTATATAAAAAGCCTGCCATACTCATTAGAAAAAAAAAAGGAAAGGAAGCTCTGCCATACTCATCAAAGAAAAACTCGAAAGACAGCTCCAAGTTAGGGCCCTTCTAGTAGATTCAAACGGAAAAAAAAAAACTATTATTGATACTGTACCTTCCAAGCCACCCTAGTGATAAGACATTTGTCTATCCAATAGCTTCTTAGCTGCAGTGGCGCTATTTGGAATTTCATAGCTAACACCGCCAGCAAATATGTAACTGGAGAAGAAAATTATCACTATGAGAATGAGGATGAATGGATGTGAAGATAAAAAAACAAATCATTCTTATGCTAAAACAGAAAGTCATGTATGTGTAATTGCACCTTGTCCCTCCTCTATGTGTTTATCATCATCTACACTTAATTAAATTCTAAAGGCCATAAATTAAAACCTTTTACTGTAAAAGTTTCATCACCAGGGCATTTTAAATAGAATTGTTGCTCAAAATATATAAAGAAAAAAACAACTCGAATTGGTTTGCGGTGAGGAGCTCTGGAATTCGAGCTTTTGGCTCAACTTTTAAACCGAGGCCAGGACGCAAAAAAAAAAAAAATTCAATTACTAAAAATAGTATTAAAAGTAGTCAACTAATAAGATTAAAAATAGGGAACAATAAGAAAAACACTACGGAATCAAAATCTAATCGTATATTTACATAGTGACATATAATCAAATATAGTTATCAAATTGCGTGAAAGTGAGAAACTATAAGAGGTTAATAATTTTTGAATCGATGTTAATGTTAATAATTTATTACACTTTTATTTAAAATGAAGTACAACAGTAAACAAAACAAAATAAAATCATAATGAAACTTTAAATTCTCAGTTTAACTTATAAAATTAAGGTATATATGGAGAATGTTTGGAGCAAGGCTTTCCTTGTACGATGCCTTCATGCCCTCGATGGATAGAACTTAACATATTCAACATATCAAGTAAACCTTGTGTTGGAATAAAGTAACACATCAAATCAAAGATGCTCCAACCATCTTGATGGGGAAAACTACCAATCTTCCCCGTTAAAACAATCACACTTGTTCGCTAGATATAAGAACTGGTAGTTTAATCAGATGCTTGACTATCAAAAGTACAATCAAGTAAAAAAAGATGGAGAAAAATGTGCAGATTCAAATCTGCATGAAGTATTAAATTTCAGGTTTTTAGCCACCCATATAGTTTCACCCTAAATGACAATATCATACCAATCATAAGAATATCATTATTCACAATAGTAAATAGTAAATGCTCACTCATATGACTGGCGTCACCTCCCATCTCCCGAGCTCATTGATCCTCTAATGTAAAGCAGTTCAGTAAATCAAAGATTTTGGCAGCAAGTCAAAAAACATACCAAACATTTTACTTACAGAAATTATTGATTTGTCTCACTATGAACTATTAAACACAATGACATAAATAAAAATGATAAACCAAACAAACTAAATATACACGGTAATACCTGGTAGTACATGTTGTTGTATAAATACATCACTTCATGGGTCATCTAAAGGCCTGTACAAATACACCTTTGCTAAAATGACAATTACCAAATCCCACCAGTACATTGTACTCCCTACATATATAGAAGATGAAGAAAACTAAAATCTCAATCCCAGCAGGTAGCACTCAAGATCTATCTCCCTACACCAGATACTCTTGAAGAATTAGAATTCTGCAAGTAAGCCTAAAAATACTCACAACCTTAGTAACAATTGAAGCACATGTATCACATTTAGCATTAAACCCATTTGGAATCACAGTTGGTAGTAAAAACACTCACATTCTGCCAACTCCATCTGTCAACTGCCTTTTTGCTTCTTTGTCTCTATATCAAATGAAGAAGACACTTCTTTTTAGACTATTATCAAACGAAGAAGATACACATGAATCAGTATCAAACTTAGAAAACAGGTATAAATCAAATGAAGAAGACACAATTGAATCAGTATCAAATATGGAATAGAGTTAGTTATTCACTTTTAGTTATAGTTCAGAAACAATGTATACAAAATTCATGACTATTGTCACAATTAAATCCAGAAACTTTTAATGGAACACATGAGCAGTATCAAAAAGTAATCTAAAATAAAATCAAAAAAGAAATTGATTTTCGATTCAACAATAGAGATATTCAATATATTTTATAAAAAGCAGAGAAAATCCTAATAGAGTTAGGGTTACCAACAGGATGGTATTTTGTTGTTTATCAAAAAGAAATAAAAATTGTACCCGCAGATGATCGTCACTTGGTTCGAACCGAAAGACCCTCATCTGCAAAATCAAAACACGGCTAATTAATCTATAGAAAAGGATCAAACCCCATCAAAATAGAAAAAAGAAGTTCATGAATGCAAGTTGAGAGAATTGAAACCTCGATGATGCCCTTTCCATCCTTCATCTTCATCACCTGCGACATAAAAAGAACAAATTTTTTTCTGGTTTATTGCGACGCAGAAAAAACAGAGAGAACGGAGGAAAAATTGTGAAAGAAAAAAGAGAAGGAAGAGAAGAGGCGAAAGAGAAAATAGGAAATAATATCTTCATGCGCTATCTCGAAAAAAAAAAAAAAGAAGATGAAAAAATTAGGGTTTTCTGCAAACAATGGTTCGGTATTGTTGGAGAAACTATAAGATAGTCCCCACATTGCTAACTCCTTAGCCTAGATCTTAATATATAAGGTGGTGAGCCACTCCACTCATTGCCAATTGGTTTTGAGTTGGAAGCCCACACACTTCTAACATGGTATCAGAGCTAGGCCCGTATGAGAGTGGAATGAGAAGTAGACCCAATGGGCGCCCGTCCACCCGTACAGAGGTCCACGTTGTAGTGGTTTAATCTCCGCCCTACACGTGGAGGGGGAGCATGTTGGAGAAACTATAAGATAGTCCCACATTGCTAACTCCTTAGCCTAGATCTTAATATATAAGGTGGTGAGCCACTCCACTCATTGCCAATTGGTTTTGAGTTGGAAGCCCACACACTTCTAATAGGTATCTTGAGAGTGATTCATGAGAAAATAGAAAATAGGTATTCTAATGATCTCATCACCAACCCAGCCGAAAAAGCATTAAACATCATTAGAAACCCTTGATTCCTTTAAAATTCAAATGAAAACTTCACAAAATGAATCCCATATAAAGAGGACACCCTAAAGATTTGTTTGAAGTCACAAAATCAGCAATGAGTGATAATCTTAAAATTTGATACCCGAAATCCAAATATCATAAGAATGGTAAGAAAGAAACATATAAACCCAAAAAATCGAAACTCTTGTCTAAAACCCTAGCCAAACGAAGAAGATGAAAAATAAGAAAAAACAACTACCTTTTGTGGATCAGATCATTATTCTGGCAGTAAGAAATTAGTAAACTAAAAAGTAAAAACCTAAATATTAATAGAACAATAACAAAAATCAAAACTATTAACGTGAGGAAAGGAAGGATAAGAGGCAAAGGAAGAAGAGAGGCGGAAGATATAAAGTCTAAGGTTTCTCCGTATGAGGAGAGGAAAGATAAGAGGCAGAGGAAGAAGAGAGGCGGAAGATATGAGGTCAAGGTTTCTCCGTTTATTAAGCAAACCCTTTATTTCTATTGGTAAGGGGCCAGGAGCTCTAGAATTCAAGCTTTTGGCCTAACTTTCAATGAGAGTCCAAAGCAATTTCTACTCAAATTATATATACAATATTACTAAGTTACATTAAATTAGTTAGGTTATGACAAGACTGGACAATTTTCCTTATCAAGTTCTAATTCTAAAGGTATCCGTACAATAGGAGTTTAATGATGAAAAAGTCCATCTTTAAATGATAAAACTGAGCAATTTTCCTCATCACGTTCTCTTATTACTAAGTTCCACCACCTTCTCTCCCCTTTTCTCTTTGAAATAAAGAAGAAGGAAAAAAACATAAAAAAAACTACTTTCTTCAAAATTCGGATCCTTGATACGTCCGGTTTTGGTTTGAT
Organism: Papaver armeniacum; assembly: GCA_023531295.1. Taxonomy (NCBI): domain Eukaryota; kingdom Viridiplantae; phylum Streptophyta; class Magnoliopsida; order Ranunculales; family Papaveraceae; genus Papaver; species Papaver armeniacum. The sequence goes on from JAJJWW010015828.1 coordinate 34,381, forward strand.
TTTCAGATCTACCAGACGGATCGGGTTTGGGTCCTTGTATATATTTATCTTTCAATAAAAAAAATTGTTTCTAAATAATTTTATGGTTTTCTGATCGGTCTGATGGTTTCACAATACTATCAGGACTTGTTTTCTTATTCTATTATTAGGTTTTTTTGGTGGATTTGGATTGGCATTGTTATCACGCATGTGATGGATGAAAACGATCTACTTAATGAATCTATAATCCATAATCAATAAACCAGATTCAAATCATATTGATTGATAGGAATCAAAAACTTTATAACAGGAGTTCTCTTTCAAACAATTAAAAGAAAGTAAACCTAAAAGAATTGGAAAAGATAAAGTCCACCCTCTTCTCAGTACACCTAAGTAGTTTTATAAAAGAAAGAGAAAGGAGGGACTCACACGAGTGAGTGACACACACACACACACACACACACACACAAAACAAATCAGAATGAGAACAGCATTTCACTACCCCCCCCCCCCCCCCAAGCTCATGAGGAGTAAGGACTCTGAGCTTGTGTCGCAGTAAGTTGAACCTTGGACCATGCAAGGATTTAGTGAAGACATCTGGCACTTGATCAAGAGTAGAGATATAGAAGACCCTCGTGTTATCGGATTGCACCGGTTCCTAACGAAGTGAAAATCGATAGCAACATGTTTCATTTGTTGTGCATAACCGGATTACTGGCAAGAGAAAGGGAAGAAATGTTGTCACAGCCAATAGAAGGAACAACTGGTAGAAAAATGTGTAAATCTCTAAGCAGTTGACAAACCCACACTAACTTAGCAGCAGTTTGCGCAAGACACCTATACTCAGCCTCAATACTTGACCTTGCAACAGTGGATTGTTTTCTGGAAGACCAAGTGATAGGGTTTGAACCAAAAACAAACAAACCACTAATGGATTTTCTATCGCAGTAGGATTAGCTGCCCAATCCGCATCACCTGAAACCTTGTAAAGTAACCAAGCCTTTGTAAATAAAATGCCATAATCTAGTGTTCCTTTAATGTACCTGAGAATCCTCTTAGCAGCAGTCATGTGAGCAGAAGCAGGGGCGGAGCCACATGGAAGGGTGGGTGTGCAATTGCCCACCCAACCCAGCTGGATCCCAAGCCCAATTGTGACCACTTAAGCCAAATTTTTGGCATTTTACCCATTTGCACCCCCTAAATCACGAGGGGATTGGTAACTTGCCCACCCATTTTCTAAAACCCGCCCGCCTCGAGCGTATGGGCTTTTGCATGTCCGCACACCCGATTGACCGCAAACCGATTTCTAGTCCGGTCCAGTGAGATATTGTAGACCACCAACCAAAGATCTGAATTCAGCTTGGATTTTCAAGGTAATCACTGTCACCAGGAAGAAGTTTAGTAGAAGGGCAGGCAGGAGAATAACAAGATTTAGCACCCACCATGTTAGTTCGTTTGAGGAGATCCAAGTGCATACTTGGACCGAGAGAGGAACAATTTGGATTTATCTCTCTTAACTTCCTGTGCCTAGAAAAAGTGCAAAGGACCTAAGTCTTTTGGGAAAGCCTTACCCGGTTGAGTGATAATAGATTGAATGAAGACCGAGTCATTCCCTGTAAGCAAGATATCATCCACGTACACCAAGCAAATCACAAGCAGTTTACCCTTTTAAGCAAAAACAAAGAAGTATCTAAAAAGCAACAAACCCCAAAGTGAGCAAAGCATCGGAAAGCTTTTCATACTGTGCCCCGGGTGCCTGTTTTAGCCCATAGATGGACTTGTGCAATTTACACACATAGTTAGGATGATCAACATCTATAAATCCAGCAGGTTGTTATATAAACACTTCTTCCTTCAGATCTCCATATAGAAAGGCATTGCTAATGTCCAGTTGAGTAATAGACCACTCAAATTGAACTGCAATTGAGAGAATAAGTCTAATAGTAGTGGGTTTGGCTACGGGACTGAATGTTTCAGAAAAATCCACTCCGTGCTGTTGATGAAAGCTCTTAGCCACTAATCTGGACTTAAACTTGTCGATGGAACCATCTCGCCTTGTGCTTAACTCGAAACACCCACTTACATCCTACCACATTCGACTTGGATGAGGTGCCACCAAGGACCAAGTACCAAAGATTAATATGGGATGTAATATCCTCTGCCATGGATACCCTCCAGACTGGCTTCTTGTTAGCTTGACTAAAGCATGTGGGAGTAGGATCTGAAACATCACTTAGAAAAGCCTTTGGCAAAACATGTTTAGAAGCATAATAAGTTTTGGGTTTGAAAATTCCCATTTTAGCTCTAGTAACCATCTTGTGTGCATTAGTGGTTTCTACAATAGGAGAAACAGATGATGTAGAAGGCATAGTAGCAGAGATAGAAGAATCAGAAGAGTGAGAGGATGCAGCAAGACATAGCAATTCAGTGTCAGATACAGAGATGGATGGTAGATTTTCAGTTTGTTTAAGGGAGAGAAAAGTGTCAGTAATAGCAGGACAAGATGAAGAGAGGGAGAGATCTTTATAAGGAAAAGAAGACTCATCAAAAATGACATGCCTGGATATGTAGATTTTTCCAGTAGATGGATCTAGGCACTTGTATCCTTTCTGAAAGGTGTTGTAACCAAGAAACACACAGTGTTTACTTCTTGGTTGAAGCTTGGAAGTAGTGTAAGGCCGAAGCCAAGGGAAGCAAGTGCAACCAAAGCATTTAAGAAATTATAATCAGGTTTGATATTGAATAAGACTTCTAGTGGAGTATTAAAAGCAATGGACTTCGTAGGTAGTCTGTTGATTAAAAAATTTGCAGTTGAGAATGCTTCTACCCAATATGAATGAGGGAGACCAGATTGAATTAACAAAGTTCTGCTAAGATTAAGAATTAGACTCAGAGCTCCATTCTACTCGCAAAGTGTGAGGACATGTAGATTCATGAAAATACCCTTGCTAAGAAGGAAGTCCTTGAGATATAGATTAAAGTTCATAAAAAATTACCCATACCCGCCCCATTACCCACATGAATTGGCGCGGGGCGGGTATGGGGAATACCCGTATGGGGCGGGTTTCCCATGGGTTACCCATAAGACGGTGTTAATTATTAATACATATATGTATTTATAATCAAAACTTAAACAAAAATAATAACATAAGAATAATGCATTATAAAATTTAAAATTCAGAAATTCATCTTAAAGTGAACAAAAGAATCTGTAAATGACTTATTAGTTTTGCTACTTTTTCCTTTCTCAACAAAGAATCTGTAAATGACTTATTAGTTTTGCTACTTTTAGAGAATGTGTCTGATCACAACAAAGAAGCGAAAGTGATGAATATACAAGAACGATCAAGAATATAATAAATGAAAGAAGTGGCTGAAGTATAAAAATAAATGAAAGAAAGCTTGACTAAGTGGTAGAAGTATAAAAATTCGATACGAATTCTTGCATAAAAGTCTAAACCCTTATAATATGAAAGCTACGGGGCGGGGACCTTGAATCCCATCCCCATCCCCACAGCTTAGGTTTCAGGTATTACCCATACCCGACCTCATCCCCATTTGTGCGGGAAAAATCCTACCCAAACGGGGCGGGTACCCACGGGGATGGGTTTGGGTGGGCAAATGGCCATCCCTAATTAAATTAGATTATGATAAGACTAGACCATTTTTCCTCGTCAAGTTCTCTTAATACTAGTAGGTCCCAGGATGCACCTAAAAATTAACTAAAAATTAATAAAAATAGATTTAAACTAAATTATGATGAGATTAGACAATTTTCCTCATCGGGATCTTTTATTATTAGGTCCACAAAGTTCCAAGGGTACCCGTGCAATAAGTTCTATTATGATGTATAAGTTCAACATTAGGTTATTAATTTTTTTTATTTTTTTTTTAAACTAGCTTATGATAAGTCAATTTTTCTTATTACTAGGTCCCACAAAGTTCCAGGGTATCTCATCATTTAGTCTAGTTTTTATCTCCATGATTTGTGTATCTTTATCTAGTGGTTTATCCTTTTACTAGATCCCTTAATTTAGTCAGTAAGTGTCTAAGTCGCTTAATTTAAGTAAGAACACGAACTAAAATATAAACCATTGAGTGAAGAATTTGTGGGTGTTGGAGACCTTACCTGTTTTTCTAGATTGGGATGAATACGCCAAGCAACTCGAGCAGCCGTCAGATTGACATCCTTCTTCTCCTTAAACTATAACAAATTTACAACTATTACAATAGCACTCTGATTTCCAGAATCAAAACTACCTAACAAGCACACTTTACAACAAATTGAAAAACACACAACTGAGGAATAAAGATAAAACAAGAAATAAAAAGGTCTTCTTTTCTTTGAGAGACCTCTGTGTCTGCCTTGTTCACAAAAATTCCATGTATTCCAGATTCTGGAAAAAAAAAAAAAAAAACAAGATATTTGCACGAGATTAAGATTATAGAAATTTAAAAGGGAAATCCTAAAAACAAAATGGAATCAACAATATCCTACAAAAAGGTCCTTACGATACAAACATTGGAATCAACAGAATCATGAATAGAAGTAACAACTTCATATATTACACCCAATGATTCTATTATACCCCGAAAATTAAATTGTAGAAGCAAAATATAACTTCACCATGGTAGCAAAATATACTATCATCCCAAGGCAAAAAGAAGAAGAACAAATAGAAATAGTAAGGGAAGAGGATAGTTGTCTCTCTAACCTCATTAAAGTCATTTGATAACACCATTATCTGCTCCACTGGGATCTTTAATGTTAAAAAGTGCTTCAAGGATCATTGTGTTGTACCTGTGAATGGAGTAGCAACATGAAGAAATTTATGAGTCATGAAAGCAGCTCAGCGCACTGGAAATATGTAGATATGAGATTTAAAAAAAAAATGTTTGCCTAGAACCCCTATTACATAATCCAGAAAAAAGGAATTTGTACGACTTTGGATCTACCATTTGTGTATAGTTTCTCGCAATAGCTCATATAACTTCACCACTACACTTTGTTGTCTCATCTTACAGTTTCTTACTACAGTTTCTTACAGTAGTTATCTAACTCTCCCAACAGTTGATTTTATAACCTTATACTTCCCAAATAACTGACCCAAGGTTTTCCAAATACCGGCTATGAGTCATGAAAGCAGCTCAGCGCACAAAAGAAAAACAAAAAAACGAAAGGAAATATGTGAATATGAGATTAAAAAAAAATGTGTGCCTAGAACCCCTATTACATAATCTAGAAAAAGGAATTTGTACGACTTATGATCTACAATTTGTGTATAGTTTCTCGCAATAGCTAATAAAACTTCCCCACTACACTTTGTTGTCTCATCTTACAGTTTCTTACAGTAGTTCTCTAACTCTCCTAACAGTTGCTTTTATAACCTTATACTTCCCAGATAACTGACCCAAGGTTTTCCAAATACCGGCATCTGCGAAAAATGCCTCAGGGTGTATGCCTTAAATGCCTCACTTCAAACCATTTTCCTAAGAAGATGTTGACAGGGTTGCAAAACCCATACAGAAACATCTAAGAACTACACTTAACACTACATTTAACTTATTTGATCATGAATTGCAAACCCTTATGAAAAGTTAAAAACCAAACAAACATCATCCAAAGCAACAACAGAAATTTATTTCAAGAACCTTATCATTGCACTAACAAAGGAGGACTACTATAACAATTCTAGAACCTTAGGTCCAAGGAAGAAGATAAGAACACAAGAGCATCTAAAAATAAAAGAGCAAAAAATAATGGCAAGGGGTGAACGAATTAAAAGAAATTAAACATAAATCAAAATAATAAATAGAGGGTTGTCACGTTATTATATCGAAACACATACGCACACATTGAAGTGCTGAAACAACCTCACTTGTTAGCACGAATCAACCAGAACATACCTAGATATAAAAAAAAACCTTGCTAGCCCTTGTGATGAACTCTCAGCACCACAGGAATGCACATCACAGGTTACATTAAGAGAAACAGATAGTTAGATCCACGAAAAATGTTTGCTCGACCACATCCCCTAGCACTTTCAAGGGAAATGGAACTATTAGGTCAATAGGTCTTAACTAAGGATAAGAAGGGTCATCTGAGTGTAAATCATGTTACAAGACACAGTTTACCCGCCTCAATTAGTCTCATCATTCTCTTCTACTCGCCACTTCATAACCGTTGCATTAAACATACAAAAAGCAGATCAGTGAACAACTCAAAAATATTTCAGGCCATTCAAGATGAAAATCCATCTAGTCAGATCACCACGGCCAAAAGCATGAATAATCTTCATCCATGAGCAATAACTGCCACAGGGACATGAGTACACTAAAATTAAGCTACGCAGTCATGTTTCCTTGAACTAAGTAGCTACTTTCTAGTCATAAACTAAGTTGTTTATAGAATTGCAATCATTTCTTATATCACATATGAGGGTCTTCATTTACTTCCATGTCAATTTCGAGTTTCTTAAGATCTGCAGTCACCTAATCGTTGACGTAAGTTATACCTAAGCGTATTATAGCACCTAGAAAATAGTTGTACATTATAAACTTGACAGCACCTAGCCTTGATATGAACTATAAATCCCAACATGTGAAAATAAACAACTCTCATACAAACAGCTCACCAAACTATACCATACCTGCATTTGAGGAATTTCTTCCGTCACTGACGGTTCCATACTTGATTTGTTCAATGATTGCCCTTAATTAAAATTGATCATTGTTGCTTTTGTTGCCCTCGCACAAAGTAAAATAGAGGTTACTTTTTGTTTTCCGCAAATTTCCAAAATTAAACTGTAAAGATAGAATATGGAAAGAAAAAAAAGGAAAAAGGAACTTACCAGGGGCTGAAATACCCCCGGCTGGCTACTAGCACTTTCCCTTCATTATCCTTGAAATCTGATGCTTGTTTAACTTGCACGAGTAGGTCCACTGAGGGGGGGGAAAAATGACGACTTATGCCAAGGACAAAGTTGGTCTGTATAGTTTTGAAATTACATATTCATACACACTTTAAGACCTTAACCAGTGAAGCCAGTTGCATGTCAATACCTGTCCTGGACAAAATTGCTCACATCTTGCAGCTCTATTTCGCAGCTAACCACCTGATGCATCGGCCAACCCGGCGCAACAGCCCACCAGGCACATCAGCCTGCCAGGGCGCAGCGGCCCAACAAGCACATCGGCCCACCAGGGCGCAGCAGCCCACCAGGGCGCAGCGGCCGAAACCTCTGTCCTGGAGACCACTGTTCTGGAGACCTTTGTACCTGGAGACCTCTGTTCTGGAGACCTTTGTACCTGGTGGCCTTTGTGCCGGGAGACCTTGGACCAGGAGATTCAATCAAAGCTTAATCAAGACCCGCATCCTTGTCTGCATCATTTTTAAACCCATTGTTAAGATTACAAGCTCCCGTAACGATGATATTTATAATTCTCGCCTAAATAAAAAAGAAACTAGCACAATGAATCAAGACAAGGGAAAGTGATACTGTAGAATTGTGAGAATAAAACAAATTAGGGCATCGAAAACTGACCCTATCATTAAGATAGCTGGCAATGTTCCCAAACAGAATTGTTGTGTTTGTCCTAATAGCCGCTTCTTCATCCACCGTATGACTAACAAATTGTAAGCTACAACAAAGACAAACCTAAGATATACCAAGAGGAAGCAAACTTAGCTTATCATATCACATCTATAATGAGTTGGTAGTTTACCTGAAACTTCGAAAGATACTTCAGCAAAGATCTCGCAACAGTTCGCAGAGATAGCTGCGTAAAGTATCAAATTTGCACTCGACTATAAGTAGGACTATAAGAGATTGTTAAGTGTACTAAACTCGGTGAAAGTTTAGCAGATTTCAGTTAATAACCCTTACACCTAGGCAATACCTCTATAGTTCAATCATACCATCAAATATAAGACTAATATTGCACTACATCATACCAACAAGAAAATAAGTAGATTGTCCATACCTAAGGTGCCAAGATGAGCATTGACTTTAGTGCCAGTTCCCGAAGAATAGCAGAAGTGTTAGAAAACCCAGTGGCAACGTGAGAATAAACCTAATGGAAAGCAACATTAACATGTAACTATCAAAATAATTCCCGCTCCAGGAGAAGAGTTTCCCTTTTGCTATTAGAGTTAACATTAACTGTCAAAATTAACTACGTACTTGTTCATCTACAACTTGAGAAGATAATGACTCTCCATACTGATCGATATGTTGTAGAAGGCCAACTCTAATAGTCGGTCATTCGAGGCAGATGGTTTCACAACAGTTGGCAATATCTGTGAAAAAGGAAGGAAGCCTCAGAACCATCAACAATATATTGAAATAGATAAACAAGGGACAAAAACAGAGACGCGTAAAAAGAGAGGTGATCTTTGCTAATAAAGAATCATAGAATACGAGGGTAGTTGGGAAAAAAATGACCTTGGCAGTGAAATCTTCAGGAGACAACCATGAAGCCAAGTACAAAGTTGCACTCTGATGCTTGATTAACTTGCACGAGTAGGTCCACTGCGGGGAAAATAAAAATGACGAATTATGCCAAGGACAAAGTTGGTCTGTATAGTTTTGAAATTACACATTCATACACACTTTAAGACCTTAACCGGTTAAACCAGTTGCATGTCAATACCTGTCCTGGACAAAACTGCTCACATATTGCAGCTCTATTTCCCAGCTAACCACCTGACGCATCAGCCAACCCGGCGCAACGGCACACCAGGCACATCGGCCCGCCAGGGCGCAGCGGCACACCAGGCAAATTGGCCCGCCAGGACGCAGCGGCCCACCAGGCACAGAGACCGAAGCCTCTGTCCTGGAGACCTCTGTTCTGGAGACCTTTGTACCTGGAGACCTCTGTTCTGGAGACCTTTGTACCTGGAGACCTTTGTGCCAGGAGACCTTAAACCAGGAGATTCAATCAAAGCTTAATCAAGACTCGCCACCTTGTCTGCATCATTATTAAACCCAATGTTAAGATCACAAGCTCCAAATGTTCACTGGAAGACATATCATATTCAACCTAACTACTATCAAAAGTCAAGTGTGATCCTTCTGTAATGTTGGTATTTCTAATTCTCGCCTAAATAAAAAAGAATCTAGCACAATGAATCAAGATAACTGAAAGTGATACTGTAGAACTGTAAAATAAAACATATTAGGGCATCGAGAGTCCATGGTTTTACTCTTTTGGTAATCTGTTATGATAGTTTACAATTTTTAGCATGCCTACAGTTGACAATGTGATCAGCTCTTTTTTAACTATCCGACACCTCGAACCATAGATAGGGTGGAATTGTAAAATGCATAAAAATAAAGAGTATCCGAATTTTCAACTATCCGACACCTCGAACCATAGATAGGGTGGAATTGTAAAATACATAAAAATAAAGACTATCCTTAGAGGGGAAAAGCACACAACAATAAAGACTAAGAGGGCACTATTCAATTAAATTTCACTTCAACTAATGGCCATCAAGCACCACAACACTATCCTTCACTCAACCCGCACTAGAGGATATTCTACCCTGGCTGCATTTCAAAAGTGCATCTAATAGAGTCGATTACTAGATGGCAAAGCACTCAAGTTCCTCTAATTATTCTACTTTTCTTAAGAAGAAAGGTTAAAAGTTCTAATTATTCAACTTATGTCAACTTCCAAAACTTAAGCAAATCTGCTATCGAAATCGTCTCGCATTCATTCTAATCCACTCACTTCTGGTTCTTGATTTTCCCCCGATAGCAACCCGTAGCCTTAGCATGACTCACACATTTAGACTACCAAATTCTAACGAAATCAAGATGAAACATCTGGAAGATTGCAGAAAGACAAGATTCATAGAAGTCAATCAGTACATAAAATTCTGATTTCAAGCATAAACCATGACATTAATCAGATCTATCTCATCAAACACCATAATTCTTTATACAATACAATTTTTAATAAAATCTAAAACAACTAAAATTCTGATAAACAACTCGGTTTTCGATCCAAAATGAATAATAACACCATGAATAAATATTTTTAAATGAGGTTTCATTATTACCAGTAACAATTGCAGTTCCATGAACATCTTCCGCTGTGTTTGAGTATGAGAAACCAGATTGATCTCTTATCAACGACAACAACCTAATCTTGATCCTTGTTCAATTCTTCACACAGATCTCCCAACCTTATAAAGACAAGACCATTATCTGTATCTGATGATATCCGATCAACTTACAAAGAAAACGGATTTGATTTTTGAGATAGAAGAGAAGAAGAAGAAGCGGCGGCTTGGAGGAGGAGGGTGATAGAATATCCCTCGATCCATTTGGTTTTTTGTATAGGGTTTTATTGTTTTTACCTAATTAACCCTGCCGTGTAACCTAACTAGTCTCATAGGCCAACCGAACCAAATCTCAACTAATCCGACCGTAACTAACAAGATGAATGTGATTATGAGATTTGGTCGACTTTCCTATTTTTTTTTATTTTTTATTTTTTTTTATTTTAGATTTTTTGATCGTCAAACCGTTATGTGGCAGGTGCATAGCATGTGCGATTTTACTAGTTTTTCTAATTTTTTAGATTTTTTGATCGTCAAACCGTTTCTAATTTTCTAATTTTTTTTTATCAAAAAAAAAAGATTATGAAAGTCGACCAAATCTCAACCCTAGTTAGTAAGTTCGGGAATGTTTGCAATTCCAAACTCAAGACGCCTATTATTATATGACATTTCCAAATTATTCGCGAATTGTTCACGAACTTTACGTATCCCCGATAATACGTCCGCTTAATTCGCCAAAAAATTTTTAGCTTTTACGTTTTCAAAGGCCCCATTTTTTGGGCTTTATTGCTTCCCGAGTATACATAACCCAATATTAGACATTGTTGTAACTTTTATGAAACAAAAATGACTGAAGAGATTTGAAGGTGAAGGTGAAGGTGAAGGTGAAGGTGAAGGTGAGAGAGATTTCAAATTCACTAACCAAGCATCTAAACCATTATACCACGTCCTCTTGGATGACTAATGTTGAATATAATATTCATATCATCATATTAATTTTATTTTTTATTTAAATAACTCACAAATATGCATAAAAATTAGTCTATGTCCTTATAAATACTAATTATTTATTATATATAGATACCGAATTTTCAGAGCCGAACTCACATTTATAAATCGAATTATACACGTACGTATGTCGTTCTGAATTGCTGACGAATCACGTCCCGTTGACCGAATTTTGGACCGAATTTGGGTTTTACAAAACCGTATAATACTCGTATGTTTGTCGTTCCGTACGTTTGCCGAATCCCGAATTGCTAACTAGGATCTCAACCATGTTGTTGTATTTCGTGGGACTAAAGCACGGGCTTAATTTTATATTTCTGGGCTTATATTTTTAGGCTCAAATTTGGTCGTAGATCTATGCACGAAAGAGCGTGCTCCGCACCAGTTTTTTGTTATAAGCTACATTAAGGTTTGTGAAAGTAAAACTATATCCAATGTGCCATGGACAACTAAAACTAATGTAACCCAAGAATACAAATATGAATTCACGTTTAGAAACATAAACTAAAACATAGTGTTTAATACAAAAAAAATAACATTCAACTCTCCAAAAAGTTAAGAAAATAAATAAAAATACTCAGAGTTTTTTTTTCTTCCGTTTCTCTGCTTGTGTTAAATAGGAATCCAAAAAATATATGTTGCAGATGTTATTCTAGAAGTAGCCAAAACAATCACGAACGCAATCTGAAAAACCATTGCAGCACCATTATCGCAGTAGAAAATTATGGCTTGTCAATTTAATTGGAAAACCATGTAGTAGACTAAATGGCATACTGAGAAACTAAAAACAGACTGAACTCCTATAATTTTTTGGTTGTTGCTAAAGAAATACAAATTATGACCCCACTTTCTATGTCGACCTAACTATGCAATCTCGGGCAGCGTTTATTTGAATCAATTTTAAAGTACTTAAAAGAAATTCCGAACTTCCTACGAAAATATGGATTTCAACATACTATTAACCATGTTTTACTTACTTCAGATAAAGTTGGTATTTGTATCATATTCAACTGAAAAACTATGTCGGTGTTATGCTCACACAACAGTTTACTAATCGCCACTGGTAAATAACTAAAGTAGTATAATAGAGAACCCCTTCACATAAATTGCATTGTTTTGTATACTTGTAGAATGGTATTAACGCCAATTTTCAGATGTTGGTGCTGATTTATGAATAGTTTCTCATTGTGCCCGTTGTTGTTGCTTTGTAGTGCTTGATTTTATTATAGACATCGTCGTTCCTCTGTATCGTCCGTTATTGACGTGAGCTGGCATCCTAAAAAAGTGAGTGTACCTACAACTTTCCAGTTCACCAACGTATATGGACACTGAAATGAATGACTGCCACATAAGTTACCTTTACTTGAAGCTGGAGTTGTAAGCTAGCCGAGCAGCAGTGGAATGGTATTAGTTTTCATAGATTGAATACCGTTAGCATGAATACAGCTAACGACATATAAGGATCGTGCAAAGAACCTTATATGTACCAATGCTAACCTTGTTAAACTATGAGCAACAGTTTCTCTGTGACGGACCAGAAAATTTTTGCTTCCTGCGGGTCGGGTTAGGACCCGCTTGGAAAGCTCCGACTCTCGGATACACCACTCAAAGCAAAATTTTCGTTTACTAATAATTTTGCACACCGTAGAAATCTCATTAGTCTCAAACTCAGAATTCTATGAGCATATGTCCCATACCATAATACTCATAAAATTCGACAAGGGTTCCAATTTCAAAAAAATAAGGGACGGTCGATTGCCTAAAATCAAATTTGGGCAGTTGCCAACCCAATAACTTATACGGCCAGTTGCCGATTCTAACAATTTATACGGCCAGTTACCAAAATTAACACGGGCCAATTGCCCAAAAATAACAGACGGCCAATTGCCAAAATTAACATGGGCCAACTGCCCAAAAATAACAGACGGCCATTTGCCAAAATTAACACGGGCCAATTGCCAAAAATAACAGACGGTCAGTTGCCAAAGTTAGAGATGACCAGTTGTCAACCCCAATAATTAATATGGCCAGTTGCCGATTGCCAAGGTTGCAATCATCTCTGAATAGATGGTATGAACTGCCAAAACAACAACCAACTAATGACACACATATAGTAGTGCAGGATAAGGAAAGTTGCAGTGAAGGTTAAGATTGTTTTAAACTGTTTTTCCCTCTCACGTGTGCTAGCTGTCTGACGTGCTTGTGTCGTTCAGGTGTACGTTGGTCTGTCTTAAAAACACACACTCTTCGTGTTGTGTCTGTAAGTTTGTTTTCATCTTCTCAAAGAAACACTGAATGTATTTTTATGTGATTGATACAATGTTGTCATGGTATCTGACTGGGTAGGTTAGGGTTTCTCATCTCCTTCTTCGATCCTGTTTCTCAAATTTTTGGATTTGTTTTTCCTTCTTAGTTACAGATCCTTCATCAGTATCAATCTGATAAGATTTGAAGTATTATCTTCTTGTTTTCTTTCAAGTTTTTTCAAGATCTATTGATCTTTTCTTTGATTTCTTGATTTGTTTTCATCACAATCTCAATACATTTTCTTTATCGTCCTCAATGGAGAATCCTACTTCAAACTCTTTTTCTGCAATTCCACTCAATCAATTAACCAATTTATTTCATCTCAAATTGAAAGATGACAATTTCATTACCTGGCGTAATCTCATGAATCCTGTTATTGTCAAGTATAAACTCATGAAATTTCTTGATGGATCTCATGAATGTCCACCACAATTCACAAATCTTCGTAATCAGCAAAACGGTATTGAGAATCCGCTTTACACATACTGGATGGATGAAGATTCAACAATCATAATGTCGATTAAATCAACGATCTCAGACTCTGTCATTGCCTATTTCTCAAGATCTACTTCCTCTCATCAGCTATGGACTAGCATTGAAGATCGATTTGCTAGAGATTCATCAACTCATTCTATTCCATTACTCATAAATGAAATTAAATCTCTACCAGATCAATTAACAGCAGCAGGAGAAATTATTTCAGACAAAGTTTTTTTTCTTCGAGTCGTGAATGGAGGAGAAGAGAAGAGTCGAGAGGGTGAGAGGGGAGGGAGTGATCTTTTTGTTTAGAACTAGAAATGAATTGGGGCTTAGGATTAAGGGTTAATAAGTTTTTAAGATTTATTTTTAATGAAGGGTAAAATAGTACTTTCACAACCGGTTTAATACGCCCCTGAAAAATTTGGGGTGCAAATAAAATGTCAAGGCCCCCAATTAAAATGTTTGGCTCCCAATCAAATTAGGAAAAATAAGCATAGGCCTCAAACTAGGGAGGATTTTTATGGGTGTTATGATTGTTAAATTCACTTATATTGAGTATCATCATTTAGAAAATTTCATGAACGAAATAAATTTGGACGCACCAAACGCATGAACGAATCCTAAAGTTCCCCAAACAAGGGTTTCAGAATATTAGCACACAAGTGGACTTTGGTTTTGGATGAACACACACTATCTATTTTATAAGCAATTTACAATCAAAATGCTATTCAACTCCCTATTTTTCACCTCCCTTCAATCTAAACCCCACATTTGGGTTTAAATTCACATTTAGGTTCAGCGAGGGTTAATCATTCTCAAGATATGGGGTCTAGATTATAGGGTTAATCATTCTCAAGATATGGGGTCTAGATTATAGGGAGGTAAATAGGAAGGTGCAAAAGATGAAATTGAATAGCATTGCCGCTTTATAATGTTGTTAATTAGATTGATTTCCATGTATACATAAATTTTTTTTTTGTCTTATGTCATTTTGCAAAGAGGGGACATTATGCTTTCTGTTTTAGTCTCCGTTTATTTTTGTCGGAAACAATAAATAGTAATCCAAAAATTCATAGTCCATGGAATCGAAGGATACGAAAAACAAATAAAAAATCCATGCTTCAAAAAATAAATGAAAATAAGATGAATCTGTGCAAAAGGTGTGCGCACCATACCCTGTTCGTTGGTTGGATACTAGCAGTAAAGTAGGATCATGTAACTATCGATGTAAATCTAGCCATACGTGAGGCAGTATTCTCCACACACGCATATTGCATTGGTAGACACAACCAAATTTTGAATTTTGAAACTTTTGGATTGGGCGGGAATTGTTTTGGGAAACGGGATGGGAGTACAAAATGACGACATCCTCCTCACTCTTTCTCTAATACTCTCTCTCTCTTTAGAAAACAGATCTGAAACTCAAAAAAAAAAAAAAAAAAAGAGGAGCAGAGAAACTTAAAAAACAAACCAGAGCTTTCTTTCTTCTTCATCATCTTCCAGTGTATAATCAGATGGTCCTAACAAATTCCTTCTCATCACCATTAAACCCCTGGGAAAGAACCAGAAATTTCTATACCTTAAAACTTAAAATCTCAGTGAAATAGGGTCTCCATACCAGAACCTTAGAAGATTTGGCTCACGGAGACTTCGATTCTTCTTAGATTAGCTCTGATCTGCTCTGTCTCGCTGCAATATTTGTAAGTAGTTCTCTGATTAATTTTTTTTTTATTTTTTGATGTTCTGGTGATGCTGATTTTGGTTTATTTGGGTTAGGGTTTTTATTAGATGTGAAAATAATAATGAGTTTGTTTGATTTAGGGTTTTCGTAGATTTATTTGGTAGGTGATGTTGATTTTGTTTTATTTGGGTTAGGATTTTTATCAGATGTGAAAATGATCACGAGGTTATTTGATTTAGGGTTTTCGTAGATTTATTTTCCTCCGGATTTGGTCGGTGTATACCACTGCTGATGTTCTTGATAACTGCAGAAGAATCACATTGTTTGTTTAACAGTGTCATACCAAAAGAATTGGTCCTTTAGTTACTATTTTGTTGATATCAATGCACACATTGTAGAGATGTAAGATCGATGAAAAATGTTGCTATTTGGGTATTGAAAATGTTTAAGTCATAACTAATAATTTTCCGAGTAGATTGTATCAATTAGAAAATCAGTTACAACATTCCAAGGGACACAGATAAGTCATCGATGAAAGCATCTTAGGAAATATGCATGTTTAGTATACCAAATAGCTGATGCAATTAAATGCTTGCTGATGAATGAATTACAATAAAACGGTGCTAAAAACATAGTTTTGTAATCCTTGTAAATTGATTATGTAATTAATTCCTACAGCATGGTGCTGTCAAAAATTTTGTGGTTCTTGGGGTGCTAATTTTCAGTGGAAAACCTATTGCTCACCTTGCAATGAATATTTTGTTTACTTTGTGTTTTGCTGGTTTTATTTTGGATTCATGGATACTAATGTTTGGTTTCATTGTCTATGTTGTTGTAGGTGAACAACAAGTAACACTAATACAACTTCTCTAGGTCTGATGATGTGATAGTTAAAGCCATCGTCACAAGCCATCGTCACAAACCATCGTCACAAGCCATCGTCACAAACCATCGTCATAAACCATCGTCACAAGCCATCGTCACAACCCATCGTCACAACCCATCGTCACAACCCATCGTCACAACCCATTGTCACAAATTGAGTGATGAAATTGGGGAGTGATGAAATTGGGGAGTGATGAAAATGGCGAGTGATGAAATTGGGGAGTGATGAAAATGGGGAGTGATGAAAATGGGGAGTGATGAAAATGGTGAGTGATGAAAATGGCGAGTGATGAAATTGGCGAGTGATGTAATTGGGGAGTGATGAAATTGGTGTGGTGTGAAACTGGTTCGTGGTGTAACTGGTGTGTGGTAGACGGTTCTGACCGAGTCTTTCTCACCTTGAAATGTATCAATTCTATGATTTTCGATTTTTACACATTAACCTAGATTTTTGAACATCATTCTAATGTTTTTTTTTTTTTTTTTGTGATTTGCAGGAGCAGGTTATTAATCTACATATTTTAGGAGCTGTGAAAGAAATTTTATATTTCAAGAGCACACAAAATATATTGGTTATTATCTTTACTATCACAAGGTGAGTACAACTTCTTCTGACAATAACACTAGATTCTCTTCTCTCTTTCTTTATCTTAACTTCTCTAGAATTGCTAAAGTTATCTGTTGCACATTCCTCTTGGATTATGAGCAAAAACTGACTACAAGTTAAGATTGTGTCAATAGGTTTCAATTGGCCTCTTCTAGTTTTGTTTCTTAGAATTTTGATTTTCGATCGCTATTTCAGAGTTTGTAATGAGATATTATATTTGGTCTTAGCAGAGAAGAAATATATCGGAGAAGAAATGGTTGGAAAGATTGCTGAAACTACGTTTTTTTTTTACCTCGAATCACTTCATTACAGACATGGTACTCTCGCTGATTTTCTGTTATTCTTTAGCTGGGTATTTCTTGTGTATTATCACAGTCTGAAAAAGAGCATTTACATCAATTGAGATCAAGTTTCTGGTTGTTACTTGTAGGGGCTGCACTTAATTTCTTCTAAGGTCCTCAAGATCTGGTTGTTATGGGTTACTACTCACAATTTTGGAAGAGGTCAGTATCTTTTAGTTAATATAGCAATTAACAAATATTGTGTTTATTATCTTCTTGATTTTCCTTCATTATGGGCTTGAATTTGAAAACCCATCTGATCTTGTTTCGATTTTCGATTTATGCCAGCATCTTTTAGAAATTGGCTATTTATCATACATACTGTAATTTTTATTGAATTAGAGAGCAGAATTAAGTTAGAGAGGCAGTTTTTGCTTTCGATAGTGTAGCTCTCTACTCTGCGTTAAAAGAAATCTTCCACAGAAAAATATGTATACTACTCTCAATGTATTCTGCATAATAATATTTCGTTTAAATTCTAATTATGTGGAGTTAGAACAACAGTTTATGGCCGCAGGCAAACAACTACGGAGAAAGATGACACTCCGTTATGCATGAGCGGTAGAGTGGAACATCTAACAGATATGTGTTGATTTGGTTGTTGTTTTCATCAGTTATGCATGAACTGACTTTGATATATGTTGGTAAAAACATTCCTATGTCAATGCCAATTCATGGCAAATTTTGAAGAGATGACCTCCATTTAACAAGTTGTGTAACTGCTCTGTCTTTTCAATTTGCAAATATGGTCTTGCTTTTCTAATTGCAGTCTAGGTTGGGAAATAGTTTTGGTTTATGGCCCTAATTAGTAATTTGTTTTCAAGTTAGATGGACTGATTACCACTGAACAACTTCATCTTGAACTTCATATTTATACTGAAATTTCACCTGTATTACTCAGCAACTGTTTGGTATTGTATGGTTCATTTCTGTCATGGGGTTAAGTTGTTATGCGGTTCTTGCATGATGGTGCTTGTTTGCAAATTCTGTTGTGTATATCCTCTCTGCCTCATTTTCTCTTTCGGGTTAGTTGTAAGAGACGCTAAGAAGCCCAAACTTTGCATTATCTTGTTATGGATTTTCTAGTGCTCATTCTGCATCCTGAGATGGTTCAAGTTGTTCAGACTTCATTGAAATTTATGTATTCTGAATTTTAGGGACCTAGCTGTTGATATATTGATCATATGTCTTGTTTAAGAGAATATCCATGCAATAACTAGTTATGACAACTGTTGCTATTTGGGCTTTGAAAATGTTCTAGTCATAACTAGTAAAAGTCAGTTATATGCATCATACGAAATATGCATCTATAGTAAACCAAATAGCTGATGCAATTAAATGCTTGCCAATGAATGAATTACAATAAACATGGTGCAATAGATTTAGTTTTTGAATCCTTGTAAATTGAATATGTACTTAATTTCTGCAGCATGCTGCTGTCAACATATTTGTGTTTGTGCATTTTCAGTGGAAAACCTATTTCTCACCTTGAAATGAAGATTTTGCTTACTTTACTTTGCTGGTTGGGTTTACTGACAATATTTTGGTACTAATGTTTGGTCTCATATTCATTGTTGGTGTAGGTAAACATCAGGAAAATTAATACAACCTCTCCCAGGTTGATGATGTTGATAGTTAACACCATCGTCAGACATTGTGTGGTGAAATTGATGCGTGATGAAATTGGCGAGTGATGAAATGGGTGCGTGGTGAAACTGATGTGTGGTAGATGGTCCTGACCGAGTTTCTTTCTCTCCCGTGCAAGTCTATACACTATGGAAGATTTTGTCAACAAAACCTCTGAAATGTAAGATCAGTTTTATGATTTTCAATTTTTGCACATGAACCTAGGTTTTTGAACATCATTCTAATGTTTTTTGTTTTTGTTGTTGTGATTTACAGGAGCAGGTTATTGATCTACATATATTAGGAGCTGTGAAAGAAATTTTATATTTCAAGAGCACACAAAATATATGGGTTATTATCTTCACTATCACCAGGTTAGTACAACTTCTTCCGACAATAACACCAGATTCTATTCTCTGTACTCACTTTCTATATCTTACTCTTTCTCTATCTTAACTTTTCTAGAATCGCTAAATGTTATCTGTTGCAGATGCCTCTTGGATTATGCGCAAACACCGACTACAAATTAACACACATGAAAGCAGAATAATACTTAGTGGATTGGTCGGTGGGAATTCTGTTGCTTGGTAAGTACCTTGGTGACGGATTTTCTACTTTCTATTAATATTCATTTCCAGCTTTTGTAGGATTTTGGTTTAAAAAAGGACTTTTATGTGACTGCTCACATAAAAGTACCATATATGGATTGAGCTTTTACACCTATTTTGTTCTCAGTGAAATCTATATATTGTACTTGTTGTACAGTTCAAGTGAGGAACAATACATCAATACGAAGGTTATGTATCAAAGGAATGGTTCACACCACAAGTAAAGAGGGCTTTGTGTTTGGTTCTGAATCCAGGGGAAGAGAAAAATCATGTCAATTGGTTTGCATGGTACTCTCGCTGTTTTTCTCTTACTTATGTATTTCTTGTATTATCACAGTCCGAAAAAGAGCTTTTTCATCTATTAATGTCAAGTTTCTGGTTGTTACTTGCAGGGGCTGCACTTAATACATATGAAGTTCCTCAAACTATAAGTTCTCGATTTGGAAATGTCTCTTCTTTGCAAAAAAATCTTGGAACTTGGCAACTACCAGATCCATTCTTTTGGCATTGGAATTGAGGTACTTGTAACTCCATACAATTGGGGAAGACATACTTCGGATAACTATTACCTTTCTTCAAAATACTAGAATACTTTATAAATCATGTAGAGTTAGACCAACACTTGTCCTCCAATTCATGCTGGACTATGTGCTCAAGTTAGAGTCGATTTTGTGGGCAATGTCTATGCTCTGTCTTTTACTTGTACAAGGAAAGTGATGTAGTTGGAAGAAGGGGGCTGGTGCTTATCTGTGCAATGTTTATGCTTTGTGCACAAGACTCAATTTCTCTATACTATTATTTATAGAGCTCCAACCTCAATGTAATGGAATCGATAATAGTGAAACACTAACCCGTGGATGTAAGCCTTATGCCGAACCACGTAAAAACTGTGTGTCCAACTCTCTATTATTTTTCTGAGTCCTGACCTCTAAACTTATTTTTTATTCTGTTACTAGATTTAAAAAAAAAATACAAATAAGATCCTGACCGTTGGGGTGACTACTGGAAAAATGGTAACTGTACCAGTTACATTTTCCTTATAATCCTGAGCATGATTATAAGGAGAAATATAGAAAGCTCAATGAAATCGTGGCCGGTCACTGTGAAGTAAGTTACTTCACAAAGCGGGATTTTCCTTTGTTTATCAGTTGTATGAATTTGTGATAATTTTTCGGACTGTAAAGATCTTAATGCTCAATTCCAGCAATGTCATTGATGGTACTTACATTCTAACTCTGGCAGTTTTCATAATTTCCTGTTGGAGAATGTTACTAATGAAGACAGCTAGGCACCATCTTCGCCTTGTTTGTGCCAGTCTAAGATGGTGCGTAGTTGTCTAACTGATTTTGTATGTATTGTCCAACATTACGTAAGGGGAAACTCAATGCACACACAAAATTCTCTGGCCTTTAATGTTTAATGTTGCCAAATCTACAAGTCAGTAGTGAATTTTGCCTCTGAATATAAGGATTCCGAATTGTCTCTTAGAGGAACTACATGTAAAAATTTACTGTACATAATCTGCTTAAAACAAGAGTAACAGAACTGATTATTCATTTATACTATAGAGAAATCTAAACACTTATGGTCCCTCAGTTTGCACACTTTATCTAATAATTTGGTCTCCTTGTTGACTGTAATTGTGTGCTAACTGCCAAGGCATTTCATGTTAAAAAAAAAGAAGTAAAAAAGCAGTAAAAAGAAAGAGCTCAAGGGACTAAAAATACAAATTTGCACTCTGTTTAAGAGTTATGTTTTTCTTAAACTAAAAGCAACCTGAGAATTAAGGCTGGAGTTAGCTGCATCCCCATTAGGTCTATTAGTCAAAGTTTTCCTTGAGAAGATTATACATCAATGATTCTCTTAAAAGCTTATATTTACAACAAAATTAACCATTACAGCGGCGTATGCTTTTTGTTTACTAGTCTACAAGACATTTCCTATCTTGCGAGGCCAACCCAAAAAACTTTTCATCAACTTCAATGATGCGACGTTAATGCTTCAGATATTTTTCTTCTTTAAGCCAATGCATCTTCCAAGGCGAACCCAAAAAACTTTTCATTAACTTCCATGATGTCCAATTTAATGCTTCAGAGATTCTTCCTCTTCTTTAAGCCAATGAGGAAGAATGTTCCGCCACTTGGCTTTTAAATCTCCACCAATTCGAGAATGATGAAAGACATGCTTCCCCTCACGACGCATTATCTCCCATGGTCCAGGCACTTTGAAACTCCCTTTATGTTTCAGCAATAGCGCCTAGGAAAACGAATTCCCAATTAGTGCGTTATTTAATATTTTGGACCTTTATTAATGACAGATATCCTTGCTAATTGCCATCGAAAAGAAATGAAAATGATTAACCTTAAGCATTGCCGCCTCTGTAAGTGTCCACTTTACTCGTTCTCTTCCTTCCTCTATTAAGGTTGTGCTGCACCAAAAATCAGAAAAAAAAGAAGAAAGATGAACCAAGTTTTGGTTTACACATCCGATGGAATTTATATAAGGGAATTATAAGAAAAAGAAAACAAATGAAAACACATCGTAATTCTAGTGAATATACCACGCCCTAGGGACAGCTGCTGGATCAAAGTTAGGAGCCTGATTTGCTGCAGTTGGGTCCTGATTTCTTGCATCATCAGCTCCATTAAGAGGGTTCTGAATTGTTGCATCTCCATTGGACGGGACTTGATTTGTTGCATTAGTAGGTCCAACTTCCTCTACTAAATGGACTATTGGCACTGCATTCTCCACTGCAGCAGCAGCAGCAGCAGCCAATTCTTCAGCTCTTCTCAATCTTTTCTTCTCACGGTTAAGTTTGGTGTACCTTTTTTTGTTCTCCGTTTTGTATCTTGTAGCATTTTTCATGATGGCAACTGATAAAAATAGGAAACAGTATTGATTTTTCCAGACAAAATGAGAAACAAATGAAAAAAAAAAAAAAAAAACAATTCCACATTCAATTAAACCCTCTAAGATAATAACAACATGAGATAGAAAGTTCAGAGCAATACGGCATTCTATCTCTGGAGCAAGTAGATGGTAAAATTTCAGGGTCTTGAGTTACTAGTTGGATCAGAAGCTGGTTTGTTGCAGAAGACTTTCATGTAGAAGAAGAGTGACACATCAACATGGCTAATGCTGTGTGGGAAATTTGTGTCTTCCAAGACATAAAACCAAATCCATGTGCCATCTCAATCTACATGGACTTCATCTTCTAAGTTTTTTGTTTGACTATTATATAAAACAAAAAGACAACTTTTCTGGTTTTGGACCAAGTCTAAAAACTGTTGCAGGTGACTTTGAGAGAGCAAAATGTGATGTGCATATGGAGTCTTGAGCTGAATGCGCAGCTCTTTGGGGTGAAGCGAAGTAACTAAACATTCAGAAGGTGTGATTTTTGATGGATGGTTTAATTTTCCTCCCAATTTGATCTACAGAGTTGTGAAGGAGGACAAACTTTCTGTTTTCAATCCTATCAATTAATGAATTTTCATTTGAATAAAAAAGGAAAAGAAAAGATGAGATGAGATGAGATAGGAAGTATAGAGAACACAAATGAAAACCCCTTTGATCCCCCTATCTCTCTAAAAACAGCAATTACATAGATCTAAAATCTACATATACCAAAACAAACTCACAACAGAGGAACAAAATTCCAACAAACCAACCTTAAAAATGGTCTTTTGAGAGTAATTCTGTGCAGCTTTGACAAGTTGAAGAAGAGGAACAAGTTCCTGCATAAACAGATAGTACAAGTTAAAACACCCAATTGAGGAAGATCAACTATACACAGAGAGAGAGTAGTAATGTGAAACCTGAGATAAGAAAGTATGGAAAGAATCTTAGTTCTTTTTAAGAACCAATAATTCAAACATAGTATAAATAGACAGCAGAGTAAGAAAAAGGACCGAGAAGTTAAGTAGGTATTCACTCTCTGATACAACACCATCTACGTAAATTCTCATTGAAATGGGATTACAAGAGATTCCTTGAAGAATAGATCACCAGATTAAAGAAAGAACATACACAATTCTGATTCACCATTTTCTACATGGGTCTCAAGTGTACATTTATATTATGCTAATGCCAATGATTTAATTCTACGCTGCCAATGATTTCATTGGCAATAGGTGCAAGCAATTTTTTTCTTGCACATCAATGATCCTTTTAGTGCATTATACAGTTAAAACTAGATTGATTTGTGTATTGCAGTCGTGGCTTTAAGTTCATTATACAGTTGAAGTGATGCACATCCTTGATTAACAAGAGGTACAAGTCCTCAGCACAAACAGCAGATGCACTGCTATATAAACTGTCGTGTATGTGGTGGATAATCTGTTCTTTGAAGTTAAGAACTCAAGTAAAAATTCAGGACAGGAAAAATTCGAAGGAAAATTTGGTAACTGTAAGAGACTCCAATCAATTAAAACCAATTGAGCAGAAACTAAGACAGTAAAATGAGAACATTCACTAAATAGCAACTTTACATGGCAGTATAAGCTAAATAGAGAAGATTCACTAAATAGCAACTTTACATGGCAGTATAAGCTAAATAGAGAACATTCACTATGCTCAAAACCCCCACACCATTCTCTAAAACAACAACTATCCACAAATATCGAAAACAAACTACAAAGTAAGCCTTTGCCCAACCACTAGGAAATCTACCTCTTCAAGGGGTTTAAAAATCGGAGCCCAAGAGTAGAAATTAAACTTATTTAGCAATAATACTAGTATTTTTTATTTATTTTTTGAAGGGAAATAATACTAGTAAAGGAAATAATACTAGTAAAGAAAAGGAAATAATCCTAACCTAAGTTTTGAAATTGAAAAGTCTGGTTTACATGCCAGGTTATTTCAAGTGACTCAATCATTGTAGAGCTGAATTTCCGACCATACAAATAAAGTAGCTACCTCATCTGCAAGAAGAGCCAAATTTTCCTCCGTGCAGAATTCCGTAACTGTCCGCTGGTTTTTCTCAGCAAGAACCTACAACCATGAACAAGAATTAACATAAATCTTCAAGAAACATGTAACGAACATCAGCAAGAACCTACAACCATAAACAAGAATTAACATAAATCTTCAAGAAACATGTAACGAACATCAGCAAATGTGTAAGGCAGAGACGAGCTAATTGTATGGAAAGTGATTGAGTGCTGTTGCTTCCCCGGATTTATCACAACCTAGGATTTGGCTTCTATCTCTGTCAAGCTACTAGAGCAAATTTAGACGCTCGTATGTGATACATGTTCCCCGTAATTGAAAAAAATGAAGACAGATGGCTACCCGTGGAACAGTACTAGTAAGCTTTGAACAGGTTGGTGGCATCTAAACAATGAAATTATGAAGATGAATTGCACATTTTGCTCTCTAAAATTTTCCCAATACAATTGATTTTATCAAATCCCTAGCTAATTGAAGAATTTGAATACCAAAAGGGGAAAAGAAATTAAATGTGTGACCTTGAGGTTTTCGTCTTCTTGAGAAGATGTCCAATCACAGTTTGGGGATATTGATTGGCTGCAAAGCAAATCAGAAATCAAATTGATCACACAGCATAATTGAAGAAAAATAAATACAATTGAGAAAAAATGGAACACATGTAACTTGATGATGAAGTGGTCCTCCTCTTGAAGAATACCCACTCATCACCATTACCATCCTTACCACTGTTGACATCTCCAAGAATCAAACTCAAGACTGCAACTTGTTCTTTTTCTTTCTCTTTCTCTAATCTCTCTCTAATCTTCTTCTTTTCTTCTGATTTTTCCTGTAAATCTTTCAACTTTCCTTTTGGTACCTCCCCTTACTCTTCATAACTTGATTTCAAACAAAGAAAATCTTAGAATTAATGTGATATCAAAAAATTAACAACAACCCAAGTTTCAAAATGGGTTTAAGGTTCCATTCAATTTGATAAAAAATCATCAATTCAGTCTGTCTGCAAAATCATCAAACACTAGCTAGACAAAATGTTTTGAGTTTTGAGATAATAATAGTATGTATGAACATATACAACTATGTAATGTTCAGACAGACAGAGTGATAAGAAGAAGAAGAAGATCCTCACCTGACCTGACCTCTTGTTGCTCTGCTCTCCACCGAGTGAGTGTGTTTGAAGAAAATCTCTGCTTTCTTAGGTGAGAATTCAGAAGACAACAGGAGGAGCTTATAGAGAGAGAGACAAGAAAGTAATGATTTCGAGAAAATAAAAGGAGATTTTTTGGGATACGGGGACAAACAAAGAAAGGTTTTATCAGCATTACGTACTCTGTTTCCAATGGATATGATTTTTCTGTTACCTATTCTATTCTAGTTAAGGAGAGATAGTAAGCCAGTGCCTAGTTAGCAATCTGGGTACGGATAGTAGTTCAGGAGACGGCATACGTACAGGAATTTTACTGGATTCGCATATGTCGGATTCGGTCAACGGTTCGTTGTTCTGACATTAGTTGAACAGCATACGTACGTGCATATTCGTTTTATAAATGTGAGTTCGACACTTAAAATTGCTACATATATGATAAATTGATGAAGTATTATGACCTTATTACGAGACTTATTTTATTTGTATATGATTATAAGATGGAAAAAAACATTTTTAGCGTGATTATTTAACTTGAAGTAAACAATTTAATCGCATAAATATATTATAAAACGAGTTTATAGACTTTTAAACAAAAATTAACACATAAAACACTTGGTTAAACAACTACCCATGAAAATTTTAACCTGAATAATTGTATTTAAATATAAAGTATATACAAAATCAAACAAAACCAATCAACGTAATCCATGGTCGAGAATTACCTATGGAGAGAAAGTTGGGCGAACTAGGTTCGAAGTTCTATTTCGGAAATATCATTCGGATTCGGTTTTGTTCGGACACGTTCGCGAATCATTCGTGAGGTCCATATAATCGGGAACCAGGTTCAGTTCAAATAGTTGGAAGATAATTCGCTGGATTCGGTCGGTTCGGATACGTTCGCGAATCATTCGGAGAATTACTAACTAGGAGCCAGTGAAGTGGAACACAAAAGAGTAAAGGGTTTTGTTGTTGATAAGATCATTTCCAAAAATGGTATGAACAACAATTTCATATCTAATTGGGATTTATTTCCAGAAATGGTTTAAACCCCGCCTTTTGATTTCCAACAATTTCATTATCTCTAAAGATTGGAACTGTAACAAACTTATAACTAAACATTAGTCGGTATCTGCAAATTGACGGCTTCTCAGTTTCATAATAATCCACAAATCAACCACTCTGGATAAGGATTTTCAAAAGAAAACGATAAAAATAACTTTTAGATATCATTTGTTTTAGCTAAGGACGGAATCATAAGACAATACAGGTGGGAGGAGAAGAAGAAATCCATCTATTCTCCCGGGAGATGGGTACACAAAGGTGGAGCATTTATATCCGTAGCTGGTTTACAAGAGCTTCATAACAATGAAGAAATTCCCAAGAATGTATGACCGCTCTGCTGTACACTTTCTTTGAATCAAATTTTACCAGCTGCAAGCTACTTCAGATGCTGCAATCAAAGAGTGTTACGTCTAGGGTCAACTCCATACCTAGAAGACATGCCCACAGACCCACTAATATTAACTTTCCAATGTATTACAGGTCTCCGATTATGTTTTCTAGCATGCTGCTGGTGAAAAGCCTTAGCTTCGAACTTCTGTTGGAAGTGAATTATCATGATATTTGCTCCACTCCCTTGCAATATAAATGTGTGTATGGGCACCTTATCCGTTTTAGAGAGTAAGTTTCGAATAAAAGCAAGCTTCCAGCTTCTCGAAATAGGTTCTCTTCTGGAAGTACAATCTTCTGCTGCAATTTACACCTTAAAAGATCACTTTCGCGAGCAGTAGATAAGTTAGATAACAAGAACAGAGGCAAGAATCTGCTCATACACTAACCCAATTTGTCAAGAAATGTGGGCACCAAATCAGCTTCATTTACTGCCGACGTAAGAAAGTTATTGCCTTATGCAGCCAATTCCCAAGTCGTACAAGCAACTACAAAATGTTATACACCCGTTAAGTGCCATTTGAAAAATCTTTAAGCAACTTCACATAGAAAAGTACAAAGCAGTACTTGCAAAGTCTACATATACCTGGAGCAATTGATGCACAAGTAGTTGTTGGAACTCCTGCTGCTCACTTATTACATGAGTTAAAAGCTCGGCAGTGCCTCCACCCAAAGAATGCTCAACAATCTACAAGAATCCAAACAAACAAAAAAATTGTCACCCTGGAACTCAAATTTGTTACCTTGATTTTATAATCTGAAATTTCATGGAGAGCGTTAATAAGTAGCAATTTTAGCAATTAATCTTGCAGCTACCACCATTCCGCAATGTGCATAATCTAAAATTAAACTGCTAACTCCTCTTTCATGTAATACAGTGTGATGAAAAGGAACAATCTCACCAATTACCACAATCTAAGTGTTTGTCATTGATACTATGAGGTTCATGGCATACCTACAAGTGAGAAAATTACTTTCTATGAGTAATTACAGGACACCAATGTACAAAATATTCAAGTTGTGAAATATGCAAAAACAGAATAAACTAATCAAATCAGTGATGTCGATCCTTGACAGAGATTCTCTACGAATTCAAGTTTGTCAAGAACTTACCATGGGACAAGTATACCTTACTGAATATTGGAACTGTCTCCTGGTAAGTATTTACAGCAGCATAGTTCATGAATGTTTCCAATAGCATACACAGTTCTAGTCAGCAATATAACAAAAGCTAAACAGGGGTATTTTAGTTGAAACTGTATGCAAGCAACAGGCTGATCAAATGCCAAACATGAAAGCATTCTGCCTCATAAATTAGCTATACAGAATTTTTCCTTGGGAGTACATAATTGAGACCTGCAAAAACAAACAAGGTACTCCAATGCCCAAGTCAGAAATCTTTGCAAAATTTAGTAGACGTATCATTGGAGTTAAGAATTCATACCTTTTTTGACATGTATCTTGTTTTCTTCTTTCATTCAGCACAAGTTTTGATCATGAATATGTCAGATTACCAACAGTCTAGTGAGCAATAAAACAAAAGCTGAACAGTTGTATTTTAGTTGATACTATACACAAGCAGCAGGCTGATGAAATGCCAAACAGGAAATCATTCTGCCTCATAAACTACCTCTACTGAATTTGTCCTTGGGGGCACCTGATCAAGACCTGCAAAAACAAACAAGGTACTCCGACGCCCAAGTCAGAAATCCATGCAAAATTTAGTAAAGATATCGTTGGAGTTATGAATTAGTACCTTTTTATTTGACATGTATCTTGTTTTCTTCTTTCATTCAGCACAAGTTTAGAATAAGAATATAACAAAACCCAATGCCAGAGTACCAACAGTCTAGTGAGCAATAAAACAAAAGCTAAACAGGTCTAATTAAAATGAAACTATAGAAAGCAGCGGGCTGATGAAATGCCAAACAGGGAAGCATTCTGCCTCATGAAATACCTCTACTGAATTTTTCCTTGGAATATGAAACTTAGACCTACAAAAAACAAACAAGGTAATCCGAGGCCCAAGTCAGAAATCTTCGCAAAATTTAGTAAATATATAGTTGGAGTTAAGAGTCCGTACCTCTTTGTTTGACACATATCTTGTTTTCTTCTTTCATTCAACACAAGTTTTGATCACGAGTGAGCATATAAATAAATATAATACCAGAGTACCAATAATCTAATGAGCAATAAAAGATAAGCTAAACAGGTCAAATTAGTTGAAACTTAACCCAAGCAGCAGGCTGATCAAAGGTCAAACAGGAAAGCAACTCTCTACTAATTCATCCTTGGAGTTCGTACCAAGACCTGCAAAAAACAAACAGGGTACTCCGACGCCCAAGTCAGAAATCTTTGCAAAATTGTAAAGATGTAGTTGGAGTTAAGAATTCGCACCTTTCCATTTGACACATCTTAATTTTCTTCTTATTTCATTCAGCACAAGTTTGATCGCTTTCTTCTTGCATTTAGCACAAGTTTTCATCATGAATGAGAAAATAACTAAATATAATACCAGAGATCGTACTAATAGTCTACAGGGAAGTAAAACATAAGCTAAAGAGGTCCAGTTTAGTACAAATTTTACCCAAGAAGAAGGATGATCAAATACCAAGCAGGCAAGCTTTCTGTATCCAGAACTGTCTCTGCTTAATATGTTCTTGTAGTAAGGAATAGAGTCCTGCAAAAAGGAACATACAACATACTCCGACCCCATGTTGGCAGGAATATTATGCAACATTTAGTAAAAATCGAGTTGAGAGTTGAGAATTTGTACCATTGAAGTTGATATTAGCCTCTTTGACAGGAATAAGAACACGAATCGATATCCAAATGCTGCGGGCCGTTAGTTGTGAGCAGTAAACAACACGTCCACCAGCACGCCGCTGCACTAAGCACACATCGGGAGTCGATAGCCAAACGTTGCGGGCCGTGACGTTGTGAGCACTAGGGCAACACATCCACCAGCACACCGCCGCATTAAGCACACATCTTGGGTCGATAGCCAAACGCTGCGGGACGTAGGTGGTGAGCACTAGGCAACACATCCACCAGCACACCGCCGCATTAAGCACACATCTTGGGTCGATAGCCAAACGCTGCGGGCCGTACGTTGTGAGCACTAGGCAACATATCCACCAGCACACCGCTGCATTAAGCACACATCTTGAAACCATAGCCAAATCCGTGGGCCGACAGTTGTGAGCCATAAGCAAACACATCTATCAGCACACCACAGCACTAAGCACACATGGTTTCATGTTCTGTAACTAGTGGACCTCTTTGATAATACCTGCATGCATCAAAGAAATGAGCGCCACATCAGCAAAACGAAATCTACAACATTAATTAGCTTGCTAACTAAATATCAATTAGGTCATCCACAGTAATGTAAATAGATGTTGTTTGTATGTTTCGAAAAAGAAAAAAAGGAAAATCCAAGAATTTAGTGAGACAACAATGAATAGCCCAAATCTACGAACCACAGAATACACAGAAAGAGAAACATGATTACACAATTAAATAAGAACTTGATGTTGCAATAAGGTTTATTATTACTATGAATCACAAAATTTCGAACTAAATCAACTACCGATCACCAGAAAGAAAAAAGAAAAAAAGATAGATTCCACATATATCAAAATCAAAATCAATCAAGCAACGATAAACAGGATCTCAAAGAGAATCATCTGATGGTGAACAAATACTGAATGAATCAGATAAGGGGTAGATTTGTAATTACCTTAATATCCATGAAGAAATTAAAATCAGCTGCTGCTCCTGGAACTGAAAACCCTCCTCCCCTCTTTCGCTGATAGATCACCTGGAAAAAAAAAGAACCAGAGATTAGAGATTTCATTCATTAGATGTTTGTGAAAATGTCACACAACCAACAAAAACGAGAAACAAGTAAAAGAAAATCAAATTAGGGGTTTTATAAGAGGATATTAATAACTAGTACCTTGAGAAGAAGCTGCTTCTGGAAGATTTGGGGGAGAAATTTGTTTTTCTTACCTACAGAAAATCATACAAACAAAATAATTCAGTACTGAGAGAAAACCTTACTCGGAGAAATAGAGAGCGAATGTCTAGGGACTCTGAACAGATAAGGAGGAGGAGACCGTATAATATTCTTTTCGTTGCGTTTCTCTCGAGACAAGTATAGTTTTGGAGGGAAATTTGAATTTCAAATTTGAAATCTAAAAAACTGAACCCAAAGCCTTATGTTTTTTCTAAATAATCTTTAATAAGAAGAAAATTAGAAAAATGTAGCACAATACAGTACATAGACCTTGTTTGGTAAATTTATAGATAAATGATTTTGGTATAATCATTTTAAAAATAAATTTTTCCAAACATTTTTTTTTTCAAATAATTGATTATTTTATAATGATGATCTCGAAAAGAAGAAGAAAGAATAATGATTTAGGATTTTATTTAGTCATATGTTGTTATTTTGCCTCTATCTTGATAGTTTAGAGAAAATGAGCAGAACAAATTCAATTTGAGTTTGCTAGAAAAAATAATTGATTATAATAAATTTTTAATATGAAAAACAATTTTATTGATCAAAAGAAAACTCATCGACAAAACTTGTCGAGCCTAGCAACAAGTTTCTGGCTCCAACCCCCTTTGTACTAGGGATGAATCGCAGTGATTGGCCCCACAAAAACGTGATGAAATGCTGTTTTTTTTCCTTCTTATTTTCTAATTGATCTGAAATTGATCGATACCAATTGATCTAATGGTTATTTTCAAGAACCTTGAACACGGGATTTGTTTGTTTGATTGTGCTTGATCTAATTTTGTAATCAATTTGTTTGATTATCAAAAATTGAATCAATTTCAAGAAATTGTGAAAGCAAAAAACTCGATTTTGATGGAATGAAATGAAAAGTAGAAATTGATCGAATTCGTTGATGAAAAGTAGAAATTGATGTGAAATTAGAGTGAGGTTATTAGTGAATTTGGAGAATCAAGTAAAAGTTTGATCAAAATTGATAGAGATTTGATCAATTTTGAAGAAATTCAGATGGAAAAAAAAAAAAAAAACTGTGACCAAGAAAGTGTGACAGACAAAATCCAATGGAGTCACCCTATAGGAGGCCTCCTTTAACAGTCGGCCAACTACCACACTTAGCCTATGGAAAAGAAAATCCCCAATACGCACATTAGCATCATAATCGGCCATATAGTTGCCAGACGTTTAATGAAATTAATCGCTTTCACACCCAAGCTCACCGAGAGTAGTAAAAGCCAAAGCCTCAAACCCATAGCCTTGCGAATTGCATTTCTCCAAATACTGTGTTCTTACGAATGACAAAGATCTTTGAGAGCTTGTCCCAACTCCGAAGTACGGCCTCGCAAATGGCGAGACAATCGTCACATCCAAACAAACATCACGACCATTATCCCAACTCAACCAAAATGTCCACAGGGTCTCAAAGAAGTGCCATTATTAGCAAGGAGCCCCAAGTCCACCTCCTTACTGCAAGTGTGAACTCCAAAGACGATAGCATATGTCCGCAATTGTATCACGCACTAGATCATGTCTAAATTTTTAGACCTACCTCATTTGCACAATGCACAACGTGATCACCAAAGACGTCCATTTCTCTCTTGCAAAAGGGGCACACGTTGTCCAACTCAAAGAGGGAATCCCAAGTCTATAACATAACACCGCACCGAACTACCTTGCGCCAATTTTCGATTTAAACCACCAATAGGGATGGCTAGCAAAAAATCCAAAGCGTGTTTCATTTGATTACTCGCCAAAGCATCGAATCCCGTTCGGACAACTTAAAATTGGTAGTCAAGTCCTTCTTTACCGCATTTGAAATAAATAAGCTGCGAGTTTTCATTGAATGGGTGGCGAGCTATGGATACATATAGGAGAAACATGACTACACACGAGTTGAAGGAAGCCGCATTTCATGAGGTTAGTCTTAAACCACTCGATACCGGTGTGTCTCAAGATAACAGACCGGAGTTCAAGGGTCTCGTAAACAAGATGCCAAATAGCAATAATGCACGGTGTCTTGCATCGAATAAACCCCTAGACCCCCCCAAACTAAGTGGCAAGGTGGAAAACCTCATTTGCAGTGGGGCCCAAAACCAGGCCCATCGCTTTGTAATCACATGCATGAGAAACTTATACAGTCGGAGTCAAACAAATCTTGAGCCTCAAACATGTAGTCCGGCACGGTGGTTCGAAGAGCAAAGTATAGGCGTGAAACTCAAAGACAATTCCTAAATAAAAGAAGTTCACACTTTGTGGATCTTCAAGTTTCTCCACCGCGTCAATAAGTTCCACTGTTTTATGCACTCTTTTCACAACCATATCCGCAATAAATTGGGCATCAAGATCGACGGGAGCTCCAAGCGACTTAACCCCTTTCTCTAGCCTACTAATGTCTGGCAGGAAAACACCTACTGTGGATGCTATGTGATCAGGAGAAGGCCAAAATAATTCAGTTTTCCTGATGTTCAGAAAAAGTCCCCATAGAAGCACCTTCATCTTGTATGATGTGGAGAGCTTTTGCAACCATCAAAGTATCCCCAATCACCGTGCCATCATCAAGATACCAGGCTTGCATTTCTAGCTCACATCGTTTGGCAATACTCAAGATTAAAGGGTGGAGTGTGAGAGCAAATAAAAGCGGTCCCAGCGGATCACCTTGTTGTACTCATTGAGCAGAAGAGAGAACATTATCCATGTAATATAGGCGTGCGGCGAAGCATAGCAAAATTCAACCCAACGGGATATAGAGGGACACAAATTACGTACCTTGGCAATCATTGCAGTTCTATCGATGAGATTGAATGCATTAGAAAAGTCCACTGACAACATGGAAAGGTTATCCCGATCCCCTTTCATACAACACACGATTTACCGCATGTAAGATTGCTTCTCCACCACATTTAGCACCAACTCCAACCGGAAGTCACCCGGGTAAGAGCTCATCTCTTGGCCAACGAAGGAAGGAAACAAGACACTTAGAAACAAGCCTTCTCCAAATTGTGCCCACCGCAACGGACGCAAACCACCACTGAGTTTGGTAAGTGGGGTGAGAGGAGCACTAGCCACAAAAGCCCCCAAAACAGATGGACAAGAGCCCGCCAACCACAAATTAACCACATCCGTAATAGATGCGATTAGTTCATCCGATAAGACCGCATCAGCTCCACTAAGAGCATCGAGGAGGTGTTGCGCACGAAACCGTCTCTTCCGCACGAGGTCCCTTTGGGGAAAACTCTTCAATCTCGCCAAGCACCAACTCCGTGGCTACCATGGCATTTTGGGAAGGTGGAGTGGATGGGATCACCCAAGAAAAACAAGAAGGGGATGCTTGCATGAAGTTCGGCCTAAGGTGGCATCATTATTTGGGGCGACTCCACTAGAGGTAAGGGTGCGGATTGCGGCTGCATATAACCCATTTCTAAGTTTATCTCTGCATAAACGCAGGTTGGTGGCATCCTGGGTTTCCTTTTTAGCCTTCTTCCTCAACTCTTCAAGTGCCTTCTTCCTCTCGTCATTCATTTTAAGAACCTCCTGAACTAAAACAACACACCCATTGGGCTCGGTCCAAAGACGCAAAGCACGGTTAAAAGACTTCATCTGAAGCTTCTTTCGAGTGCTAGTTTTATCATCCTGACAAGAATCAACAACGTGAAGGGTACAAATAGGAAAAAGTAGCAGTTGGATCTACTCTCTGCAAAACAGTTTTAAAAACCCGCGCAAAGGGCAGTCTGCACTTAACTGGAATATTCGAGGTGGTGGGTATTTGAGCTAGAAACACTGTGTTCAATAACTCAATACCCAGAGTTGGTGTATCAACCTCATCAACAGCAACAGGCGAAACGACAGAGCTGACAGGAGCAGCAATGCCATAAACTGACGCGGGAGGAGCAAGTTCATGTGAATCCAGATGAGTGTATTTCTTACCTGATGCATAAATGTGCATGCAGTGGGTGCAAAGCCGCCTCCCCCAAGACTCAAGTGTGGACTCCCGTGCTTGGTAAACATCGCGCGATTACGTACTCTCTCACGCATCTATCAATTCCCTTTCTCGTTGTAATGAAGATTCTTCGAGATGGTGACAGGGGACACCCTCGTAATCCTTTCCCCCAACACCATTTTTGCACCCATCCAAACCCTTAAAGGGGCATTGAAACAGCACCCGATTATGTTCCCGTAATCAACACTGATGGGGTAGCAAGTAGCATCGTATATCGAAAGGTTCAAAGAGATGTTTGTTCTCGCATTAGAAAGAAATCTTAAACCCAAAAAAAACCTAGAGAAAGCTTGACCAAGAATGTTGCAAAGAAAGGTAACGTGGTAGTGCAATGAATCGGAGGAGAAAAGGGTTAGAAGACGAAAAACAAAAAGAAGAGATCAAAAGGATATGGTTTGATCAGATGAAACCATTACCCTAGAAACCTCTTCCCATCGCCGGAATCGCCTCCTCCGGGAAAAACGGTCCTCCGATGTATAAATTTTCAAATGGAAAAAATGGATTTTTTCCTGTTCATGGAAATAATGGATTTTTTCCATTATGATTAAAATAAACAATTATTATAATGGTTACCAAACGCATATAAAATCTATTATAATCTGTATAATAGATTATAAGCTGATAATCCATTAAAATAATGGTTACCAAGCAGCCCCATAGGATAGATAAATAAATAATCGCTCAACTTCAATGCTTAAAAGCAAGAGTGGCCTCTAATCAAAAATTATGGGCTTCTCATGGCCTCTAATACTGAAAGGTTATTCTGGTTTAAGATACTTACGAAAGCAAGCTCGTACATATAATCTCTATAATCATAACAAACTTATAACTCAACATCTTGCCGGCTTCTTAGTTTCATAATCTACATTATAGGCAGATTGGGTTATCCTTAAAAACCATTAATAACCCACAAATCAACCATTCTGAAATGTACAGATTAAGATTTTCAAAAGAAAATTATTAAAGTGACTATTAAATATCACAAGTTTAGCTAAGAACAGAATCATAAGGCAAAGAATATGCAATACAGGTGAGAGGAGAAAGAAAGAAATCCATCTATTCTCCAATGAGATGGGTACAACTACACATCTCATTGGAGCAAGGTCATGGGAGCATCCTTAGAGCTGGTTTGAAAGAGCTTCATAACTATGAAGATATTATTCCCAAGAATGTACTTTAGACTTTCTATGAATCAAATTTTACAGCTGCAAGCAATAACTTTAGATGCTGCAATCAAAGAGTGTTTCCGATCTAGGCCAACTCCATACCTAGGAGACATGCCCACAGCCCCATTAATATTAACTTTCCAATGTATTACAGGTCTCCGATTTTGTTTTCTGCTTAGCATGCTGCTGGTAAAAGCCTTTGCTTGAACTCCTGTTGAAGTGAATTATCGTGATCTTTGCTGCACTCCTTTGCAACATAGATGTTTGTACTGGCATCTTGGTCTGTTTTACAGAGTAAGTTTCGAATAAGAGCAAGGTTCCAGCTTCTCGAAATAGATTCTCTTATGGAGGTACAATCCTCTACTGCAATTTACGCCAATAAAAAGATCACTATCGCCAACAGTAACAGAGGCAAGAATCTGCTCATACGCTAACCCAATCTGTTGATGCAGTCAAGAATGTTGACACCAAATCACTACTGACAAAAGAAATTTATTGCCTAATTCAGCCAATTCCCAAGTCATACAAGCAGCTGCAAAATGTTATACCCATTCAGTGTCATTTGAAAAATCTTAAAGCAGCTTTACATAGAAAAAGTACAAAGCAATACTTGCAAAGTCTATATATACCTGGAGCAAATGATGCACAAGTAGTTGTGGGAACTCCTGCTGCTCACGCATTACATGAGTTAAAAGCTCGGCAGTGCCTCCAACCATGCTCAACAATCTACGAGAATCGGAAGAAAAAAAAATCGTCATACTGGAACTCGAATTTGTTACCTTGATTTTGTAATCTGAAAATTCATGGAGAGCGTTAAGAAGACAACGCGTAGCAAGTTTCACAATTAATCATGCAGAAGGGTCGAACTGTTGTTGTTCTAGCCAAATATGTGAAATCTAACAATGATGAGGGCGAGTAAAAAAATTACCTTGATACAGGATGCACTAATAGCTGGGACTTGCTACAGAAGGGTCAACTGAGTTATACAGGATGCACTAATAGCTGGGACTTGCTTCTGAGCCAGCTCCCCTAGGATGGATATATCCAGGTGCTGATTATGTATATGCAGGGGAAGACAAAGGAGTTTTTAAGTGATAAGATCCATGCGTTGTCCTGAAGCATCATAACAAGATGTGACAACCATATCATACAAGATAACAATATAAACTTATAGCGAAGCAGAACTGAAGCTGGTTACCATAGCGAAGCAGAACTGAAGCTGGTTTGGTGCTGTATTGGTGGATGTGAATGGTAGTGATGCAGGCTAGCGAGAGGAGCTGGTGTTATGGACTGAAGTGTTGGTGGTGGCCTGTGAAGCTGGTAAGGCTATGGTGTCGACGCAAAAGATGATGCTGTTGAGTAACTGCAGGCGAATGACAATGACTCCAGCTACGGACGGAATGTTTTAGATGGCGGTGCGCAGCTGAATACATCTACTACTGATGGTGGCTGTGGAGGTTCGAGGGGAGCTACAACTTCCTCACAAACAGTTGCGGTCCAGGCTCTTGTGTGTACAGGGATGATTTTCTTGTGTTCTTTAAACAGTTACCGTCCCTGCGAGAACAAAGAGAAGTAGTGTAAAGTTCAAACCTGCCTTTAATTCGTGCTAAGCTTTGGATTCGCAGTTACCATGGACGCAACCATTCCTGACCCCAAGAAAGAAGTTCTCGAAATTTTCTACCCAGCCCTTTACAAATTAAATCCATCAAGAGAGGAAAAGTGAACCATTAATTCAATCGACAGTCGGAAAAAGAAAAAAACTCATACACCACATATCCACCATGATCACGATGAAATCACCAGATAACATGGTCAAAAACCACGGAATTTAGACGCTGCCGAATACTGTTTTAAACATTAACATTGCTAAGGAGCTTTGTCCTAAAAATTACAGATGAAAATATTTCGTCAGCTAACAATTAAATAATTTTGTTGTGTTCAACATGCCCACGAGACGAGAACAAAGAGAAATAGTGTAAAGTTCATACCTTCCTTTCATCCGTGCGAAGCTTTAAACTCGCAGTTACGATGGATGAAACCACTCCTGACCTCTCAAGTCCAAGAAGATCTCTAAACTATTTACCCAGCTCTTTCCAAATGGAGTCCATCTAGAGAGGAAAAGTGAACCAAACTAATTAGGAACAGAATTCAATAGCCGTTAAATCATTCGATAATCGGAAAAATAAAAACTTATATACCACATATCCACGGATATGGATATGTAGTCTAGTAGTATCACCTTCAAAAACCGTGTAGTTGATCATGATGAATCACAGAATTCGGGTGTCCCCAAAAATTTCGTAGCCGAAGACCATGACACCCAGACATTGCCAGTACACCATGGTCAACGACCATGGCGTCCAGAAATCACCAGATGACATGGCCAAAGCCCACGGAATTTAGACGTCGCCGGATGCTGTTTATCAATTTCAGCTTTGCTAAGGAACTGTCCAAACACAGATATTACAGATGAGAATACTCAGTCAGCTAAGAACTAACGAATTTTGCCGTGTTCAGCATGCCGGGGAGAACAAAGAGAAGTAGTGTAAAGCTCAAACCTTCTTTTCGTTCGTTCGAAGCTTTTGACTCGCAGTTACAATTGGATGAAACCACTCCTGCCCTCTCAAGTTCAAGAAGATCTCAAAATTTTCTACCCAGCTCTTTCCCAATTTGAGTCCATCTAGGAGGAAAAGTGAACCAAACTAATTAGGAAACAAAATTCAATAGCCATTAAATCATTCGACAATCGAAAAAAAAAAAAAAAAATTAGACACCACATATCCACGGATATGGATATGTAGTCTAGTAGCATTACCTTCAAAAACCGTGTAGAGTTCGCTTGATCATGATGAATCACAGAATTCGGGCGTCGCCAAA
Organism: Papaver armeniacum; assembly: GCA_023531295.1. Classification (NCBI taxonomy): domain Eukaryota; kingdom Viridiplantae; phylum Streptophyta; class Magnoliopsida; order Ranunculales; family Papaveraceae; genus Papaver; species Papaver armeniacum. The sequence goes on from JAJJWW010015828.1 coordinate 73,570, forward strand.
AATCTCGTAGCCGAAGACCATAGCACCCAGACATTGCCAGTACACCATGGTCAACGACCACGGCGTCCAGAAATCACCAGATGACATGGCCAAAGCCCACGGAATTTAGACGTCGCCGGATGCTGTTTATCAATTTCAACTTTGCTAGGAGCTGTCCAAACACAGAAATTACAGATGAAAATACTTAGTCAGCTAAGAACTAACGAATTTAGCCGTGTTCAGCGTTTCATTCGTGCTTGAAGCTTTGACTCGCAGTTACAATTGGATGAAACCACTCCTGCCCTCTCAAGTTCAAGAAGATCTCTAAATTTTTCTACCCAGCTCTTTCCAAATTTGAGTCCGCCTAGGAGGAAAAGTGAACCAAATTAATTAGGAAACAAAATTCAATAGCCATTAAATCATTCGACAATCGGAAAAAAAAAAAAAATATTGGACACCACATCCACAGATATGGATATGTAGTCTAGTAGTATTACCTTCAAAAACCGTGTACAGTTCCCTTGATCATGATGAATCACGGCATTCGGGCGTCGCCAAAATTTAGTAGCCGAAGACCATAGCACCCAGACAATGCCAGTACACCATGGTCAACGACCACGGCGTCCAGAAATCACCAGATGACATGGCCAAAGCCCACGGAATTTAGACGTCGCCGGATGCTGTTTATCAATTTCAGCTTTGCTAAGGAGCTGTCCAAACACAGAAATTACAGATGAAAATACTTAGTCAGCTAAGAACTAACGAATTTAGCCGTGTTCAGCGTGCTGGGGAGAACAAAGAGAAGTAGTGTAAAGCTCAAACCTTCTTTTCATTCGTGCGAAGCTTTTGACTCGCAGTTACAATTGGATGAAACCACTCCTGCCCTCTCAAGTTCAAGAAGATCTCAAAATTTTCTACCCAGCTCGTTCCAAATTTGAGTCCATCTAGGAGGAAAAGTGAACCAAACTATAGGAAACAAAAATCAATAGCCATTAAATCATTCGACAATCGAAGAAAAATTAGACACCACATATCCACGGATATGGATATGTAGTCTACTAGTATTACCTTCAAAAACCGTGTAGAGTTCGCTTGATCATGATGAATCACAGAATTCGGGCGTCGCCAAAAATCTCGTAGCCGAAGACCATAGCACCCAGACATTGCCAGTACACCATGGTCAACGACCACGGCGTCCAGAAATCACCAGATGACATGGCCAAAGCCCACGGAATTTAGACGTCGCCGGATGCTATTTGCTAAGGAGCTGTCCAAACACAGAAATTACAGATGAAAATACTTAGTCAGCTAAGAACTAACGAATTTTGCCGTGTTCAGCATGCCGGGGAGAACAAAGAGAAGTAGTGTAAACCTCAAACCTTCTTTTCATTCGTGCGAAGCTTTTGACTCGCAGTTACTGTTGGATGAAACCACTCCTGCCCTCTCAAGTTCAAGAAGATCTCTAAATTTTCTACCCAGCTCTTTCCAAATTGAGCAGCTACGGAGGAAAAGTGAACCAAACTAATTAGGAAACAAAATTCAATAGCCGTTAAATCATTCGACAATCGAAAACAGAAAAAAAAAGTTATACACCACATATCCATCGATATGTATATGTAGTCTAGTAGTATTACCTTCCAAAACCGTGTACAGTTCCCTTGATCATCATGAATCACGGCATTCGGACTTCGCCAAAAACCGTAGCCAAAGACCACAGCATCCAGATATTGCCAGTACACCGTGATCAAAGACCACAGCATCCAGAAATCACCAGATGACATGGCCAAAGCCCACGGAATTTAGACGCCGCATAATGTTGTTTTAAAACATTAGCTTTGCTAAGGAGCTTTGTCCTAACAAGAAATTATAGATGAAAATATTTCGTTAGCTAACAATTTGTCGTGTTCAGCATGCCAACGAGAACAAAGAGAAATAGTGTAGAGTTCAAACCTGTCTTTCATTCGTGCAAAGCTTCTGTTTTCAGCTACGATGGTATAACCTTCAAAAACCGTGTACAGTTCCCTTGATCATGATGAATCACGGCATTCGGACGTCGCCAAAAATCTCGTAGTCGAAGACCACAACATCCAGACATTGCCAGTACACCATGGCCAACGACCACGGCGTCCAGAAATCGCCAGATGACGCGGCCAAAGCCCACGGTTTTATACACCACATATCCACCGTGATATGGATATGTAATCTAGTAGTATTGCCTTCAAAATCTCTTGATCATGATGAGTCACAACATTCGGACGTCGCAAAAAACAGTAGCCGACGACAACGGCATCCAGATATTGCCAGTACACCGTGGTGAGAGACCACGGCATCCAGAAATCACCAGATGTTGTGGCCAAAGCCCACGGAATTTAGACGTCGCCAGATGTTGTTTACCAACTTTAGCTTCGCTAAGGAGCTTTGTCTTGACACATACATTACTGATGAAAAAATTTAGTCAGCTAACAATTATTGAACTAAAAAAAAGCATAAAATTGAGTTTAAAAAATAAAGTAAATACAGATCAATAAAACAGAAAAAATTAGGACTAAAATCCATAAACACCAGAAATAGTCACTTGTTATTTCAAGACTTTCTGGGTGCTAGTCTTCGTTATAAGGTTGTAGTTGCTTTTACTGATAAACCTTTTAAATAAAACAGAAGAAATCACATGATCAGAGTCAATCAATAATGCAAAACAATCGGTCTAATGAAAAACATAGAAATACCTAAAAATCATTTCACAAAGAAAATACTACTCACATGTTTATCATCATACTAGAGTCTTTAATTTAGCACAAACAAAATATACTCAAAACTTTGATTTATCTCCTTGAGTAAGTACCACCTTGCAGACGAAGAAGAAGAGAAGCTGCCGCTGTGGGAGTGTATGAAAGAAAAGGCAGCATTCCATACAGCACTATGCAAGTTTAACCCCTTGTAATACTTCTTAAAGTTCTTCATCAAATGCCTGCAAATGAACATTGTGCAGTCAGTGACACGTAATGGACATTCTGCATCAGTGATATATACGAGACAAAAAATTCATCTACTTTACAAGTTAGTTACCGGAAGCAAAATCTGTGAGGAGAAGTAGGAACCGAAGTCTACTTTATCCCTACCATTCTTTTGTTTCATGACTCTAGGGCTTGTCCTAAGTGTCTTTGGTTATGCAACTTTTTTAGGTGTTATAAGAAAGTGGGTGTGAGATGAGACCCCAGATGTTGCCCCCGTATCCTCAGGGACAAGTATGTTCATATCCAATACTACATAGCAACTTCCATCACAAACTGCATCATTCCACATACACATGAAATCACTATCATTCACCAGATTATATAGCGCCCAAGGATCCAGCCACCAAACCAAATCCACAATTTCATGATCAGCCACAGTGAAGAAGCTCCGCAGTTTCTAAGTCAAATAACAGACCAGTGCAATCAATATCTAACTGAGGAAAATCAATTATCTGCCCAGTTTTCACAACTTTCACTCTAATATCTCTATGGGAGTATTTTGAGTTTAGCATTTGCAAAATTCCTGGAAAATCAATATAAACAAAGCTAAAGAATACATGGAAAACAAGAAAAAGCTCAAGAATACATGGCAAACAAACAAAGCTAAAGAAGCAGATCATTTATACATAAAGAAGCACATCATTTAAACATATCTTAATTGCATCTGCATCAATGTTGCAAAATATCCAATCTGAAATAATCCATATGAACTATTCCAGAACCACCAATGAAGAAAGAAAAGTTAAATGCCCAAACAAGCAAATGTAGCAAAAAAAAATCAGGAAGCAAAGCAACAACTAATTACAAGGTGTCTAAGTAAACGAGATCCAAAAACAAAGCCCACAAAACCATTTACATTTACAACAAAATTATAAAATAGAGCAAAATGCTCCAATTCTGAACCATGTAGCATTTCAATTTAACCACCTCAAAATACTAATCTGACATATTAATAAACAATCAACAACAGACCCTAAGCAAAAGCGAGAAATCTAAAAAAGAGAGAGATGTGAAAGTGACTAACCAGAACAATGATTTATGGGAGAATCAAATCAGAGAAACGTTGAAACGTTGAGATTATTTGAATGGCGTCACCGATTTGACCAGATCTGAGAATCGATTGATCCTTGATGGGGGAGGAGAAGAAGAAGATGATGAGGGGTGGCGGCGGCCAAAGGAAAGTTTGTTTTTCCTTGTGGAGAAATGAGTGCAGATTGGGATAGGGTTTTGGTCAATAGTTTGCTGTATCCTCCATTGATCATCAAGGTTTTGCTGGTTTAGAACCTGCGAGTGCGACAGGTGGAGATAAAAGAAAAATTATACTTAATCTGAGCCGTTGATTGTATGATCGTGCCAACAATTAAGCACCTTCCCAGTACGTGACGGGCCGGCGCATTTTCTATTGACCATGTGACGCCTCCGGCCTGGACGCGGTCGGCCCATTTAAGCATGTGGCCTCCCGTTGGCACGTTTTGTTATAAATTACTATAGCCCCGTTTGGGATTGCTTTTTTCAACCAAACCACTTTCAGAACAAACTTTTACAAAAAATTGTGTTTGGTAAAAAAAATTCAAAGTGCTTTTGGAGAGAAGCACTTTCATTTAGGCACCGCTTTTTAAAAGCTACTCAACACTAGCTTTTAAAAGTTTGGAAAAAGCTTTATTTTTGTGGACCCACATAATTCGATTTAATCGATTCCCTATTTTAACCTTGTTTAAAGACAAGTTTTACCCTCAAATATTCTACATTTGACATTATAATTCTAATTTCATTTTATTTCTCTATTTTTTTCATTTTTTATTTGAAATAATAAATACAAAATAAATTGATTGTATATAAAATAATAATGCTAATGTAAAAATATTACAAGGGCTTTTGGTTGGCAACCTAGCAACAAGTCGGGCCCCAACACCTCTTTGAATAGTAACACCTAAACGATAAAAAATGAAACTACCAAAGCCACTACTAGCGTCATTACTAACAGTTCCTTAGACGCAAAAAAATCGAGTGTCCTCACCAAGTTCCCTAAAGTAGAGAAGGCCAAAGCACACCCAAACCATAACCGTGAGCAACGCACTTGTCCAAGTACTTGGTACGTTTTCGAGAAACCGCGCGTAAATAGCTTTACCTGGGGCGAGGGAACGAACACCATCACCGAGTAAAAGGAGAGACACACTGTAACGTCCATGCAAACATCTTGCCCATTCTCCCGGTTGAGGACGAGGATATCGGCGGGTTTTAGATCTTTGCCATCATCCGATCAAGACCTGTGGAAACCTCCTTGCGCGCAGCACATTGGATTTGTAGCAAATGTCCATAATAGTATCACGAACCACATCATGACGAAATTTATAACCAATGTCTTTAGCACAATGAAGCGCATGATCTCCAAAAATGTCCATAGACTTGTTACAACTTGGACACAAGCTATTCTCAACAAACAGAGGAATACCCAAACGATAACAAAGCACATCTACGAATTGTCTAGGTCCGGAGACATTGGTTGAGCCCGCTAATAGGTACCGCCAAAAGATAGTCCCAGAGCATGCTTGATACGGTTACATTGCCATAGGATGGAGTCTCTTTTCAGGACATATGAAACTGGTGCGGGATTTGCTTCTTAACCGCATCAAAATAAACAACCGCCGGGGAATGCATGGAAGGGGGCAAAGTGTCATCGACCTGATAAGTAGACGGTAATCCACATACCCGAGCGAAGGTCTCAAGAGCCCGGTGATAAGCTAAACCATTGTCCGTTGAGAATAAATTACCAAGGATCGTCGTGTTACATCTTGAAGTAGTCCGACTTCGAGAAGCAAGATATTGATGAAGTACGAGTATCCGCCATGGTATAAATGCCAAGTCCGCCATCCTTAATAGGTAAGGTAGCCAATCTCTTCTCAAAGGACCGAAACCCGCACCATCCCCGAGTAATCAAGAGTCTCAAATCTTTGAAAAAGCTGGTCATCAAAGAGATCGGTGAGCCGGTTGTAAGGCGGCAGGATTAGTAGTTCGCATAGCAAAATAAAGTCTTGACACGCCCGATCAGTGCGAAGCAAAAGCATCTCGCTTTGAGGGTCCCTGAGTTTCTTGATCGTATTCATTAGTTGAGCAGGTTTGCGTACCTATTCAACATCATGTCACTAATAAAGCCCATGTCTAAACTCACTGGACCACCCAAGAGTTTAACGCCCTTAGAAGGTCTACCAATACCCGAAGGAAAGACACCATCCATTGTGCTCCTAGGATCAAGACTAGGCCGAAAACCTCCGTCTTCTTTATATTGAGGTGCAACCCTTTGCCGGGTCCTTCAGTTTCAATTATGCGCAAAGCCTTGGCCACCTCTAGAGTATCCCCAATTATAGTACCATCATCAAGGTACCAAGCGTGCAAGTCAAGTTTGCATTGAGAAGCAATGGTCTTCACTAGGGGGTGAAGTGTCAATGCAAATAACAAGGGTCCGAGAGGGTCACCTTGTTGCACACCAAGAGAAGAGGACAAAATATATTGGGCATAATAAAGCTTAGCCGGACGTAAGTAACAAAATTCTACCCCGAGAAATACCTGGACAGTGAAGACGAACTTCTTTGATGAGCTGAGATCTGCTCACCATATTGAAGGCATTAGAAAAGTCAATTAGCAACATTGACATATTATCTAAATGGCCCTTCAACTCCAAAAGGCGGTTCTGACATGTAAAATACCTTCGCCTCCAACAGAACACCAACCCCAAATTGGTAATCTCTAAATAAGAAGTCATATCTTTCCCAACAAAAAAAGGCAGCTACCTTAGAAACCAATCTACGCCAAATTGTACCGACTTGCAATAGGACGAAGACCTCCACCCGGCTTAAGCAAAGGAGTCAAAGGAGCACTAGCAATGTATTCGCCCAAAACACCAGGGCATTTTCAGGCCAACCAAAGGTTGACAACCCGAGAGAGATAGAAACAAGCAAATCATCTGCACTGTACTGTAGCTACCCACTAAGAACATCAACCAAGTCTTTGCGCCTTTAGACCGTCCCGCCCACACGACGTACCTTTCTGGGAAACTTTTGATAGCTCCCAAAACTGCCTTGGAATCCACAACGATTGAATCCACGGAGATGTCGTCTATTGGAACATCGGGGGAGGATGCTATGGGATGTTTGTCTAACAAATCAAGGTACGTCTTCTCGTCGTATGGGGCAACGCCTGATGAAGACAAAACCCGTATAGCCGCTGCGAAATGCCCCGAATTGATCTTCTTCTGGCAAGCTACAACAGCAGCTGCATGCTTTTTCTCCTCCATCTTCTTCTCGTCGGTCTTAGAGCCTCGCGGCAGCGGCCGTTGCAACAATTTGTTAGCCAAAACAAAGCACCCATTTGGCTCTCTCCACTCATTAAGCGCCTGCAAGATAGCTGCCACTTGCATCCGTTTGCGATTGCCAGACTTCCGTTCAGCAGAGCTCTTCGGCTGATAAAGAGACAGAGTACAAATCGGAAGGAGAAGCAGGCGAAGCCAGACTGAAAGACTGCCAGGACTTGCAAGAACCCTGTCAAGACATACCTTGAGAGCTCTAGAAAACGCAAGTCTGCATTTGTGGGGGATGCAAGCGACCGTGGGGATTTGTCGTTGGAGCACGGTGTTTAATAAATCCGTAGACAAGAACTCCACAGCTTCGTTATCTACTTTCCCTGAGTCTGTACCGGCCATAACAACATTAGCTGCAGTTAGCGAACCCTCTGAACTGACATCCTGCACACCTTCCAGCATCGCCTCAGGCCTGTCCAAACCATGAATCAGAGACTCCCCAGTACAAGGACCTGAGATGAAGTCATGGACAATCCTTCCTCGACCCTTACAAGGTTTCGACCAAGCATGTAAATACATGCATTTGCTACAAAACCACATTCGAAGGAAGCGTAGAGCATTCTCCAGTTCAAGATATACCTTCGAATCCCTTGCAATCAACTCACGGACTGAGATTTTCCTGTCTTCCGATGAGAGGTGTCTGTCGTGGAGGTGTTTCAAAAACGACCCTTTGACGTAACCCCTTCCATGAACACCATCAGGGCAATCATGGAGACACTTGAAAGGGCAGTGGACGTAGTCGGAGGTAGCTAAATCTGAAGGAGACGAGCCTGTGGTCGTGGAAGATGTGGAGGAAGGCTGGGGTGAAGATGTCGACAGGGAGGCGTGTGAAGAAGACGATCGAGTGAGCGTCGGCATGAGATGAAAGTAGAAACGAAAAACCCTAAACTTAACCCTAAGAAAACCCAAAAAACAGCAAAGAAGAGTGGAAAAATCGACGAAAAAATGAGAAAAAGAGGTGATGAAATCAAGAATAAAAACAAGACAAAAAAACTACACAACGATCTCATGTTGAATCCGTGATTGGAAGAAGTTTCCAATCGCCGGAGGTTTCCACTGGGAGAGAAACATGAGAAAAAAAAAAAAAAACGTTGAATAACTATTTTAATAAGTAATTCCTAGCTTGGCGCCCAGCTTGTTGCTAGGTTGCCCACCAAAAGTTTGTGATTGTCATCCTTCGTGTAATTCCATACAATATAATAATTATTCGTTTTTATTTTTATAAAATTTAATAAATATTAAAATAATAAATTTAATAAATATTTTTTGAAAAAAAATTAAAATAATAATATTTTCATAGCAAACCATAATCATAAATTTTTTAATTAAATAATAAAAACAATGATGCTAGTAGTGGTTTTGGTAGTTTCATTTTTTATCGTTTAGGTGTTACGATTCAAAGAGGAGTTGGGGCCCAGCTTGTTGCTAGGTTGCCAACCAAAAGCTCTTTGTAATCTTTTATAAAAATAATAATAATCTGAGATTATTATAATAATAATCGCTAGGTTACCAATCCAATTAGCTTTATTATTTTTTATTCTTTAAAGATTATTATATTAAGAGGAACAAAATCGAGATAATAATAATAATATAAAAACAATTAAAAAATATAAAAAAAATATTACTTATATTTTATTAAATATATTAAAATTAGAAATTATTTATTTATATTTGACTAATTTTAATGAAAAATTCAAATTACAGAGCTTTTGGTTGGCAGCCGAGCAACAAGCTGAGCACCAACCCCTTTCTGAATAACAACACCCAACCTATGAAAAATAAAACTACCTAAACCACTGCCAGCATCATTGTTTACTAAACAATTCTTAAGACGTTTGAAAAAACAAATAAAATCCTCACTAAGTTCCCCTAAAGTAGTAAAAGCTAAAACACCCAACCCATAACCATGAGAAACACATTCAGATAAGTATTTAGTACGTTTGCGTGAAATTGCTCTCGAAATAGCCTGGCCCCGGAATGAAGGAACGAACCCCATCGCCGGTGAAGGGTGAGACACCAAAAGTAACATCCATACACACATCTTGGCCTTTTTCCCAATTAAGAACAAGGATATCTGTGGCGTAAGTCCTTGTTGTCATTCAATAGAATACCCAGAGCCGCTTCTTTGCGTGCAGGAACGCCCGCCTTGTAACAGATGTCTGTAGCCACGTCTCGAACTAAGTCATGTCGAAACTTAATTCCAACATCCTTAGCACAATGAAGTGCATGATCACCGAAAATGTCCATAGGTTTATTGCAGCAAGAGCATAACCCACCTTCGACGAACAAAGGAATACCAAGACGATAACAAACTACAGCTCTGAACTGACGGGGACCAAGGCATTGGTCTAGCCCACTGATAGGGACAGCCAAAAGATAATCCTGAGCATGTTTGATCTGGTTGCACTGCCACAACATAGAATATCTCGCAGATAAAGTAAATTGAACAGGGATTCGCTTCTTGACTGCGTCAAAATAAGTGACTGCCAAAGAGTGCATGGAAGGGGGGCAGTATCATCGACGCAATAAGTAGAAGGCAAACCACATACACGAATAAATTTACGAAGAGATAACTGGTAGGCAGCACCATTATCCACTGAGAATAAACTACCAAGTATCACCTTCCTCACCGAGGCAGTCTGACTCTGAGAGGCAAGATAACAGTAGGTGCGAGTGTCTGACATAGTGTATATACCAAGGCCACCATCTTTGATAGGTAGTGTAGCCAGTCTCTGTTGCAAAGGACCAAAACCAGCTCCATCACCAGTGATCAGGAGTCTTAAATACTTGAGTAAGTGATCGTCAAAGAGGTCGGTGGCTTGTTGTATAGCAGCAGGATTAGTGGTGCGCATAGCAAAATATAATCTAGAAACACCGACACAACTACGAAGCAACAACATCTCACTCTAAGGATCCCTGAGTTTTTTGATAGCCGACATTAGGTGAATAGTCTTGTTCACCCTACCCAAAACCATATCGCTCATGAAATCCATGTCCAAACTCATAGGTCCTCCTAAAAGCTTAACACCTTTGCTAGGCCTCCCAATGTCTTTGGGGAAAACACCCTCTTCCAGGCTGCGTGGATCAAGTGTAGGCCAAAATACCTCAGTTTTCTTGATATTGAGATGCAAGACCTTACTCGGCCCTTCAGATTCTATAATATTCAAGGCCTTGGCAACCTCCAAAGTGTCGCCAACAATAGTGCCATCATCAAGATACCACGCATGTAAATCCAGCTTGCAACGAGAAGCAATGGACTTCACTAGAGGGTGAAGTGTTAGAGCAAACAGAAGGGGACCGAGAGGATCACCTTGCTGAACACCAAGCGCAGAAGACAGGATGTACTGATCATAGAAGAGTTTAGCTGGCACGGCAACAGAATTCAACCCAACGAGAAATACTTGGACAATGAAGCCGAACCTCTCTAATGAGATGAGACCTGCACACCATATTGAAGGCATTCGAAAAGTCAATAAGCAGCATTGACATCTTATCTGAGTGCCCTCTCAACTCCAACAAACCATTAACAGCATGAAGTATACTTTCTCCTCCAACTGGCACACCGACCCCAAACTGGTGATCCCCTAAGTAAGATGACATGGCCTTACCGACAGAGAAGGAAGCGACCTTAGAGACCAAACGACGCCAGATAGTGCCAACTGCACACTAGTGGAAAATGAGTGTTTAGCTACCCACATCAGAGACCCTCGATGATCATTTGCTTGACCGTTGACCCTTCAAAGCGGTCTCTGATATAATAAAAAATTGGAAAAATTCGGAGAGCATAATTAGCAGTCTCGAATTGGAAAATTTATTTGACTCTGCCATCATAAAACTAGGTTCAACGACCCTCAACCCGGGTGTAGTTACGATAATCAGTCTGGGCCCCACTTTATGTGGTCACGATTTGCTTAGTAAAAAGAACTAGTGGATGACAGCCCTCTTCGTTTTTATCGATGTATATCTGTACTCGTCTCTATCTTTTATCTTCCATTATCTTTTCTCTCTCTTACCTCTTCACTAGCTCATAGAGAACTCATCGATCTCTATATCCATCTTTCTCTTGTTTTTTTCCCCTCTGTAAGTTTAAACATTTGCTCTCGATCGACCTCCATCACCTTCTTCTTCTTTTTCTTCAAAGAATTGATTTCTTCTTCTCGATCCAGATCCGGAAGGTGAAAAAAAAGTCAATACCCTCAAGCTAATAATCGATTTCATCGATGAGTCTGTGATGAAATACTTTTGCGATTCATTGAGGTAATTATCGTGACTCAATCTTCATCATCATCTTCAATTTTAAATTTAATTTTTAATATTAGGGTTAGGGTGAATTTTTAAGCTCTTGATTTTCCTGGTAATACTTTCGATTGAAGTGTTATTTTTCTGAGTAGGGTTGCGGTTTAATTCAACTGGTTCCTATAAGGATTCCTGATGATGATGGTGTGGTGGTGGTGATGAAGCAGAAGTTGGTCGATTTACACGCTTATCGCCTCTTCTTTTTTTTTTTTTACTTTGATTTGGTGTTTGTTGATTTGATGGAATTGTGGATCTGCTCACTTTGATTACGATTATGATCGAAATTCTTTGTTTCAACTTTGAGCGATTAAGAGTGGTATGAGATTACTAAACCTAATTATTCTTTTTCTTGATTTTTTGATTTTATTTGTTATTGGTGATGGATAGAGAATTATTATCGGTTATTTTGATTGAAATTCGGAGATGAGATTTCATCTTGATTTTGTCTATTTCATTTTGGTTATAAAGCTGGTGAGAGTGATTTGAGATGTTGTTGGAAATTGGTCAAGTGATTTTGATTGAGATTCTAGGTAAGGATATATAATTAGGTTAGGTTTTAATCATTTTGTATTTTGTTTTTCTTCCGCTTAGTCTCCATCAAATAGTGGATCTAAATGTTTCTTCTAATGGACATATTTATGAATTTCCATTGATGATTTCGCTATAAGATGGATTCTCTTGTTCTTGAAGTGGTCCTTATGTAAGAACCTTTAATTTACATACATATCACTGGAGTTAGTCTAGATGGAAAATTATTGATGTTATAGTTGTATTAAAGGTTTAAGTCATCCCTGTGGCGAATAGGCTTAGGATGCCAACATAATTGGAAACTCTTTGTTGTTTGTTAGTCCGTGAAGCTTGCATTTGGGAAGTGTAGGTGTGGAAAATGTATGGTTTCTTGAGATGAGTAGAAACAACTAGAATAAATGTATGTGGAGTTTATTCACATATGCCAATAGTGTATTTCTGTATTCTATTGTAATTCACGGTAAGTTCTGAATTACATATCTAGCTGATATGGAACACTTACGCATATCCTATTCCCTTGTACTTCTTTCATGTTCTGGCCATTAGGTTTATACTCGTCGTTCTCATATATCTTTGATACTTTAGTATTAAGCAGATGTTTGATGATTTCTTTGCGGCATTGTATGGTGGTATTCAAGTATCATCTGGGCATGATAACTCCCATTGAACCTACACTTTGTTTAGTTATTTGTCATTTCTAGAACTTTTAGATATCTTGTATTCACACCTCGGATAATATCGATTGAATGGTTTAAGACTTGTGCATTCTTTTTCAGGCTCTTTCGTCAACTGCGGTTAAGAAGGGAGGGTTCTATACAGGTGATGTTGTAGCGCAATACAAGTACAAGAACACAATCATCGATGTCAAAGTTGACACAGAATCAATTGTGGTTCACTTACCTTTTGTAATGTGCACTACAATCTTAAAATTTCCATGTTTATTTTCCGTATGAGTTATAGTTTTTAATCCCGATATCTATCTTTCTAAGTCGATCCGGAATATTTTGACAACCCCGACATTATTAGAGAATTGCTTCATTTAAGCAAGTTTATTTCTTAAAAATATTTACTGTGTGCAAAATCTATTAGTCTTAGTTATTATCTCGATATACATGTACTTTTGTTTTTTTGTAGCTAGAGGCGCAATACTTCCATGATCATGCAAATCACAAATGAGATGTTGGCTCGAACCGGTCTCATGCAAGTACTTCCTTAACTGCAGAGAGTAAGATTCACGTGCTTCATTGAGAGTAAGTTGTTCATCGTTTGACTTTATTATTCATGAATGTTACATATCCTTAATTAAACTTGAAAGATCTAAATTGTAGTGTGTTAATATGTAGGTTCTCTTCATGTCCTGGTTACTTTGGGGCATATACCATAGTGAGAGGCATGGTAGTCTCGGGGTAGAGAAGGTCAGTTGTTTGGTGGAAGATTTTTATCTTCGTAGGCTCCAAAACCATCATCTGGTCCATACAAATCTAGGTTTGGTTTTGGTATTTAGATGGAGTAACATGTTATTAGGTTTAGTTTTACTAATTCCAATTTATGTAAAATGATTTTTGATTTGGGGATTTGTTTATATCATGCGAAACCGCTTGTAAAGGAGGTGGAGATGTTGAAGGTGCGAAGGAGGTCAAACAGGGAGGTAATACTATTGTCTTAACATCTCGAACTTGTCCTTACTCTGCAACCATTTGTCCATTCTCAGTTCACCATAGAGATAAGTTTCATCTCAAGTCCTGCTGGAATCCTCCGCTGTGCTCAAGGATGTGTTGTGCTTGACCGAGATGGGGTTTGTAGCAAAGGTAGGAAAGTTTTTAACTCCTTTAGTTTTTGTTCTTAAGATGTTAATTGCTCCTTATTGCACTATGTTGAAGACTTTATACTTCATAGTACTTGTGCCTTGTAAACTACTTTACTAGTGTATTCACGTCTAGCAAACTACATGAGTGGGTATGTCGGTAACTATTTGTCACTTGTGCATGAAGACCATTAGCCTTTACTTGGGGTTCTTTGAAATTTGATAGGGATTTATCGCATTGAACGTCTTGTGGTTAGGTGTGTTAAATGCTTATAGAAAGGTTAGATATTTGGACTAATTTAATATTCTTTTTAATTCCATCTGATGTGCAAGTCTTAAACCTTGATAATTCCTTGTGATGCAAAGAAGCTACACGTTTATTGCAATTTATTCTCGAACTTAATTTGACTGCACGAGAACCAAGACAAAATTATGTGATTTTATTTGTAATTTGACTGGTAAAGTTGTTCTGTTTGATACTTGTCAGGGGCATGCTGACTTGACTCTACTTTGAATTTCTATCCAGATCCTAGATCACTAGTTTGAATGATTCCTATAATTTGAATCCAGAGGCAGTACTTAACATTGCCCCGAAAGAGATATAGATGTGTCTTTTCAATTGTTACTTGTGAGTCTGTGTTATCCACGTGTTAATACACCATGACTTCTTTGCCTTAGATGGATACACATATGAGTTACTTCAGTTCTTGCATATGCTGTTATGGTTTTGTTAAAGACTGCATTACTTAAAGCTTCTAATCATCTTTGAAATTGATTTTATTTTCGAGTACAAAATGTTTATTGTACCTTCATTTTTCTAAAAAAAAATCATGGTGAGTTATTTTGGTTCTTTCATATTCTATGATTTCTTATAGACTGCATTACTTTCATCTTCCCCGATGCAGACTTTCTATTATTAATATTTGTTGCTTGTAAAGACTGCAATCCTTGATAGTTGATGCGCACCTTTCTGCTATTCATATTAGTTGCTTGTAAAGACTGCATTCCTTGATAGTTGATGCACACCTTTCTGCTATTCATATTAGTTGCTCTTAGTTCTCACTCCTCCTCGTTATCGATTCAGGGTGTTGATCCAGGCATTAAGGCTGATGTTTGGCCATTTCTTCTTGGAGTGTAAGAATTTTTCACCTTTGTGTTTCTTTGTTGTGCATTTCAAGATGGCGCTTACAAAGTGTTCGGTTGGGAGAATTGGGAGCTCAGTAATTCGATTACAAGGTAATCGCCCCAATTATTCGAACCGAACACAATTTTGGATCCAGGAATCCAATTCCTAGATAATTGAATTACCTCCAATTCCCAGAAAAAATGCCATGATGCAATTGGTATATTTTTTTTTTAACTTAATTCGCTATGGAGAGCATCAGATTTGATCATAGAATTGAACTTTCCATTAAGCCTTTAATTTTAGAAGGAAAATTGGAAGCATACGTTTCAACACATTCGTCTTTTTTTTAGAGTTCAAAATGAAAATTACAGTGATAACAGCATATTTTAGCTTATTTTGCATCATATTACATAACTTAATACTACTGTCAGCTCTAGTAACTTATTTGCTCTACCATGTATTATGAACTGAAAGAAGTCACTTTACTGTTGTTAATTTGCTTTGCAGGAACGACGTTCTTTGTCGTATGTGAACCAGGGACACAACACATGGATGCTCTACTTGATATCATTTATGAAGTATTGGCTAAGTTCATTATCATCGGAGGAGCTTATCGTTGTGTTATTTAACATGTTGTTAGAACTTACTAGCTAGCTTGGACATGTATTGTCTTGAACCAAAATTTCATCTTTTTTGTGTAATTTTAAACCCAATGGATAAAATGAAAGAATGAATGTGGAATTCTCAAGTTTGAGTTTAAATTTGAATTTCAGTTTGGGTTTAATTTGATTTCTATTTGACTTGACTTTGTTTGAGTTCGTTTGACTTGACCTTGTCTTGACTTTGACTTGACTTTGGCTTGACCTTGATGCGGTGATTACTTGATTTAGCCATTCGGGCATTTCAAAGAAATCAATCAATATTTTTTTATACTATAATTTAAATCGAGACTCACGGCTTAGAGTCCGTACCTCGTTACCCCTACAATCAGTCGTTATTTTGAGACGCACGGCTAAGGGTCGTACAAAACAGCTACGCTTTATCAGAGACCCCAACAGAGAGACGGTTAAAAATAGTCGTATATATGACTTGTCTGACGGTCGCGAAACTTCTCGTTTTCCACTAGTGGCAATAGGCCTCAGACCACCTCCGGGTTTGAGCAAAGGCGTAAGAGGTGCACTAGCAATGAGCTCCCCCAAAACCTTAGGGCACTTGCCTTGCCAACCAAAGGTTGACCACCCATGTAATCGAAGCCAACAAGTCATCTGCCACTGCCGCCGCTGCACCACTCAAAGCGTCAATCAGATGTTGGGCACGCAAGCCATCACGACCACAGGAAGTTCCTCTTGGAAAACTCCTGATAGCACCACATGACTGACCTTGAATCAACCGTGATCGGATCACAACAAAAATCCTCTTCTCGGGGATGGAAGGAGGTGAAGTCGCAGGATGCTTAGATTGTAATTCGGATAACGTACTCACCGCTGAGGAGCAACACCGTTCGAGGACAATACACGAATCGCCGCAGCGTAGTGCCCATATTCGATCTTCCTCCCAAGCACTTAAGTTTGCCACTTGAGCTTCTTCTCACGCTTTGCTTGTCGTTGTCTTGTTGGGCCGGAAGACGAAGCAACTTGGTAACCAAGAAAATGTGACCCCTGGTTCTTTCCAAGTTAACAAGGCATTTTGAATGGTCTGCGACACGAAGTCGCTTGCGATTGCACGACCTCTCTTGACTTGGGGTCATGGCGTACCAAAGTACATATGGGAAGTAGGAGTAAACGAGATCCAAGTAGTTACATCCAAAGGTTTACTAAGCACACTGTCTAAACATACCTTCGAGTACGAGAGAAGCTTAATCGCACTTGAGCGGAATGTTAGAAACCGTGGAAAATTGTCATTTGAAAACAAAGACACAGACAAATCGGGTGTTAGATAAAAAGCCTCATCAAAACACGCCTTATCAACACAACTAGCAGGGTCAGTGACGTTTGAAACAACCACAGATTCGATCAACACTGGAGAGACTGCAAGCCTGTTAATTCCATGAAGAAGAAAGTCTGTGGATGTACCATTAAAAGGGCCTGCGATGGTGTCGCAATGAACACCCAGGCCTTTGTAGGGAGACTTCCAGGCATGCAGGGTCATGCACTGGCTGCAAAGCCACATTCGTAACTGCTGCAACAAGGTTTCCCAAGCACTGTAAACCTCTGCGTCGTGGGTGATGATAGCTCTACAACGTACCCCATTATCCTTCAAGAATGAATGTATATCTTGCGAGATGCTTTTGGATAGAACCTCTAGCATAACCTCGTCCATTAACTCCATTCTGGCAACCGTCAAAATTTTTGAATGGGCAGTTCACATGGCCATTCTGTGAATTCAAACCAGCTGAAGAAGAAGACGCTGGCTGAGGTGATGGAGGAGGTTTGAGGGCAGAGCGGAGAGCACAGCGAGTTGATGAAGACATGGCTGAAAGCTAAACTATACAAAAGGAATAAAACCCCTAAAAGAAGAGTAAACCCTAGGCCGCAAGAACAAGAGAGAAAGGGGAAAAAAACTGTGCGGTGAATTCGTGAAAAAAAAACAAAACGAGGAAGAAAACGAAAAATTGAGGAGTAGAAGATCGATCAAAAACACCAAAGGGGACGAATGAGACCAATCCAGAGAAGATCCGTGGCTTTCAATCGCCATGGTTCACCACCGGAATTATTATTATTTTTGAAATATAATTTATTATAATAAAATTGTATTAAAACTAATTTTTGAAATATGTCTATTTTCGTCATTAACTATATCACCAAAGACTTTTAAATACCGGTTTACCAAACAAGAATTTACGGTTTGTTAATTGCAGTGCTTTTTAAATTATAGTTTACCAAACGTCATGCGATTTATTTCCAAGACAACACAAAGAACGCACAACACAAAGACAATGAAAAGCGCTTTTCTAAAATTCGGCAATACCAAACTAGCCTTATACTAGTTGTGACCAAATTAAGATACCCTTAGAGCAACTTTTAGTCATGAGTCGCCAAATTTTCAAATTTCCATCTCAAATATGGTTTTTTTTTTTTTTTGGCAATTTGGTTTGTGAAGCGGTGGGAGGTTAATTCCTATTCTTCAACGTAGATTTAAATCGCGTTTGACAAGAACCATGGTTACTAATTACGTTTGACTGAAACACGTCTGATCAGAAACGTAATTATAAACCTTGTTCAGTGTTGGACGCTCTTTAAAATTCCATCTCACCTCTACACTTTAATCCTAGATTTCAATTTCATAATTACTTGACAGTTACATCGACGTAATAGGCAAACGCGCAACAAGCTGCGCCGCAAGCCCTTTTTGAATTCCAAATCATATCCTCTTAAAAACAAATTCTCTCGAACCAGACGTCATGACATTACTGTGCATGACTTTTTGGACCCTCTTGAGGAGTCCAACCGCCTCTGGAGCCAAAAATCCAAAAGTATGAAAAGCGAAAGGAATAAAGGCATGCCCATTATCATGACATGCTTTCTCATGTTTCGCTATCTTACGAGGCGGCCCTCGGTCTTCGCTTGCCCGATTGTAAAAGAGCCATGCCCAATGCCTACTAACGGAGAACCCCAGTAAGGTCAATACATGCATGTTTTCCGTTAGCCCACCCAAAAATTAAAACATCCGTCGGCCTAAGTGTCGATCTCCCTTCGAGTGGATCAGTCAAAAAATTGACAACCGCTTCTTTCTTCGCTGAAATACCGGCTCTCCACAGTACATCATATAAAGTATCCCTCACATGATCATGTCTATATTTAAAACTCGGGTCTACCTTGCAGTGAACTGCGTGTTCCCCATAAGCGTCCAAACATCCAGTGATACAAGCAGGACAGCGGGTGTCTGATGGGTATAGCGAGGAGAAAATCATGGGCATGCCCTGCCTGTAGGCAACCTAAAACCGCTTTTTGTCTGTCCGACAACTCATAAACTCTGTCCATGTCTTTAACTACTTTACCAAAAAGAGCAGACGCCAAAGTACTTTGGGCTTTGGTGGGGGGCGGTGTCTTTGTTGGTAAAGCTGCTAAAGTCAAAATCAGGGAGAGTTGTTTGTAACGTCCTCTACACGATTTTTAAACTACGTTTCATAAAACGTGAGTTAAAACTGCGTTTATGCAATTTTGTTATGGAACCCTATATCATTTGGTTATTTATACAATAAATTAATAATGTAATTAACACTTTTTACATTATTCCAAATTTTGTGTTGAAATGTAAAGACCCTCAAGCACATCAACGTTATTAGATTTGGTCAAGAGACGACCTAGTGATGATCAAGAAACATTTAAGTCGCTAATGACTCAATTAGTTAATGTAGATTTTCATTAATAGGAATTAATCTAACAACGATCTAGATACGAAACTACTACCACTAGATAGATCTTGAAAAGTTATGTGAAATAGACTACTCGAACGTGTCAATCGGATATTGGACGAAGAAGATTCCATTAGAGTGGTGTGAAGGGAAAAAAAAGACTTTTTGCAGTCCAGCCGACTTGGCAGCCCATATCTAAGTTTTGGGTGCGTCAGTAAGTCTCGTCGGTTTTATCCACGACCGAGAGGATAAACTTGTTTTCATTTCTTTATTTCTTTATTTCTTCTTCATTCTTCTTCTTCTTCTTCTTGTTCTTCTCTCTTCTCTTCTAGTTCTTTGTTTCTGCTCCTGTTTCTGAAATAGAGTGATAAATGAAAGATTTATGGTCGGTAGAAGGTGAAGAAGATCATGGAGTAGTTGATAATGAAGGTGTGGGTATCCGTACTTGATTTAGACTTGAAGGAATAAGTAAATCCTTAAGAATATAATTAGGGTTTCGAAATTGTATTCAAATTCATTTGAGTGGTGATTTAAGAAGAATTAGACAGAAACAATAGATGGGTTTTGTTGGTATGAAGAATTAAGTTATTGTTTGCGTTCTAATTAGAGATGAGAAGAATTGGAGAATTAGGGTTTGTTCTTGAGATGAAGATATACAGAAAAGGTTGATGAATCGGTTGAGATTCGATGGGTTATGAAGCGGCGTTGTTAACTCGAGTGTTGATTCAACTTAGATTTATGAAGAGAAGATGAACTGAGCGCATCCTCAGATTCAATTTCTCATTCATTTGTCCTTCTCCTGTGAGTTGAGACTTTAAAGAAACTCAAAACCAAAATCTAAACCCTAACAGGACAACAACCCTACACGTGGTTATATCTCCCACGTCTAACTAACAAATAATAAATTTCAAAAAATGATTAATTAGGGCCTACGACATAATTAATGGTATTTTCCCTACTACACACGTAATTTGCTACGGGAGTGCCACAATTGGGACATGACAAATACCCTCCCCTTCACACAATCTTTGTCCTCAAAGATTAAACTTAGGAAAATGAGCGTTGACGTTGGCAACATACAGGTAGCATCATCTGGTGTTGTATGAGACCACTTTGGATAAGAACTTGTGTAATCGCTCTTCCTTGACGATAATTCGTTGATAATCCAACACAAAGAATCGGAATTAACACAATCTCTCCATCTTCATTGATCGGTGGCAAAGTTGGTACGGTGATGGCAACTGCCTCAACTTCCTTCTTTTGTTGAGATACATGGAAAATTGGATGTATTAATTTTGATGCGACATGAAGAGCTAATCTATAAGCAACTTGTCCAATTTTTGAGTTACTTGGAAAGGTCCATAGTACTTTTTGAGAGTTTGAAGTTGCTTCTAAGCGCCATAGAAGATTGCATGTATGGCTGCAATCTGAGAAAAACTTGGTCACCCACTACAAAAGACCTCTCAGATCTCTTCTTATCAGCAAACAGTTTCATTCGTTCCTGAGATTTATGAAGGGACTCTTTGAGGATATCCAACATTGCATCTATGTCTTTCAAGTAACTCTCAACAAAGAACATCGAAGAAGTGACTTCCACGGGAAAAGCCGGATGTGGAGGTGCATAGCCATATAAAGCGGTGAAGGAGGCATCTTCAAACGGGAATGGTAATTAGTATTGTGCCACCATTACGCAAGGGAGAGCCACCTACTCCAATTATTTGGTTTGTAGCAGGACATGCATCTTAAATAACCCTTTAGGAAAGCATTTATCCTTTCTGTTTGACCACCAGTTTTTGGATGGTAAGCAGTATTCATGTTTAATCTTGTGCCTAAAGATCAGAAGAGCTCTTGCCATAATGCACTTGTGAAAACTTTGTCTCTCTGGAGACAATTGAAGTTGGTAGACCAAAGTTTGAATATGTTGTGTAAAAATTCTTGAGCCACAATGAGAGTAGTGTATGGGTGAGATAATGCAATGAAATGTGCATACTTGGTAAATCTGTCAACAATGACCATGATAACATCCTTCTTATTGGACTCGGGAAGTCCTTCAATGAAGTCCATATATACGTTGCCAAAGTGAGAATGAATTGGTAATGGTTGGAGAAGTCCAGATGGGTGTACATGTTCAACTTTACTTCTTTGGCAAGTGTCACAATGGTGACAAATAAAGTAATGTCCTTCTTGAGGCCTTTCCAATGGAAGTAGCTTTTAGCCCTCTGATAACTTCCCTGAATACCTGAGTGACCACCCACAGCAGAAGAATGGATGGACTCTAATAATTCTTTCTCAACCGATGGCATTCCCCAACATAAATTCTTTCTTTATATCTAAGAATACCCTACGAGTAAGTGTAGTGAGGAATAGAAGTACTTGAGATTGAGGAGAAGTGAAGTCACATTGGACAACTGTTCTTTTGGTCACACGACTAACAATTGTTCTTCGAAAGGTGTAAAGTGAAGTCTCATTGGACACCAAGGATTACGACAACTGAGAAAGAAATTCCTTAATTCGGTAGAAGATGGTTAAGAAGCAATGGGTGATGTAATTCCTTACGAGATAGGTACAAACTTTTCAGGTGAGGGGTTACCTAATGAGAATATAGTGCATCAATGGAATGAAAAATGAAGTGCAGGAACCATCAGATAATAAGTTGGATTCTGAAAAGAATTTGCCAGCGAACAAGAGTTCAGTTAAAAGAAGCAAATATGCTTCATGGAATTCTGATAAGGTACTTCATGAACTGCCTAATAGTGAAAATCATTTCAAACTTGTACCAAGCAAGGTGCCTTAATCAACGGCTCAAGTTGAATCAGGGACTCATGTTATAAAATGAAGATGAAGACTCTTCTGATGAAAATGATGGTGACATTCTCAAAGAAAAGAGGTCTAGCAAGATTGGTAGTGTATGAGAAAAAAAAAATCGAGAAGAGAACAGGAGAGATTGGAGTTGAAGAAAATGGTGTCTTTGAAATTGAAAAAAAAAAATTAACGTATTCAAACATAATTTTTCAATGGTCTTGGTGCATCTCTGATGTTAGCCGCACTTAAATACGATCGACCTTGGTTCTTCTTAGGCAAGTACATGTATGTTACCAAGCGACCATAGAAGCCGCAAATTGCGGATCAAATATTGTGGGCTTAGTTGCAAATGCCTCGACGATCGGTGCGATCCTTGGATCCGAATGGAGCAATTGATCCGTCAACAACAACCTGCATGGGAGGTTCGTGTAATATGCTTAGTCGAAATTCCTCGGTGTCGTAACATCTAAATCGAAAAAGTTTGTGGATTCCTTAAATTTTCTTCTCCGATCCATCAGATATTTAGAATCCAATGAAGGATCGGGTCTGCCAGTTTTGTTGAAGTTATGGAGTCTCTCTAGTACAGGGCTGCATGAAGTCCTTCCAATGGTGTGAGCCCCTGGTCATCATCAATTTCCCATTACATAACTATATATAAAAAAAAATCATTACATATATCCCATTTATATAGTGAAAATTGAATAATTGTCCCTACTATTTTGGGCCTTCACAAATATCCTTGGCCCCTTTTATTATATCCCTACTTTTTTAAAACGGTCAGCGAGTTATAACCCCAAAGGTGTGTTTATCATCCAAAAAACCCGCCAAAACAAAAGTAACACAAAAACCCAAAAAACAAAATTTTGATGAAACCAATTTTGGTTTCATCATAAAATTTGATGAAACCAATTTTAAAATTTGGGGTTTTTGTATCAATTTAGTTTAAGATGGAGTTTAATGAATCCCAACATTTGAGTGGGATTTTCATACCACAAGTTTGGTCACCTTGGGTTATTATGACTAGTTTTGTTTTTAAAATGAAATTAATTTAATAATCAATACCATATTTACCCTTTATATCATGTTCTCACCGAATGAAAGACAATTTCAAGGTTGTTCTCAAGATCTAAATTCTCCTCCTCTCCTCCAGCAACAATCATCACCACGACTGTTTCTTCTTCCTCTACCTCTTTCAGCCACCACCACCGTTTCTACTTCCTCCACCTCTTTCAGCCACCACCACCGTTTCTACGTCCTCCACCTCTATCACCTCTTTCTGTTCTCAAAATCAGATCTAAATTTACTCCGCCATTACCGCCGCTACCACCTCCCACCACGAGCAGATTAGCCACCTAAGAAAAATCAATTCGTACTTGTTTTTCGTTCATTGCTACCTTCTAAATCTGAAGATCCAAAAGTAATAAGAGAAATTATTATTGGTTGTTTTGATTTGTCGATGAAAAATTGGGTTTATAGACAGATTATTAGAAGAATTTTGTTATCTTGGAGAAATTGTACTCCTTCAGTTCAAAGGTGTAAGTACGATCTCACTTAAATTCCCATTAGGTTGTGATTTATGTGAGTTTTATTAGAATTTATTATGAAGTTAGATTTTCAACGTAATTTATTGTTCCCTAATCTGTAATCATGGGCAATCCTCAATTCATTTGATCGGTTTTTATTTAGAACTGATTTTGTAGGATTTCAATTCTTATAATATTGTGTAGAGATTGTTGATTTCAATGTATAGTCTTGATATTGTATTGTTGGCGGTAGATGTTGTGATACACTGGTGTTGGTTTCCTGTTGTTGATGTGGTGGTGGTGTGGGTGGTTGTTGCAATGGAGGTGATGGTGGTAGCCTTTGTTGTGGTAGTGAGGGTGGTGGCGGTGGCGGAGGGTGGTGTAAATTGTGTTGGTTTCATGTTCTTAATAGTATTTTTTACTGCTTGGTGAGGTTTTCTCTTACGTCATCGTGCTATAGTTTTCAAGTCCCTACTGTGTACTTGCGTTGATTTGTTCACAATAGTTCAGTGAAAGTAATACACAATTCACAGTCGAATTCATGCTTAGTGTTTTAGATTTATGATATTTAGACATGTCTTGTGTAGAAGTTACTAGTGTCTAATTTAAATTGTATCACAATAAAGTTGATTGAGTTCTAGGACATTTTGATGCGGTTGTAATTCAATTTCTTACTTTCTTTATGAACACAGGGTCTTCATCGACATGCTTCAGAGGAACTGGAAAAAACATTTCCTGGATACGTGTAAGCTTACTGGGAGATACGTGCGTGGAAGCTTACTGGGAGATACGTGCGACTTCTGTTGTTGTAAGTTAACTAACTGGATTCAATGTTTTATGGTGTTGTGTTGTCACTCATTCATATATTGTATACTGCTGATAAAACGCTTTACTCGAAATGTTTCTTAGAAGTCTGCGACATTCTATAGAGTACTTAATGTTTTACTCATTTTGATATACTTATCTTGGTGATATGTACCACTAGTGACACACTACAGAACAATTAAATGCATATTTAGGATTTAGAAGCATTATGAGTTCGGAGGATACACATAAAGTTCAGTTACAGTAGTTAGATACTTCACTGACTTCCTAGCTACACATTAAAATAATTATTCACCTGATGGTTTTGTTGATCAACATAAAAAATATTTCTGGATTTCAGTTTTTATGGAATCAACTACGGTCGTTGATCCCATTAAAAATGGATAAATTACGGTTGTTGATCCCATTTTTTATAGATGTAAATTCTTCCAATGTTGAACTTGTGGTGCAATGGTAGCATGACTGATTCCATGTCAGATGATGCGTGTTCAACTCACGCCAAGTTCACTCCATTTACATGGATCAATTTTCATTGTTGATCCAATTTAGGGTATCAACTACTATTGTTGATCCCCTAAATTGATTAAACTTCTACTGTTGATCCTTTTTTTTTATCAACTATCATTGTTGATCCCCTAAATTGGATCAACTTCTACCGTTGGTTCTATTTTTATTTGGATCAACTACTGTTGTTGATACAAAAATATCTGAACCAGTGGTGGTGGCGGCGGCGGTGGTGGCGGTGGATGCGGCGGCGGACTAGTGGTGATGGCGGCGACAGACTAGTGGTGGTGGAGGATTGATGGGGGTGTAATGGTGGTGGTGAAGGAGTGGTGGTGGAATATTAGTGGTGGTGGCGGTTGGTAGGTGGTAGTCGTTGAACGGTAGTGGTGGAATGGTAGTTGAATGTTGGTGGTGGTGAAGTGGTAGAGGAAGAAATTTGTTCCATTTTGAAATAAAGAAAAATATTATATGGGTGAGGGTAGTAAGGTAATCTAATTATAAATGATGTTGTATAAGAATATATTTATTGAGTGTCAAAAGTAAGGACATATAAATAATGTACCTATTTATATAAGGTACTTCAGGCCTCTGAGTTTACCATGCATTACCTGAGAGGATAACCAAATCAAGCACATTGAGGCCTCGAGTTTCATAAAAATGCAGAAGATCAGAAACAGATTCGAGACCCATGGCAATAGAGATGCTTCCATCCTTTCGGCCGAATGGTATAGCCCAGAAAGGACCACCTACATCAACTGTCGCATCTCTAGCAGCTGCCGTTAGAATGTCCCGCACAAGAGACAATCTTAGGACATTTTCTCTCCAGATCAGTTTTAATGTCATCTATCACAGCGTTAAAATGTCCTCTCGCTTAAGTCTCAAGCTGACATTTGCGCTCCTCTCGCTTCCTTTATGGTTCAACAAAATTGAAGCATCACACCCCTGTACGTAACAGCGAGATCAATCACATTTTATCAATACTGAAGACCAATATATTTATGTAAATATGAGCTCTATCAACGTACCTTAACAGCACAGTCATGGAAATGCAGCTATGGTTGGATCCTTCTTAATCCAAGCAGCCACTTTTCTTTGTATAATACCTTCAACATCTGGGAAGCTCTTCTCGTAGTGAGTGAAGGATAGTAAATCCTCTGGTCGCGTTTGGGGTTTTGATCTGGGACGCTGTGGAGGTGGCGGTGGGGATGTTTGGGGTTTTGATCTGGGACGCTGTGGAGGTGGCGGTGGGGATGATTTCGACAGCGGCTTGGTCTTGGTCTTGGGTGCGGATCCGTGGGTGTTGTGGAATTCCTGGAGGATGATGAAACTCCAAGTGCGATAGTAACTAAGTGAAGACTAATAAAAACAAGAAGAAGACATATTGATGAAAATTGCACCTTCGTGATTGCTAATCGAAATCAAGCTACTGTCTATCCCTACATGCCTATGTATATATACAAAATCAAAGAGTCAACTTGTTGTATCAATGTGATTTTCTTTTATTTTTTTCTGTATATTGAGAAACATACAGATGTGGTGAAGGCAATGAGAAACCGATAAATACGTGGGAGGCACTATTCTTCGGCTACCAACATAAGAACGCCTATAAGTCTATAATATGTAATCTTCTCTGTGAATCATTCTTTTTTCGTATGTATAAAGAATCCATTACTTGCCAGCATGTAATAGCAGTAGACTCATTGCACTTTCAAACCATTAGAGAAGATGCGTACCAGCACGTGTAATCCGTAAATCGAGTATTTGAATTCACGGATCCTAAAAAGTTGAACTGAAGCAAGCTGTTTTCTACGGAAGAAGGTTCCAAATGACAATCCAAGTCCGATACTTCAATACTATGCATGAGAGAACTCTCTCAATATGTTTATTCCTGGGCCTGCAGCCAAACTAAATGATCTGAAAGAATTGATAGACTGGCTCGTTTTATGACAGAGATATTTCATAAGCAATTATCAATGAGTTCAAACTTGTGCATCCAACATCAAGTTATTTATTCATTCCATTTTCAAATTCGAGTACTTGGAAATATCAAACCACAAAACAGTTAAATTGGAGCACACAAGCCACAATCTTTTCTACAAAAATTCAAAGACAGGCGAACACAGTTCAGAATAAACTTCCTCCTCCACATCTCATCACAAGTACCTAATCCTCATCTTCATCTGTCGAAAGAAACAATATAATCAAATGCAATGAGATGTAGCACACATATAATATTCCAATGTTAAGTGAGACTGAAAGTTACTGTATATAAAAGAGTGAGACTGAAAATTTTGTATATATACATAGGCATGTAGGAGTGAGAGAGACTGAAAATTTTACAGCATATAAAAGAGAGAAAGTAACTGGTTATGTTGAGGTCACAGGGTTGAAGTGGCGAAAAGTGAAAATACACTAGAAAGCAGTGAGTCAGTATATCAGATTTTCAACAAACACGCAGACAGTTGATGTGAAACAGACTAAAACAAACTTAATCGTTCTACTGGTTAAACTATGTGAACCGTCAATTTCACAGAATTGAAACATTTGCCTCCAAAAAGGAGTAACATAAGTGTGAGGATGTGAATGGGGTTAATTCAGAAATTCACAAATAAGCAAGATCTTGATGTGCTAAACCTTTGACTGTTTGCTTATATTTGGAGAAGTTTCTCATGAAAAGATTACACATAGACAAGATTGGAGGGAAGTGAAGAACACGAATATAAACTTGGATTGACATATGAAAGTTCAGCAACATTTTATTGCATACATACTCAGCCAAATATTTACATTCATATTTGACATGTCTTCTAATCTACCACATACATCTTTAAGTTTTAAATGATTGCTGTTTCATGGGTTTTTAACCGGAAAATGGGGACTAGAGTTACTGTATCAACTTCATTTCTAATTGACATCTAAGAAACCTTCGTTGTGAAACCAAGCATTCTCTGCTATTTGACACTTTCATTCTTATTACATAATTGGCATGAAATGAGGTATGTGGCAAGGCAACTTAACTTCTTCTAAAATGTTGTTCTTGTTTGCAAGAGAATCATTATTTGTCTATCTAATTTTTTACACTGAATTTCAGGTACGGTTCATGCATCAAGCTCCTCAAATTCCATAAGAAGTCTGAGTTCCATGACTTTCAACGTGGCCATGGCTTTAAGTTTTAAACTATTGCTGTTTCATGGGTTTTTAACCGGAAAATGGGGACTAGAGTTACTGTATCTTCATTTCTCATTGACATTCACGAAACCTTTGTTGTGAAACCAAGCATTCTCTGATCTATGACACTTTCAATCTTACTACATAACTGGACTTAACTGAGGTATGTAGCAACCTAACTTCTTCCAAAATGTTGCAAGAGAATCATCATTTGTCTATCTAATTTTTTACACTGAATTTCAGATATGGTTCGTCCATCAAGCTCCTCAAATTCTGTAAGGAGTCTGAGTTCCATGACTTTCATGTGGCGCTGGCTTTAAGAGTTACACTGTTAACTGTTTCAAGTCTACCTAAAATGAGAGCAATCTTTCATTGATTAAATAACACAGGTACGTCAGTGTCTTCTTCACTACATGAAATTCAATCATTTATTTGTTTATTTTGTTATTCATTTGGGATGAGTGTGTTTCTATGGACCTATACCCCCCCAGGGTTTGGAACTCAAAAATATTCAGCATTCCAAAAGCCAGTTACTCGAATGATAACTCTATTCTGTACATATGCCAATCGCTAATACTTTCAGGATCTTCCATTAGACTAAAGAAGTAGCACCTACCAAGGTGGGATAATCTTGTAAAAAGAAGGCTAGCACAGCAATTCTAGTGCAGAAATGTAGTTATTGAGGGAATTTTGTTTCATGACACATAGACAGAGTTAGTATATCAGAATTTTAACAAGCAGGCATAGGTGAAATACACAGAGTTGATGGGAAACAGACTCAAACTCCTTACTCGTTCTACTGGCTCAACAATGTGAATCGTCAATTTTTTACAGAATTGAAACATTTGCCAATAAAAAAGAGCAATATAGGTGTAAGGGATGTGAATTGGGAAAAATTCAGAAATTCACAAATAAGCAACATCTTGATATGCTAAATCTTTGGTTGTTTACTTAAATTTGAAGAAGTTCCTCATGAAAAGATAACACATAGACAAGATTGGAGGGGTCTTTTGATGGGAGTCAAGAACACAGATACATTCAGTATTCAATTTGTTATTCGTATCATTTGTTTCTATGGACCTATACCACCAAGGGCTTGGAACTCAAAAACATTCAGTACTCAAAAAGCCAGTGACTCAATGATAACTCTATTCTGTACATATGTCAATTGCTAATACTTTCAGGATCTTCCTCTGGACTAAAGATGCAGCACCTATCAAGGCCAGATAAAAAGAAGATTTGAAGTATTTCAGGTGCAGAAATGTAGTTATTGAGGTCATTTTGTTTCATGACACATGTAATCTGTCTATGTTCTAACCAATAAGTCTAAACCCTTCCTTAGCGAGGTATCATTCAGGAAAATAACAAACTAGTGAAAGACATAGATAGATTAGTTTCTCTTATCAAAATGCCTCTATTATTTTAAACCAATTTTAACATGAAACCTAAGAAATCCCCAAATTGACATAACAAATCATTAAGAGCAGAAAAATGATTGAAGAAAAAAATGAAATGAATGCAAAAGAGAGAAGAGAATAATACCAAAGTAGCGACGCTCATTAGCGGCCTTGGCTTTGTCGAGCATCTTGTCAAGATCAACTTGAAGCTGAGCATCCCATTTGACCAACTGATTTACGAATACAGCTCCAAGACCCATACCCAATACATGCTCCCATGGATCTGAAATGAAAATCAAATCAGAAATCAGATGAAATGAGAAAACAGATGAACATGAAGAAATTAGGTTAAAAGAAAAGAGCAACATACGCCTCATGTAAGGAAGTTTACGGAGGGCATTAGAGTACATCTGTGTACCCAACCCTAGTACTGCTCCTACCATCGTCGCCGTCACAGGCATCTTCTTCTTCTACTTCCTCCTTGTTCTTGTTTAATTTGCCCAAGTCAGAGAGAGAGTATTGAAATCTGGATTTGATTTCTGAATTCTTCATTTCAGCCCCTCTATCCCCAAATTAAATCTCACTGCTTGCGGCACGTGTTAACTCTAAGCGTGCCGGGCCCTCATTTTTTTGTTTTCCTTTATTCTATGAAAAGCCCAATAGGGCTTAACGATACTTGTTTGTAGAGGTGTAAATTGGGCTGTGTCAAAGACGAGTACAACATGACCAAAGACGCTAAAATTTGAAAGCACATCCTCCCAAGACGTGGCTAGCGTGGCAAGACTGACAACACGTTAGTTAAATGGGACGTGATGGGTTTGACTAATTAGCACAGTAGCCCAACACAACACGCGACACGGATTAGCACGCGGCACGGCACAACACATCACGTTAAGAAAGCACGTCATAATATGTATAAAATACTACAAAACATGGCACAATACATCACATTTTGTGTATATTTCAATTAAAAACCTTTATTCTAGCCAATTATTGACATTTTATCATCGTTTTGTTGACTTATTTTCATAATAGGGAAAATTGGAAATATGTCCCATATTCACTAATTGGTTTGGGGATCTATCCCATAACGGAAAATATTAAGGAATCTATCCTAGTGAGAGAAACAAACCGTTAAATACTTAATATCTCACATGTGTGGGCTTACACGCACGGATCGGTGACTCTTTAACTGGTTTATTTCTCTCACTAGGATAGATTCCTTAATATTTTCCGTTATGGGATAGATCCCCAAACCAATTAGTGAATATGGGACATATTTCCAATTTTCCCTTCATAATAATACATATACTACCTAAACATTTCGAAAACATTTATATTGGAAAATATAAAATAAATGTGTCAATAAAAGATCAAGACTAAGACAACACGTTTATTTTTTCAAGACATTGCCCAACCCAAAGACGCCTTCTAAGACGATACGACAAAGATCGCACATTATAATCTCCCAAAGACGACACATAGCACGCTAAGTACGTGATTTCGTGAGCTGTGTTGTGCTGGGCTGGCACGTTTTACACCTCTACCTGTTTGTTTGTATTTTATCAGGACAATTTCTTTCTCCCATTACCAAGCTTTAAAATTGTCTACATCTGATTTTAATTTTCATCTGTTTAGCACGAGATTCATGTGGTTCAGTTGGTAGTCCGTCATATTCATATAGCAGCAGCTCCTTTCCATCTCTATCACGAGCAACATAACAACTTTCTCCTCCACAATGTATATGTATTGAAATTTCTTTCTTTAACCACAATTCCATCTCTATCACATGGGGATTCATATCTTTTTTTTTTTTTTGTTAGGCTTCCAAATCCTGGGGAATACTGAATTACTTCATATGTTTTTTTTTTTTTTTTTTGAGTATCACCTAGCAGCTATTTGGTATGGATCTTTTCTTTTCGTGCGCGTAATTGTTAATCCTCAAAATCATTGCAGATGGGACCACTTGTGACGCATGTATAGAGTTTAACTATGTGCATGCTCCTTATATTTGACACTCATCTGATTGGTTGAATAACCAATGACCCTATTTTCCCCTCGTGTTTAGAATCTTGACTTTAATTACTTAACTTCCTAATTAAAATCAACGGTGAAAATTATAATGTTAAAGAGTGTGCACAAAATGGGACTCCATATATATATGTATATAATAAATAAATACCGGAGAAAAATCTGCATAAGTTTTTGTGCTTTGGAAATCTTTAAGTGTACATTAGAATCGCAATTAAAGTTGAAACATGTATAGCATTTTGCTGCTTCTAAATATTAATTTTAAGGTATGGATGAATTATTTAATGAATGGATATATTACTATTTAGTAATGTTCAATTAAAACATTATCCCTTGTTTAGGTACGTGAATCTTGATTATGATTCATCGACTTCATTTCGATTCTATTTTCTTCCCCTATATCACCATTTTCTTCTTCTAGTAATAATTCCTTTTTATGGTCCTTCATCTTAATGTACTCACCATAGAGATAAGAACAAAAACCCCAAACACACAACACTGTAGAAATCGCCTTGGCCCCACCGAACGAGTCACCATAAGCCAATACTCCACCAACCACATTTATCGAAAGTATCGCCGTCATGCATATCCCACTATTCAGGGACGTCGTCAGGAACACTAACCCCGCCGTCCCCATGAAAGTAAATTGCCAACATAATATCGTGAACCCAATCGTCAGCCAGTAACCAGTTGTACCAAGATTAAAAACGCTCTCGCTCTCTCTTCTCATCTCCCCGAATCCACCGTCTGCCAACATCCCAACCGTCGCCAGCACCGTCGCTGCCAGTTCCATAACAAACTGCATTTCCATCACCAACCGGTAACTCTTGACGTTTCTGCTATAAATCAGATCGACAAGCGGTAGGTACAGAGCGAAAAGCAAACCCGCGCCCAGAATAGAAAAGAAGCCCAAAAAGTATTGCTTTTGAGAGACACCCTCGGGCCTGTCGTGACTGTGTGTCAAAGCCAATAACACTGAACTTAGGGTTAGCAGAACCACGCAGTTTATGTTTTTGAAGGTTACTTTTTGTTTGACGATGATAACGGAGAGGATAAGATTGAAAGCTAATTGAGTCGATAGCAGAAGAGATGCAGTTGAAACAGGAAGATAAGACACGCCCCATGAGAATAACAGATTGTTAACCCCAAGCATAAGACCTATGGCTATTGATATCAACAACAGTTTGAGAGTGAAGCTTGAAAAAGGCCATGGTTTGTTGTGATTCTTGCTGAATAACATTGGGAGATATATGGGGATGAGGAGGACAGGAAAACCAGCAGACTGAACAAAAGTGGAAACCCATCTGCTTGAACCACCATGGATGAAATAAAACCTTGAAAGTAGACTCGATGAGACTGAACCCACCACAAGGGCTGCGTAAGTGATCACTAGTAGAATCCAGTACCGAAGATCTGCTCGCCTAGTACTGCTTTTGATGTTATCATTAAGATTACCTAGTGATGTTGCTTTGTGTTGATCTGTTGTAGATTGAGTGACAAACAGAGCAGTTTCGGTATGAACGCTCATTGATGATGAAGAGTGGTGATCTTCTTCTTGATAGCCCTCCTCTTGCATGATATTTATTCCTCCGTCATTCTTGTTGATGATGACCATATTACAGTCTGGTGGTGGTGGTGGTGGGTGGGGATCCATTAATATTTGATTAACACAAACAAATAAAGAAAAAAATATTAAAGTAATTCAGAGAGACAGAATGGGAATGAGAAAGGGGGGAAGTACACAGATTAGATAAGTACATACTTAAAAAACTGAAACCATTAAATTAGGATCTCATTTATTTAATTACTGCTTAGTTTATAGAAAGATCATATGGAAAAATAAAGTGATTAGTGATGCACCAAAAAGCAAAAGCAACAAATAATGCAAAATCAAATTAATTTGGGTTTGTTTGTGGTTTGCTGATATGAGATTGCATATACTTCTCCATATTTATAATGTTTATTGTAATCTCCGATCACCCTATCCCTAATTACTCTCTCTCATTAATTCATGTAGAAAAATCTCAGCCACGTACGTACCCTGCTAAACTATAATGGCACATCCTCGAAAAGACGTAGAGAGTCAAAAGGTTTGGTGTTCTCGTGTACATTGTCACGGCATAAAGTTGATACTATTAGTATGATTTGGTATTCCTTAATGTTTGAAGTTGATTGATGATGTCGATCCCCACTCACAGGGGAGGCAGTTTAAAGTTTAAACTGTAGTTTGGTGTCATCATCCAGAACAAACAAAAAAGAACTGGTCTCCAATGAAAAATGTCAAGTTCAAAAGAAATATTACTTTTGGAAGATCATTTATTGTTAAAGTTGAATTATTAGTTTCTTGGTAGCATTAGAGGCAGGATTATCATGAATATTTAAGAAAAATTCAAACGGCCACCTCCAAATATTTGAAAAAGAAAGAAAAAAAATCAATTGTTTGACACGGCATAAAAATTAACGGAATTATTAGGGATCCCGCGGGTTATCCCCATCAAAGCGAATGGGTGGGACCCCAACTCACCTTGCGGGGATTAGCATGGGGTAGCCCATTGGGCGGATTCACATTTCAATCCCGGATAAGCCGCGGGTTCATCTTGCGAGATAAAAACTATTTTTGAAAAAATTAATCACAAAATAGTGCACATATTACTTTTTCTAACGAAAGTTTGAACAGTCGGGATTTTAGTACCTTCACTGCTTCTACACTCTGTTGATCCTCAAAAATTCACATACCGTCATGATTTTCGGGGGGCGATTTCAAGTGATAAAATCAATTTATACTTGGCACGCAATTTCTAGGTTTCTTGTTGGAAATTTTGCTCCCTGTATATTATATGGCCTCCAACTAGGTCTTAGTGGACACGGAAGAACACGTAAATATAATTATCACAATCAGTCGGAGAACACATCAATATCCCTAAGAATTGTTGGGAATAGTAACGATGAAACATCAGTCGGTTGAAAAATTAATCAACCGAAATGAACATATAATTTGACACACGAGGACATAGCCACCTGCTCAGCAAATTGTCCTAAAACACAATAGTCCGCAGGTAGCCTCTAAAATGAGTGATGCTATATTCCAGAACGGAGATGTGTCCAGGATGAAACTCCCCGTCTGAGAATGTATAAGCACAATACAAGCTACCCAACTTTGAACTCAACTGGAGGGATTAGGAGGTGAAACATATACACAAACACACAATAAGCGACAAAAGGGGTATAGAGATAGGGATAGTAGCCTGCTCTGGTTCATTTTGAAATAAAGAAATCTTTTTTCTTTTATAGGTAGTGAAAATGGATTTGACATAAATTGCTTTTGGTAACTTCCTCATTAAACATAAATCGTTTAAAAAATTAAAATCATGTATTCGGTTTGGAGATTTAAAAATTTGTTTATATAGTCCCTTTAGAAACTTAAAACTTGTTTTAATTTTAATTCGTTTAGGGATTTAAATTTAATATTAATTTTGATTAACTCATGCATGTGTATACATGCAGGAGGCATGGCAGGTGTCCCACGCCCTCCAGTATTTGCGTTTCACTCGTTCATAGAAAAATTGTTTCTTCAGAGGAGCTTGAGCTTTTAAGTTTGGATCAATGTAGTCAATATCGGTCATATCGGCCGCTATATTGGAGAAATATCGGATATCGCTCTGGAGCGATACGAGAAGCAGTATATCGGCGATACGATATCTTTATGATAATATCGTCCGATATGAGCCGATCTGAAATTTTTACAATAATCGGCATTGGTAAATTAGTCGTTTTAGGTAAAGATTAAGGGTATTTTCCCGATAATATCGGCCGATATATATGACTCGTATGATTTTGATTAAAATTATAATACCCTTGTTTAATTACCATTTTAGGTTGTAAACTTTAAAGTTGTTGAAGTTACTCTCTGAACTTGTTTAATAATCATTATAGATAGTGAACTTTAAAGTTATTGAAGTTACTCTTTTGTGATTTTGATAAAATTAATGGTATCTAGTATATCTTAATATAAAATGTTTGCTACTCCCTCCGTTCCATTTTACTTGCTTTTTTAGGGTTTCTTTTGTGTTCCAAATTAGATGATAGTTTTAGTTTTTTTCCCCAATTTTTACTAATTTACCCTTGCTTTGGAATCACACCAGAGAATTAATTCTCATGGTAATCAACACAAAAACAATTACTCTAACTTTTAAATATACCCCATGGAGGATATATACTCAATCTTGTACATCCCAAGTACATTACTATGGGATTGATAACTTTCCATATATTCTGGAAACACAAAACTAGGTTATTTAACTTTTAAGTAGGAATTAATATGGGTATTATTGGAAAGATTTTACTCTCTCTGATATTTCTTAATATCCGTGAAAAACTCTACAACGTCAAGTAAATCGGAACGGAGGGAGTATAAAATTATAGTCTTAAAATTTGTAACCGATATTTCAACGATAATATCCCCTATATAAAGTCGTACCAGTGTATCGGTCCCGGCCGAGATAAACCGATATCCGATATTAACTACGTAGGTTTGGATGATCGAGGGAGGGTGAGTCGACTCAGTTCATCAGTGAGTTCTAAATCCATGTCCATTGCCGATTCTTCCGACGATTCTGACTCCAGAAGGATTTTAGGAATGGAAGGTCATGATTTATAGGCGCGGTTTGCAGTTATTATACCTGGACCGTGGTTGTGCGACCCAACGTACACGTGGACCAATGATAATACTTGATACTACTCCAAAATTCCTTCCACTACAGGCAGGCTAGACTGTAGTGAACACTGTTTTTCACTGATCGACAAACAAAACAACGATACAGTAGACAAGATTAAAACACAACATGGGCTACATTTTTAACTTGAAAACTTCAGGTTTCAGCATTTACGTTTCTCCAAGCAATACATCTTATGCACCATTACAGTGACAGGCAAGCAAATAACTGACAAGGATGCTTCAAAAAAAAAATAAAATAACTGACAAGGAAAAATTTCATAGACCGAAGACGAATTTCTATTATATTATCAAGATTCTGGCCTCAGAAATCACCAAGAATGTATTACACAAATGGGCCTTGAATTTACTTGCATGATTGTTTACAGCAATTCAATCTCAGTGGCATTTCAAGTTTCACGGTCTAACTATAACGGGGGTATTCAGCCTTGCACATCCTAACCTGACCATTAAAGAAAGAGATAGAGCTTGAGAGTCAAAAGGTTGTGTTCTCGTGTTCATCGTCACCGCATAAAGTTGACCCTATTTGATTTGGCAGCAAGCGATTCCTTGATGTTATACCCACAGGCAGATTAACTAGTTTCTGGTCATCATTCAGTACTGCACTCCAAAAATTAAAACAAACAAAAAGAATTAGTCCCCAATGAAATGTTAAACTGGAAAGAGATGGTTACTTTGAAACTTAAATCAAAGAGAAACAATAATCATATTACTATTTGGAAGATAATTAGCATCAGATGCAGGATTACAGTTAATCTATAAGAAAATTGAAACAGCCATTACTTTACATAAACCTATTGATCACTAGAAGGGTAGTAGTTGCAGCAGCAGATACAAACAGAAACTTGCACAAGAAGATATAGGATATTCATTTAAAACGGTCAATAGACTTATGACAAGTAGTTCTAATGGTAAATGCGCAGTTTCTGTTAATCAGAAGGCAGTCTAGATCTGGATTTGGAAAGCTAACTACTTATGCTCCCACTAAGCTAACACGCTAGATATGGGGGGTCTAAACAGCCTTGAATTCCTGGAAGATGGATGGATGACTTCCAGAATATACCCTGCAGGGCAGCGTGAGAAGTGAGCTTTTCCAAGTGCTAGAGCCCGTGAAGGGCTTCTGCTTCTCCTTACGAGAAACCATATACACCATAGCACTCCCAAGTCCTAACGACACACCACACTTAAAAAAATTACATATCACCCCTACTGGAAACAACGAGGGTAACAAGAAGGTGACGCCAGCAACTACATATAATCCATTGAAAGTATGTCAGAGCAAAGGAACCCTACCAAAAACTAAAAGACAACCAAATTTTAATTGTAAGTCTCTTACCAACACAAATGAGTTAACAACACTTGTTTTAGATTATACACAAAGGCACAAACTAATATACTGAATCTCTGAGTATATTCCTAAACGCGCAGCAATGTGGCTTCCAATTAGACATCCTTAAACAGTAACTAGAGTAAAATAGTTAACCGCAGCCTAGAACAAATGGTTTAACAGCTCAATCTAAAGAAGTAACATTTCTGCTTTCTTAAGATAGCCACAATGATTATGGCCAAAGTATCGAGATAAACATCACGCACAAATGAGCATGAGTGGATAAAATTTCGGCCAGATGTTTTATTTTTGTATTAATCAGTAGTTTGACCTATATATTGTCTATCTGAAGGACCGTAACTCCTAATGTACTTGTAAGGGAGAAAAGAAACTACCTGACACTCTTCACGACAAGAATGGTTGAAGACATAATGACAAGATCAAGAATCAAGATGATTGTAACATTTAAGTTTGTTGAACTGGAGACCTGCAAAAACAAAAACAAAAGAGACTCTGACACTCAAAATATAGTGAGCACAAAGTTGGAGTTGAGCAGGAGTACCTTTTGAGTTGGAATGTACAGTTGCTTTAGACAGAAGCAAGGTTTTATCCTCTTCTCCGACAATTTTAAAACATCATCATAACAACAATTTGATAAATCATCTAATCATGTTCATAGGAGCGAGCACGTAATAAAAAGTATCCATAACAGTATTTTAGATTGTAACTTGTAAGGATATTACAGGATATTGAGATGTGACAAAGTTGAAGACAATTAAAAGACAGTATTCTTTCATCATGTGAAGACAGTATTTACTGCACGTGACAAAGTGGTTTCTTCAACCTCTCTTACAGAGTTAACCAAAGATTGAAAACAATTAAAAGATGTAATTTTATTGCTAGAATTAAACTTGAAGAAATGAAATTAGGCATTGTTTCAGTCCATTGTTGTTGCTCCTGGATTCAGCTGACCTATTTCCTTTTCTAGAGATAAAGGGAAAATCCAAACAATGCTGACATTTAGATGCTGCAATGCTTCCCTTATGATCTTCCCCTTAGAAGAAGCAATGATGCACTAAATGCAGATGCCTAGAATACTTGTGAAAGGGATTTTCTTTGCCATGTTAGATAGATGAAGAAGAAATACCGGTCATCCACCCATCATAAAGCTGGCCAAGAACTTCATAGCATGAGCACAACAACATACCCATATACATTTGCTCATTCTCGATTCGGTCACAACTGCGCACACAAGAACATGTCTCATCAGTCATCACCATCATTATAACATATAGATGTATAAAGTATAATGATAATAACAACAAAACTGAACTGTCGTACTGCAGATACAAATCCATTGGTGATGCCAGTTTAGTCTTTGTAGGAACATTGAGAACAGTTACTCAATACGAAAAAGGTGCCAATGTGTGTTTTCTGGAAGAGTAAGAATTATGTTTGTTTCTAACCTTTTAAAGCCACAGCATTTGAGGATAAGACAAACATATCAATGATATAAAGGACAGACGAAGGGAAGTCCCAAACCTGTCGGAAAAACATTACACCAAAAATATTAGATAGCAAATCACACAAAGTGTCGACGATGGACACTTATGTTTTTCATCACTGTTCTACAAACTACATAAATTTTATACCATCATGGCTGCGAGAAAAATCCTCATGTAGCTAGAAACGAAGATAGCCAGAGATATGTCTATGTACCTGCAAGTGCAGATCAGTTGATTCTGAGCTCAGCACTATGCTTAAAAATTGCTCAAGTAAAATCATTTGCTAACGGAACTAAAACTAGTTCACCTGGTAGCTCCAGCAGATGTGATTTGAAGAATCCTTGTAGCCACAAGAAATAGAACACAAAAGAAGACAAAGTTTACTAGGAGGACATCTATCAGCATCTGTGATAAACATAGAAAACCAACATTTTTAGAGCAGAAACAGTCTGATTGAGTGGGAAGAAAAAATTCATGTTTAACTAGCAGGTGCTCAAAACAAAAGAACAAACCTTTACACATATCAAAGAAGATGAAATAGAGTTCAAAGACAGACTCGAATCTTCCTTTAAAAGAAAATTCCTGTCTTGAGCCAATAAGAAGAAGAAAATTTACATCAGTGTCCCAGAAATTAAAATTTAAGTAAAAATGTTATTGTTGGAGGAAACGTACATCCATCTAGAAGAAGATAAAGGATGGCTGACTTCCAAAATACACCCTGCAACAGGGTAGCGAGAAGTGAGCTTTTGAAAAGGATAGAGTAAGAATCAAGTGCTTCTCTATAACTAGTGGGTAGAGTATTGCTGCAATTTCTTAACACAAATTACATTCATTCATTCATCAATACATAAAGGAAACGAAGAGTTTTACATACCTTGAAATCAACAGGGTGAAGAGTTGGTGCATTAAGCAGCAAGTGCCTATAAGCTTTGGTTTTGTGCATGACCAAATCAATGAGTAGAATCTTCACACAGAAAGGTACATTTCCAAAATGTTAGTAAATGAAGTTCCCAAGAGATTGGGCGATTAACACTAAGGAAACATAAAGTAGATTAGGTGTTCATTTACCATGATCTCACATTCGATGTATTCGTCAGCGACTACTTTGCAATTCCCCTGGTAAATAAGAGATCCCGGTAGAAGGATTATATAAAAGCAGTGAATTAAAAAAAATAGAGGCTCAAAAGTTTGAGAAGAGATGTAGTTGGCTTCTTACACATTTCATCAACCGAATATTTCCAGGTGAGTATTGAATAAACAACAATTTAATCTTACAACCACAATGAATGCATCTGAACTTCATCCTCCCAGACTCATCCTCCATTCTCCCAATCCGATATTACAATCTCTGCAAATACCTGAAATAATCAACTGCTACGAAGCGATAAGAAACTGAATAAGTTATTAAATTCACATTTACATACCTACTAGATGGATATATGAGAACACGGATGTAGAAATTGATTGGAACCCCCTCCTCTCCTTGTTTGAGTGAATTGATTTGCAAAAACATGCCCTAGATTTGTTCTAATTGATGGGAATAAAAAGAATAAAAATGTCTGTCTGTTGATTGGTTTAAAACTGAGGTACCTCATGAGTTGGTCTTGGGCCTAGTATAGGCCCACGATGTGGATGATCATTGACCAGTATGGCATATTGTAACCGACTCTTAGTGGAATGATAAAGCATTCCTTTTTAACATCCCGATTTGACATTTCCGACTTCTCGAAAATAACCGACTCTTAGTGGAATAATAAAGCATTCCTTTTTAACATCCCGTTTTGACATTTCCGACTTCTCGAAATTTTGGACGACATGGTCGTGTCAAAGGAATAGGCAGGCTATTTTTGGCTGCTGGGAACACACTGAAGGTCTCCAATGGGAACACGATTTCCGTGACAAATTTTGTAGAGTTTTGCGACCTTTTTAAGGGTTGGACTTGGAATATGGGATTTGCAAATACATTGGAATCACTCCCGATAACCTGCTATCTTGTCTCAAAAGTACCAAGAACTGGTATCTCAAGACTTGCTTTACCACCAAATTCAACTCCAGGAACCAAATATGCAATTCCTCTCCCACCAAGAACTGGTATCTCAAGTGCACCATTCATCAATCAAGATTCATTCAAGCAGTACAGGTTTGACTGACAAAAATTGTGCCTCTAAAGAAATGTTGAGAAAGTTATCATCGATGCCGACGAATAAAACGGCGACACTACAGACAAGATCTCTGATAACCAAGAACATGATCTCCTAAGCAAGTGGTAAGAGGCACATTTCTATTTTACCAGAACTAACCATTCTGCAAGCAACATATTATCCAGAACAATACAGTACCGAAGCAAGCAATGGACAAGAAAACATAGACCCAATCAATGAGCAAGGGAGGCATCTAGAACAACAGAACATAATCTTCAATGTTAAAATAGATTCCTTGGATGACCAAAAGACGGAACCACCTATATCGTATGAAACAAAGATGACAGACAAACAAGGAAAGGGTATCCAGTTCTCATATGACAGACAAACAAGGAAAGGGTCTCCAGTTCTCATGTAAAAGAAAGCAACAGAAGTAACAAGGTAGTAGATATATTTACTGCAGGAGGTATATAGTCAATAACAACTAAAAGAAACACATAAAGAGCAGGATTTTTTTTTTACCTCCTTGCAGCTTTAGTAGTAGAAACACATAACCAGACAGACTTCAAGAACTTTCTCTCCTCCTATTCTTAGGATAAGGTTCTTATAGGACAGAGAGGAAGCACAGAGTAGAAATTTCAAACATAACATCCATTAAAAAAGATCAATAGACAAAAACTACTTATAAAGAGCGGGTTGCGGTCATTGTTCTTCTTCTTCTTCTGGGAGATCCGTTACTTCTTGAGACTGCCTCGTACACCAGGGCGAGGTTTAGTTGGATCTATGGTAGGAGCAATAGTGGCGTGCAAATTGCTGATCTTAGTGTCGTCAAAGGGAATCTTGGGGTGCCTAGATTCATGATGGATCTGCATAGTTTTGACATCAGGAGCAGTGATTTTACAGTGAGGGCACTCATACTTGGCATGTCCACCTTTAGTTGCTCCAGTACGGTCAACTAGTCCTGCTTTACCGCCTCCCCTGTTGGTAAGAGCTGCATCCTGCTTAGCCTGGATCTCCTTAGCTGTATGCTTCTTTGGCTTTGCCTTTCCTGTCATGTCTGCTACTCTAGTTCTTGAAACAACACTACTTTACAATCCTTCCTGAAAACAAACAACAATTTTCACTTAGAAACCCTAGTCCCCAAATCCAAAGATTCGGATAACAACAGCGAAAAATACTTGCAAGCTCAAGCCCAATTCAACATCTGTAATAATAGGAAATCGGAATTTTTACAAACACATCAACTTAAGCGGCGTATTTAACAGCAAAACAATGAGAAAAATCAAAGACAAACTTTTACATCAAAACAATATATGAGAAAAATCAAAGACAAACTTTTACATCAAAACAATATATGAGAAAAATCAAAGACATACTTTTACATCCATGCTGCTAACTATTAACCAAAGATTAAGACAATAACAGCTAATATCTTAAGAGAAATAATACA
This sequence comes from Papaver armeniacum, assembly GCA_023531295.1. NCBI lineage: Eukaryota > Viridiplantae > Streptophyta > Magnoliopsida > Ranunculales > Papaveraceae > Papaver > Papaver armeniacum. The sequence goes on from JAJJWW010015828.1 coordinate 116,430, forward strand.
ACATATGTTAATCGGAATTCTTACAAACACATCCACATCTAACTTCAGATGAGTAGTTTACAGCAAAACAATATAAAGAAAAAAAAAAAAAAAAGAGAGAGATGTCTCTCTGTTGGAATTAAAGCAGTAATAACATCAGCCTCATAATCCACAAACAAATCTATATCATTCTTCACAGGAGCATCGATAAGAACAATTGGAAAAAAAAGAAAAACCTCAAACTTATCTCTATTCTTTTAGAAAAATAAATTTGGGGATTTTTTTTTTTACAATTAAAAATTGTAATAGGTTCAGATCATCATCTCATGTGAAGCAGAAGAATAATAAACAGGAAACAAAAAATTATTAGAAAAAGAGAAATCAAAGAAGAAAGAAAAGAGAGAGCAGACCTGATGAGCGAACTTAGCTTTGATCCGCAGCTATCTGTCTAGGGTTTAATCGAGATGAAGGGGAGGAGGGGTAGATAAAGAAGGTTCTCTTCGATTAATATAAACTTCATATTCTCACTTTTATCCTTCCTTTATGTCCTAAATTACAACTTTTGTCACCCGTGGACTGGGTCTTTTTACATATGCTCAGGCCCAAACCCAGTCACATTCTGGTTGTTTTAGAGCTGTGCCTGTGCTTGTGGTGGTCAGATAAAATGGAGATGCAGGAGGAGGTGTAATATCTATCATTCATCTGAATGAGATTATGAGACTTTCGAATTACAGGGAATGACCAAAACCCAGACTCAGATTTACTAGAAATGTGGTGTATATATCAACAAAAGTTCCTCCAAACAACTGTAGTTTCACTCGTCGACAATAACATAAAATCAGATGCTGTAAAACTTCAGCAGCTTTAATTGGCAGTCGACCATAGCACAGCAAGTGACTAAAAAGTTTGAATTATCTTCTTTGCAAGTAACAAAAACCATCAGAGAAAACAGAGGTCTAAGTGACTTTTTCTCAGCACACAAATCCAGTTATGCATTACCACATTGCTTTCACCTTCATCCAATCGCCCACAGCAACTCACATCTTCACCTGCAATCCAAGAAGGGCCATATTAAGGAAAAGCGGAACCATTGAAGGTAGAGCTAACAACTTAAAGAAATTCGAGTACACAGATCACCAATCCGTATAGACAGCAAAAGTCTGCGCGCTGTAAACCCTAGAAAAGGAGAAAAGGAAACAAGCTCTACTCCAGAAAATAGTACACAGATCACCAATCCTAGTAGTACAAGCTCTGTGTACTACTTTTTGGAGCAGAGATTGTATCCTTCTTCATTTTCTAGGGTTTTACACGCTGCAAGCAATTTCTTCTAAGCCCGTGCCTAGCAGATAAGATTTTCAGTTTGGCTCATCAATGTGACAAGCTTGGTTTGAGATGAGTGCAACCACATCACTAGAGATATATACTCTAAAAAGAAGAAAAAAAAATATTGTACTCCAATGACAAAAAAGAAATTTGCCATTGCCGGCAAACTTGGTTCAGCATGTAACAAAATTTCCCTAAAAGCACGGAGTAACTGCAAGTCTACAACTGCAGCATTTTATCTCTTTTCCTCATCTGAACATTTCTTAAATGTCAAAGTCCCGATCCATGGGCATGTACTGGGTACGGGATTTTTAGCTATACTCACAAATGTATTAGTCAAATGGGATGACAATTTCAAGTTGATATTGACAAGGCTAAGGATGAGCGCTGTAACTAAGCTACTGTGAACAAAAGTGTAATAAAGAAGGTACTGTATACTTGAGAAACAGAAAATCAGATGTTGTAAAACCTCAGCAGCCTTAATTGGCAGTCGTATACAGCAAAAGATTTGTGCCACTTGAAATAATGTATGAAGCATGCCTCACAGACAGATGACGAGGTATTCACACCAGACATACCTCAACCTTCCTACTACTTATTCTCCTTCTGATCAGTAACTTCAGTGCTGGCGCTGGAACTGGTGCTGGTGCTGGTGTTGCTCGAGGGTTTTGGTACGGGTTGAATCCTAACGTAAGGATTCCTTGTCAAAGTCTCTCCTTTTAAAGCAGCTACATACCGGTCGTTTGTGTTCTCCTTTCTCTGCAGCTCCCCAAGGTATTCTGCAAGTCTCTCCTGATTCACTTTCCCCATCATCTGATCCACAATTCCAAAGAAATGAAAAAACAACCTTTTATATCACTCATAGGGACAATACGCTCTCAGAGCACAGAATCAGGGAAACAATTCTGGTACAATGACAAAGTATAAATTTTCATATGCAAAGCAGTACGTTGAATAACTAAGTTGAAACGATCTATTACCCTTGTTTACCATATATCTCAACCAAGTACAGATACAAGAACAGGAAAGAAAGAATTATATCCTAAATTATAAGCTTATAGAGACTAAAGCCAGCAACATGCAACGGTGAACAATCCAAGGGTATAAACTTAACTTGAGAAACAAACTTCAGAATAGGGAAAAAGAAAGAAAGAAAAACAGATAAGGCTCAATTGTGTACAACGGCAATGGGTGCAGGGGAGCGATGCACCTAATATTCATAGGTGATAACTGATAAGAGATATAATATGCTAGGAGAACGAAAACAGAAATTTAGCAACATAGCCTCATTCAAAGAAATCAAGTAGAGGGCTTAAATCTGGAATTACACCAGCTCACAGCTGCACTAGATACCTATGTAGTCGGATGATAAAGGTACTAAAATACCTGTTCAATAAAATAAAAAAGTATGCTCTAACACCGACATGGGACTCTTACAGGAGTTGATTGTTATACATGTTAACAACTGCATCATGCAAGACTATTGAAACTACTGGAAAGGGGAAATGAGTAGATTCCACAAGCAAAACCACTTAAATAAACACATGATCAGTGAAACTCCCAGGTGAAATATATGCCTGTATCTGTATGTGAGATATTTTATCAAGTCCATATCCACCAACACTGTCGGCACAACAGGATGATCTTGAGGAATCAAATACTTATAAATTTGTGTCTAATAACTAAAATGTCTAGTCTGCTTACAGGAATTACTAATATTAACATGACCAAAATTTGTGGTCCTTTCCTTATCGACTTAAATCCAAATTTGGGCAAAATTGGGGTTTTAGGTTAAGGCAAAAGAAACGAAATCCCAAATACAGAGTGTTGGGTTGAGTTGGATAATGAATGAATCATTAACGAATAGTCCGTGATTAGGTATGTGATTCTTGTAATGATGAGAATGAAATTGAACAATCAATCAATCAATCATCATCACAAGTAAATAGAATATGAAAATAGAAATTGTAATTATAAAGACGGGTTGATCGATTACCAGAGAATCGGGTGAAGCATTTTTGCGAAGTTGAGCTTCAAGCTGAGGGTTAGATGAGTTAGTCAACTGCATAACACAGAATCCGATGACACCAGGTATAACACCGCATACGGCTGCGAAGGTGAAGAAGAATGGTTTTGAAACTTTAGTCTGCGTTACTAACCATCTCCATGCCGGACTCTTCTCCCACAGCGCCTGTGACATTCTCCCTCCACCGATCTCTTCTTCTTCTTCTTCTTCCTCTGAGCTTTAATGGATGATTTCTCTCCCTTCTTTCTTTCTTTTCTCTAGTCTCTGGTGAAGTGGTAAGTTCCTTCCTTCTAGTATGTTCTTCTAGATTATTCTAACACTCGTTTTACACCTCATTTCCTCGTTTTGATTTGAACGGACGGGATTGGCCGATCGCCTGAATCTGAATAGCTAGATATTTTTTTTCCGTCTAGTCTACAAAAAGAGAGTAAAGAAAAGAGAAGGATTGGATAAGGAGGGGATAGAAATGATGATGATGATGACCACGAGACCAACAACAACCACCTTTGGGTTTGGATCTTCCACTGCAACTAAGCAGCCAATTTCATCATCATCATCAATTTCCTTTACAAATCACCACCAAATTAAGACTACTACCACCACCACTAGATTATGTTCATCTTCTGCAATTTCTCAAGATCTAAAGAAAGAGGCGGTAAAGGAAATAACAACTAGTTTTGGTAGAAGAGACGCCGTTACAAATTTTGGTGTCTACTTGGCTGCTGCAACCTTATTTTCGCAGTTGCAGAATTCACAAGCAGCTGAATTAGCATCAACTGTTGAGTATACGGTGACACCGTCAGGCCTCGGATTCTACGATAAACTAGTCGGAGTTGGTCCTCAACCTACCAAAGGCCAACTCATCAAGGTATGTCTTTTAATCTTTAATCATGTGACACATTCTAAGAAGATGCAATCCAACTACGTACCACTGGCTAGTTCTATAACTGAATTGAATTGGCACTGCACTGCACCTGCTAGTGGCTAATTCTATGAATGTTAATTTGCTATGGTTGAACTGGTACTGGCCTGCAGGCACATTATGTTGGTAAACTGGAGAACGGCAAAGTATTTGATAGCAGCTACAACCGCGGAAAGCCTCTCTCATTTCGTGTTGGCGTGGGTGAGGTACTACTGCTGCTATCTTATCAACTACTCTATAATCCTTACTAGCTAGCTAATATTGCAGTACCCGAATTCACATTTTAATCAGAATGTATAACGCTAACGCGTGCTGCTACAACTTCCAGGTGATTAAAGGATGGGATCAAGGAATTCTAGGCGGGGATGGAATTCCGCCCATGCTCCCAGGTAGAATACAATACAAACATTTATAAATTTTGTATCAATATTAGCTTACTGCTTAGAAATTGGAGTAATTAGTCCCTCACTTTTGTTGAAAAGGGGGTAAACGTAGCTTAAAGCTTCCTTCTGACCTTGCATACGGCATGAGAGGTGCAGGCTGCAAAGGAGGTACGACCTACAACTACTAATACTTATGCTAGTGTTGGTGTTGTTGTTGTGGCGCTAGCTGGTAATCAACTAACTGATATGTATGACTTTGCAGGTACCAATTGTATAATACCTCCGAATTCAACACTCCTGTTCGATGTTGAGTTCATTGGCAAGGCATAATCCAAAATCTCAAGTCTCAGACGACACCTCAACATTATATGCCACTGAATTGTTAGAGAAGGGAATCAAACGTTCAGTTATCCGTTCATATATAGCGAGTCGAAGCAGTTAGGAGGAGCTCGCTCAATTACTCTATCCATCTGCTCCTTTTATGTAGTATAAAAAAGAAGTTTTCTACAACAAAATTTACAATTAATCTTCAAATCAAGTATTCTCTTCCTTTTAGTTCACGTTGGGCATTTTAATAGATACCGCATCCACCAGCCAATTTATGAATAAATGAAATGGAAATTTGCTATGAATGCGCGCAGCAGCAGGCAGGCACACTGTCCTGGAGAAAGAGAAAAACAGAAACTATATATATCCACTCATTCGCAAACTGAAAAAAAAAAACATTATTCTCTTGCACGCTTTTCTAGATAGAAAGTTATTGCCAACTAAAAAACAAAAGCAGAATCTTAACCAGTTAACCTTACCAAGATGGGAATTTACTTTGCCTCAGTGTAGGATCTAGGGGCTTCCCAGTTCCTATGCGAATCCGCAAACCAATTCTTTTGCCGAGCCAAGTGGATGGGCAAAGGCGAATTTGCACCATAGTAAAAGTAATGGGATGGGGTTGAAAAAGTGCGCGGATGGATAGGATCCGTGGCGGGCCAATCTAATCTGCGGGTGGACGAACAAAATCCGTGGGATGACAAACTAAATCCGCGGGCGGACAATGAAAATCCTCTAACGGTAAAAAGCCGACGGCTCTTTTCTCAATGGTTCTAACTTTCAAATGCTATATCTCAGTTTTCTTACATTTTCGTTCAAACCACTCCACTCTCTTTTTCCTAGTTCCTCTAAACAAAATCTCCAACTTTAAATTAAGCAATATGAGGGTTGACATAAACAGTTTTCGAGGTATAAAAAAGATCGAAAACATCAAAAAATACCGAAGTCTGCTACAAATGTAGATGTAGAGTTTGCTTCGCCAACTGTAGTTGTTGCTCCAAAATTAATTCCAAGTCATTTGTTGGGGTATCAAGAGCGGTCGAGTTATAATAAAATAAGAGGTGGATTCAAAGACTTAAATGTTGTTTATAATTTACCCCATGCAGTCCGAGGAAAAGTAGGTAGAAAGGTGGCGGCCAACGACGCACACGTTCTATCTCATGGACATAGAAATTGGTAACTTTGTTTAACTATAATCAAAATTTATTTTTTAAACAATTATTGATTAATGCAAAACAATTAATTATACCCTTGATTTGAATTTCATTTGTGGATTTGCAAGCGGGGTGGGAGGTCCATTACCGTTCAACCAAAACGAATGGGTGTATGAGTAGATCATAAGGAGTTGAAAGGATGTGGAGTACATTATTCAGCGTTGAAGTGTTTCATAAAGGACAAGTCATGCTCACCAAATGAGGCTGAATATGATGAACTTGAAAGAATGTTTGTCTTATGGTTATTGGGTCAGACGTTCTTTCCTAACTCAACTAACTTTTCTCATGTTGGTTGGCTTGAAGCGCCAAATCATGATTGTTGTGTCTATAATTTTAGCATAAATGTACAACGGCCTCGATCAAGCATTCATAGGTATACCCAACTTCGTTGTTTTGGGGCATTATAGAGGTATATATCTGAATTATGATTTTTTAAATTGAGTATATTTTATGAACAAAACAAACATGGTCAAAATACTAAATTATGGAGTAATTTGCAATATTGGTGGCATACCTACTTTTGTGTTGGTAAACCAATTATGGAAGACAATACCTGTAGACTTCCAATTATGGACATGTACTACACGAGTAATTGGGCGACGACCGGTTTTGTTCAGTGGTTTCAACATATGACACAGAGCCACAAAAATGTTGTTATCACCTTTCCACTAGTTTTCATGAGTTCGGAAATCCCGGGGTATGAGCTATTCTTGATTATTCTCTCTGAAGAGTTGTTTTTACACCCCGGAAATGGACAGAGGTGTTTGGTACTTGGGAGAAAGACTATTTTAGTAATTACGATTAACCCCCCAACACAAATGTAAATCTCTGCATCAAATTTTGATCAGTTGTGACATATGTCGTGGGTGAGGTTTGGATTAAACAATCAAGTGAATATTACTAAAGAACAATATTTGAGATGATACTAGATTATTGCGAAGCCAGTAATTGGTGTTCACAACAAGCATATCTATGGGTTTGATTTCCCGGCGTTAACACGTATGTTGTGATACAATCAACGTTCCGACCCAGCTACCTTCGGAAGGACCATGCTTTATGACTTATTGCGCCATGGATGAAAGTTCGTCATCAAATATACCTGAAATACGTTGGGAGATGCAAAATATAAATTCACAAGGCGAGCCAATAACGATCCCAATAGTTTCGTCGGCTATGGAACGTACAAATCCATATAACAATGTAGATGCCACCGAAAAATCAATTGAAGACACAACTTAACCAAATTGGATTTGTGAACAAACTAATGAGGAATAAGCACTTGAATATTTTTCAAAGAATGGCGGGGCTACCATATGTTTGGATTGAGTTCATCTGTAAATCCTAATGGGCGTTTAGTTTTTGGCAATCCTTCTAGGAGCATTCAAGGCACAAAAATGTGGGAGAAACACAAGTGTCAGATATTTCACCACAAATTGTGTTTATTTCCCAACATCAAGTATTTCAACCAGATCCAAGGCGTATTTGATCATCACTCTCACCCTACAACCAATATCTAGGTTATTACAATGTTACACCACCACAACCTACCTCTTCTACGTCTGTGGTACCCGAATACTTCTGGGTTCCAACAATCCTTTTCTGTTTTTCTACAATCTCCTTTTGCTTTTCAGCAATTCTTAAGTTTGTTGGCAAATAGGAGTATTCCGGGTCTTGGAGAATAAACTCAAGGGAAAGAAGACAACAATGTACGACATTAGAGAAATCGTAATTTTTATTTTTTTCTACGTGTGTGCAATATAACCCCCTATAAAATAATATTGTCGCCACAAGCAAAATTTATCAATTTATTGCGATTTTGAATTATCGATAAAATAATAATTATTGATTTATATATTAATTTCTCAAAACATTTTGTAAATCTTGCCACCAAATACCACAACAAAGATTCAACCTTTATGACTAGGGCTGCACAAACCCGACCCTACCCGCCGGCCTGACCCACACCCGCCGGTTTTTACCCGCACCCGACCCTACCCGCCTAACACACGAGTCGACTATGACTAGCCCCGTCTGAAACCCGCCAAGTATTGGGTCGACTATGACTTGCCCCTTATAAAACCCGACCTACCCGCTCACCCGCCTAGATATCTCCAAGCCATCCATTACCCTTGGATTACTTCCATCCATGATCTCAGCCGTTCAATCCTTTAGAAAGAGTAAAACCTAAATACCTAATCGACTCCACTTTCTCAGTCTCTCTTTTCAATTCTCACTTCTCTCTCTCGGTTTCTCTTCTTCACTCTTCAACTTAGAGTTCGAACTTCGTAGTCACTCTTCAAGATCAATCACCACCAAGACTCAACGTCTAATCACCCTAGTAACACCAACAAGGCAACAACGTGAGGTAATTTCATCTCATGATTCAATCAAAGATGATTTTTAGGGTTTATGTTCTTTGATTTGAATCGTTTATTAGGGTTTACGCTATTTGATTTGAATTTAATTTTTGATAATTCGAGTTCGATTGATACCATCTTATGATTGAAACAAAGATCTATTTTTTCGGGGGATAACTTTGGATTTGGGTATTGATTTATTTGTTGTAAAATTTGTTTTTTTTTTCCATTTGATATATTGTGTTTATATTTGTTCTTTGATTCATTTGCATGTCTTTTTTTTTTCTGTTTTTGTTAAAAAGGTTATAACAATTAATAAGATTAAATTGTTTTCATCAGAAAAACTATCTCAGACTTGAAGCTCGCCTAAGAGGAAATCAATTGAAAGATTGATTAAAGGAAAAACTATCTTGTTACATAGGTATATGTTAATTCTACTTTCGATCTTATTGTTGATTTACACTTTAAGTGATTTAATTGTACTGTTGTTGAAGTAAGGTCTTGGGTTTTGGTTTATTTATGATTTCACTGATTTGAAACCACATTCCATGGCTGAAGTTATATAGATGTTTTTGAAAATTGATTTTTTTAATGATCGATCAATGTATAACAGAGTAGTGCGATTATACTGTGCTTGCTGCATAATTTAGATTTGGTTTATGGCTAATTTGTTGGTATATATATTTGGTTTGTTATCGCACAATTCTTCTGAATTTGTCGTATGACGTATCCTAATTCCATTCTAGAATAATTGTGTTATTGATTTCAATTACTTTTAGGCTTTGCATTGTGTTGTGTTATACTGATTTTATCTTTTGTACAGGTTACCATGGCTGAAATCTCACAAAATGATTTTATTCCAAATCTTCCGGTCATACATGGAGTCACATCGCAAATGGGAGCATATTCTCAACCTTCATCATCTTGTGGAGCAAGTGACAGGTTCAACTAAGAAGGTTAAAGTTGGTGTGAGGAAATCTTGGGTGCACAAGCACTTTGAAATTTTAGAGTCTCGTGCTAGAGCGAAATGTAAGCATTGTCCAAAGGGTCAGGGTATATACAAGATTGGTGATAAATCACATGGGACTTCCAATCTTAGTCGTCATTTGGAGAAGTGCAAATGTGCAATGAATATAAGAAAACAATAAATAAGCAACCGAGACTACGAGCACTAGATTTTCAACCTTGCAAACCCGATAGAAAACTTTTGCTTGGTGAGCTTCCTGCAGTATTAGAACTTACATGGTTTTAGACTTTTAGTTATAGTTGCATACTTGCAGTATTAAATTTTGAATATATTGTAAAACTTTGAATGTTGGAACTTAAATTTTAAGATAACTGAATGTTGGTGAAAAATTAAATTTTTTATCAGTACACTGATCGAGCAAAACCCGCCACCCGCCCGACCTAACCCTAAAAGTGGGTCGGGTGAAAACCTACCCGTTGTAAAGTTGGGTCGACTACGGGTGACAACTTTAAATACCCGCCATCAGCGGGTAGGGTGGCGGGTGAGGCCAAACCCGACCTACCCGACCCAATGTGCAGCCCTATTTATGACGTAAGAATTATATGAGATTTCAAGATGCATTATCGTCGTTGATTTCATAGTTATCTGTTGGAGGTTTATGAAGCGGAAGAACCAAATTCCGAGAAGATTAATGTTTTATACATGATGAACCCTGTCGTCTCAGCTTGGAAAATACATATTCATTCAATGGATGACACCGCGTCAGAGAATTCAATTCAAATATTGGATAATAAAGGCACCAGAAAACTGCAAAATTTAATTAAAGAACAAAATTATCGCAATGGAATGGACGGTTGAATACCTTTTGAACTACCCTCGAGAGAATACGATTTCAGATTTTTAACTGACGAGGAAATAATTGAGAGTATCATTAGAAACGAGGAAAGTGATGATGTGGAAGCCGAAGGTGAAATTGTAGTTATAGAACCACCTTCACATAAAAAACTATTGAAGTTGCGAAGACATTGAATAGTTTTTATTGCATCACCAAATGACAACACCAAAAACTCTTCTAATGTTAAGAAAAATCCAAGATGATATTCATGACATTAATGTCAAGAAAAATATGACACAATTCTTTACCAAATTAAGCATAAAATTAATTGGTCGACCAAAGGGAGACCTTCTATAGGGTGACTCATATGGATTTTGTCCGTCACACTTTTGTGGTCCTCAAAATTGAATTTGAAGAAACAAATTAATTCTTCAAAATTAATCGAATCTCGATCGTTTTTTTTTTCAAACTTTTAAGAGAGAGATCTTAATCATGATATCTCTTATCATGATTAAGAATTTCGAAAAAAACATCCATGATCAAAGAATTTCTAGATTGAAATTTCAATCAAAAAAAAAGAAAAATCATGAAATCTTAATTTTTCGATTATCATAGATTTTACGTTGTTTTTCTTCAAAATCTTCCATAATAAAGTTAATAATCATTGTATCTCATACGGGTTGAAGGAATTTGGATGAATTCAATTAAAATCGATGAACCGTGAGTTTCAAAATTACCTTAAAAACGGGTTTGCGGGGACAAAAACGGGAGGGCGAAGAAGAAAGGATCCATGGGTCGTTTTGTAGTATATATAAACGTTCCAAATTAAGTGATGCAACCGTTGCAAATTCTCAGGATTATGTGACTCAAACCATGGTAAAATAATTTAGAATGTTTATATCTGTTGCAAATATTTCTTGGTTTTTTTGGTCGACCCCCCACTACACTGCTGCGGTAGTAATCTAGTTTTATGTAATGTAGAGAGTTATTAATTTATATATCGAAAGGGACCTATAGAAAGTTTGATTTTTGTTTATTAATTTATAAATTCAGTGGATTATTAATTTAGCACGTTGTTCCCGAATTGGGACCGGCAAAATTTATTAATTTATCATCATTATCAATGTATCGCGGATTAATTTATAGGGGTTTCTATTGTAATTTTAATTTTAATTAATGAAAAGTTATGCTTTATCTTCCAATCAAACTAAACATGTTTTAAATTAAGCATTACATTTACTTCTAGTTAGAAATAACCACTCAATTAACCAATCGAAACACTGGTAAAATTGATCATCTTCACCGAGATATACTCGGTGGAATAACAACTAGCAAAAGGGGGTTGAACTTGTCGTTCAACACCTTAAGGATATGGAAACATATCAAAATTGAAAACCATATTTTTTCCAACTTTGCAATCATTTAAAGATTGTGTTACCAACTCGGCATCAGTTTGACCTCTCAGTCTAAATCTATTGACTTGCATGGTTAGAGCTACAAAATCACTTACTTCTTTCATAATTGTTTCAAAACGATTTTGTATGTCTCTTAAAGACGATGACTCTGGATTATGATGTCACCTAACCACTCATAAAAAACTTCCTGCAGATTTACTCCTGGATATTGTGCTTAAGCAAGATGAGTTTGGAACAACCAACATTTCTGCAAATAGCTAAATTTTCTTCACTAGTATACTAAGCTCGACGAACTAACATTGGCCGAGACATCTTTGAAAAAATTATAAAATGAAGAGATTTTATGTGATATTTTGAAGAAGGTGTGAATTTGGACTTGAAATGAGGAGTATTTATTGGGTGGGTGGGTGGGGGGGATTAGAGCTGTTGGATGATCAAAGTTTATAGCCGTTGTCATTTCATCCTAGTCCGCGGGCTGATTTAGTTAAGACGCCAGCGGATTGCTTTGAATACAATATATTTATGCATGCTACATTTTCAATCTATATATTACCCTTTTTACCCTAAAAAAATAATCTCTCATTAATTCCTCTTTTTTTTTTCCTTCAAATAAAAGAAAGAAAAAGGAATGATGACAAATGCCTCTCTGTCTCTGACTCTAACCTACCTTTAATGACATATACGATATATATCTCATAATATAATTCCCTTTACCTAGCATTCATTAGCCATAATCAAAATTAAATACACGACGATAAAAACCATAAATCTAGAACGTGAAGTTTAAATTTCTTCTCAAACCATGTGGTACGTAGTGATGGTGATTGTAAAATGAGGAACCAGGCTATCAGATGGTTCTTTCTAATGTACATAGATTATGTTGTGAAAGACGGTTAACGCATTTTTATTGATGTCTAATTGGAGAACCATATTGGAGAGTTTTTTTTTTTTTAATTGTTATTGACTTGTTGGGAGCCTAACAAACTAATCTCCAACAACAGACATTACATTAGTTGAACATGTTGCCGTGCTAGCCTACCCAATGAGCCTCATGAGAAACAAGCCAAGTGGCCAAGCGGCTAGAAAAATGATTATGCCAATCTTTCAAATGCTAGATCTATAACGTTGTCTGACTTGACTCTTGAGGTATGTGCTTCACTCTTTCAAGTGATTTCTGTTGTTAAAATTCTGTTAAACACAAAGAGCTTGGGTATAGTAATATTATAGTTGTTTGATGAAGCTCGGTTCTGCAGTACTTATAGTGAAATCGCAGTAGCATATTGGCTCTCTGGGTGAGGCATATATCCTATATTTTGAATGTCGTCACAAACATAAGATCTAACCCTGTTACATGACTTTCGTTAAGAAGGAATGAATAATGGAGGAAAAATAGTAGTTATACTTGTTAGTTTAAAATCTGAGAAACACACAGCTCATGATATTGTATAGCATCTGGGTGAGGTTTGTATCCTCTGTACATAGAACGTTTCCACGGACAAAAGTTTCATCCTAACTATTGGATGACCAATAATATACCTTTTGTTAAGAGTATAATGAATTATGAAGGAAAAGGAGTATTTGAAATTGTTTAACTCGGAGGGCTGAGGTAAAACAAAAATTGATCATCCAACACCTTCCAGACCTATCAATTTTGCCTCACCCCAATTCATTTTTCAGGGCTGCAGAAACATGAAATGACTAAAAAAGTATATATATATATATGATTTAGGAGCAATTAATAATCATCCAAAAACTTCCAGACCCTATATTACTGTTCTTAAATTCTATTTGTAGTCATCTCCCAAATACAAACACATTTATGAACCAAGAAGATGGCTAAGGATTAGCAGAAGGTGAAGGTTTCGAGAATGTACATTTGCATTGCCTCAAGGAAGTAAAGATCAGTTGTTTTGGTGATTCTTAAAATGATAAGCTTCTATTGAGAACTGCTAACAAAACTAAGATAAATATAAACAAGGACAGAGGAGATGATATAGAGATTAACGTCTGAACATAAACACTATGAAGTTGGCCTTTGTTTTGCTGTTTCATGTTCCACTTCCATGATCTTGTTGTATCATCTGATCCACTTATTGAGCCCTCTTATTACATCATCAGATCCCGACCGCAATAAAATTTATATTTACAAGACTGTAAGGTTTTGTGCTTAAAGATGAAGAATAAACTACCAATAGACATTGGCTTAAAGAAGAAGAATAAACTACCAAGAAAATCTGAGTATGATCAAGAATCAAATGATTTTTTTATTTTTTTGGGGTTAGCTATTTGAGAAAAGAAATGTATTTATGATTACTTACCCCGGTTTCGTAATATATAAGATTGTGAGAAACGATTACTTACTGACTAAGCATACCCCACCAACTGTGAGGTATACAGAGCCAAGAAAATTGTTCTTGTCGCCAATCGAACTTGCTGTGGAGAGCACCAATTTTTTCTTCCCTATGTAACTATAACTGTTATAGTTATTCTCCAAATTAACTAGAATTGTTTCACTAGTAAAGAGGTCCTCCTCTATCCTCCCATAGAGCTTTCTGAACGTTGAAAAGGCAGCTGGTCTCATCTATACGATGAGATCCTCTTCCGATTCAACCGATTCAGAAATATATCAAAGTTGGATTAGTGCAACAAATTATGTTTCGATTTAACTAAGTTGATACTAGATTATCCTTTCACAACATTAACATGCAACCACATTCATTAACAATGCAAGAAGTAGCGTTTGTCCGAGGTACTACAACTTAACAAGAACTTAACCTCGTGCATGATCCATCATGTGATCGTAATAATAGAAACAGAACAAAACTAACATTTTCTAATACAATAAGCACAACATAAACTCTGCAAAAACACACTCTGCCTTGAAATCATAACCCTTATTGTTGATAATTAACCCTTATTGTTGATAATCAAGATTAGTTTTGATAATTAATTTTCACTTATAATAACTCTAAAATCAGATTTTTAGAGTTAAAAAAAAAAAATTAGAGGAGAAGAAAAAAAAAACTTTTGTGATATTTGTGAAACCTAGTTTGCTATCACATTCTTATGTTGGACGCCTTACCGAAGAAGAATAGAAGATCGTAGAGTCAATGGCACAAATTTATAAGAAGCCCATTGATATCATCGCTCACTTAAAGGAAAGAAACCCACAAAATGCTTCTACTTTGGCTAACATCTACATTGCAAGAACAAAATTGAAGGCTAAGAAATGGGAGCAAAGGAACGAAATGCAACAATTAAGGAATTTGGGGGAGTCGCATAATTACTCGGTTTTCCACGATGATGATGAGAAAGGACGAATAATACATCTTTTATTGGCTCATCCCGAGTTTGTGAAGTTGGCACGATGCTCTCATCAAGTGCTTATACTGGATTGCACATACAAAACTAACAAGTTTGAGATGCCGTTGTTGAACATTGTCGGCCAAACTTCTACCAATGCTCCTTTTAGTGTTGGTTTTTGCTTCTTGAAAGATGAGCTCGAAGAAAGGAGTGCCTAAACCATCACCTAGAGACGAGAATGGTCGATATATCTGGAACCATTACATTCTCTATGAATATTACCTTCGCTTTTTTCCGACCATATTCGTGGTTATATCAAGGCCACTTGGAGGATGTTCATGGTGATGGGAATTGTGGTTACCACGTCTTCGTGGATCAACTTGGACCCTTTGAAGACTCGAAAGGGTGGGGTTGTGACCAAGTTCTTACGTAAGGCAAAAATACTTAGTGGAACTACGTGGTTACCGCGACTTCTATAAGCCGATGATGAGAGTTGAAAGAGACAAAATCGATGAGGTGTTAAATGAGAGCTTCGTGGAAATGGAAAGGCGGTTAACAGACAATATATGTTTGACAAGCCAATATTGGATGCGCATTCCCATATGTGTCCAACTACTCGCCAACGCATTCAATTGCGTCATTCATTTAATCTCCAGAGACATGAGCCATACATTTGCACCAACAAGAATACCGTTTGGCGAAGATTTGTCAATAACAAAAACAGTTGTCATGGGGCACGTGGAAGGAAATCATTACATCGGCCTCCGATTTCATGAAGGAAGCCCATTACCTCCATTGTGGAGGGAATTTGGTTGTAACGGGGAACTCCCCAAGACTTGGTGCAATCACTTTGAGAAAAGGATTGAATTATGGAAGGCCATAATGTTGTCTATGCCGAATCAATTCATAGTTATGACCAATGAAGAGGATGCTTAAATGTTGTGAAGGGTGGTGAAATACATTTTATATTTTGTATTTTGGTATTTTGTCTAATTGTGATGTGATTAAAAGTGACAATATCTCATCTATTTGATTCACGTTATGAATGAAGTATTTTGTTCAATTAATATATTTCAAATCCATGTTCATTACTAAACCAACACTACAACCATTAAACCATTACAAATATAAATGACATTACAACTCATTCATTCATGCGACTTAAAAGGATACTAATATCCGGGTCTACGAGTGCATTAGAAGTCTTTAAGGATGTTGAAATGAGGTAAGTATTGAAAATCGACCTTTTTCATTGTCTCCATTCTTGAATAGAGCTCTCTAAAACTTCAACGTCAGTTTCACCCCTTAATCGTATTTCACCCATAATACGAACTAATGCCATAAATTCTTTAACGTTATCCCGAATAGTTTCATATCGAACATACAACATAATTCCATCGCGGTTATAAGCGTTACTGCTTCTGAACAAAAAGTTTTCAAAAAGAGTTCTCAAATAACTTGTACTCACAAAACCACATCGACGTCGTTCTTCTCCTCTTTTTGGATAGCATAACTTGTACTCCGCTTTTGATTTTTCAAAGGTTCCAGCAGTTTAAAGTATTCTGAGATATCCTCTTCTACTTCTTGTTCAAAATCTGAGTTATCATCATCAGAAATTTCATACAACTCTTCTTGTAGACGTATTTTCCAGTCGTCATCGGTTTCTACATTATTAACAATATTAACTTGTCTCGTAGAATCTCTAGAGATGATTTCTTCAGATATTGAATCGTAAATGCCATCATCAAGTGTTAATTTAGAACTCTTGATGTCTTGCTTTACGTTAAATGAATCATTCATTAGATTCAATTCTTATAGGTTGGATCGCACCAAACACAGATTGTTAGATCTTTTCGTGTTTGTTTCGCTCTCCGATACCAATTGAAAAGGCGAGGGTACCCAAATATACCTCAAGCTAAAACTTTTCCTTTCTATAAGTCCTTTCTCCGAAAGTGATTGTCTATGGACCGAGTCGAGACAATGCAACTAATCGGGTTCACACTTCGTGTGATCGCCATGGATACGAGATCGAGACAATACAACAACGAAGTATGTTCACTTGATACAAAGGTTCGGACTTCGGACTTAACCAAACACAATAGGATTGCTTATCAATTAAATAGGAATTAACATTTGTGTGATTTACTTTAATTATAATAAAACAATCATAATACGGAAAATAAAAGTAAATGACACAACAAGATTTTGTTAACGAGGAAACCGCAAATACGAGAAAAACCCGGGACCTTGTCCGAATTGAATACTCTCGTGATTAAGCCGCTACAAAAAATTACACCTAACTTTGTATAGTTGAGACCAAGTAACTAACCATATAGTTCACTTAGTTCCGTCTCGTATTCCCACGCCTCCGACTTGTGAATAAGTCACGTACTTGGAACAATTCCTTTGGTTCGTAGTCCAAAAAAGAAAGGAACAACAAATATGTTTGGTATCAACTTTATTCAACCAAGTGATATGAGTTGGACAGAGGCTCTTATGTTTATCTTAACATAAACTCCTTCGTCGGTCCTTAGATCTATCTTATGTTCAATCACCCAAAGGTAATCGTTTAATATTAAGCCAATCAATACCTTTAATCACAAGGAAACGTATTGATGCCGGTCTACTCAATTAATCAATCCAGTCTACCACAAGGATAAACCGATTATTAATTGGATCCTATTTTACCGAAACAAGTATTGTGCACACCAAAGATTATAAAACCCAAGTCGATCTTCAATATCTTCTTTGTCTTCAAATCTTCTTAATTCTTCAATAAAAACCTGCACACAATCACTTGAATCTCTTGTGATCAATCACACGTAATCGGAGTCTGTTAACAATGGATTATCACAAGATCGTCTTTAGAACTAACAATAGTCTAAAGATCCCCTCACGAAACTCTCCGAACTAGTTTAAGTGAATCTTATATCAGAATAGAAGATTCTCAAGAATAAACAAACTAGGTGCAATCAGATTTCAACCACCGTTAGTCAATCAAATCAATCGAAAACAAAGATAAACCGCAATTATCTAGTTTCCCACCAATGGGTCGCGCTAGAGCTTCTCAATCCCAAAGAAGACTTTAAATTGAGCGGTCGTAAGAGATTTCTCCTAATTAGGTTACTCTCCTCTCCGAATAGGCGACTACACCAGTAACAACAACAAAAGAGTAAATCTGTTGTTACGAAGGATTAGTTTGCTAGAAAGGCAAACTTCGTGTATTTATAGACAAGGAAGTTTGGACACACTAGTACAAATCTTCACATTGGCCACACTTAATCACTATGTCCATAGGCTTTTGGTCATGGATTTTTTCACTCCAAAAATGTGGCATCAAAATGTGTGACAAAGAGGTACCTTTATGGCTACATAAACTTTGAGTGGCTATAAAATATGATTTACCATGGCCGTAACTCTATAACCGTGTCTATATGGTACTCATTATTTTTTTTGTAGTTAAGCATTTTCACTATCACCATGGCCATAGGATCCTTCTAGACACACAATTTGATTATATGTGACTAAAGTTAACCTTAAAGTCACATGAATTAAATTTAAGCCGTGGCTTTTGTCATCAATTGGACACGCAAAATTCATTTTATCATGGCCAATTCATGAGTTGCAGCCACACTATTTTTTTTTAACCATGGCCATCTCTATCATTTGGAAACACGAAAAATAATTTAACATGGTTAATACATGACTTGTAGTCACGTTTAATCTATAGTACCATGGCCATCGATATTTTTGGACACGTGATAAACATTTTACATGGCCAATTAATAAGTTATGGTCACTAAGAATTTGTAGCACTGTGGCTAAAAACTTGCCAAAGACACATCAAATGTTCTCAACGTGGTCTTTGTTCATCTTTCGGACACAGAGGATACAACAAACCATGCCAATAAACTTTATAAAATGACACAAAACGTATTCAATTCAATGTGGAAAATATTAGCTTTTAGCCACTCAGATATTGCATTTTCTTAGCTCAATTTGTTCTTTGGCCATTGTTTAAAATCTAAATGGTCGCGTGTTTTATATTCAACCACAGTATTGGCCACTATATCGGGACCTATTGGCCACTTCTTTCTATCATGTGCATCAAATCTCACCTTAATAACCATCCACAAAAATTAATCACACTACAATTAGAATTGAACCAAAATAATTTTATTAATCATATGATAAACGTCTCAATATCTGATCAATTCCGCAATAACCTTAAGATAACAAAATTTCAAAGGGAGATTTACAAGTTAAACATCCAAATTATACGGTCCCGACTATTTCTCTTAATAATTAGGTTGCAATTTTGAGTCTCTCATTTGGATCTCCGAGACTTCCGGTTCCCCACTCTTTGTATTTGAAGGTTTCTTTTTCTTCTGTTCTTAGTGTTTGGCCGGCATCATGTTCATCGTGAGTCCAAAGTTCATCGTGGTCGGCATCATGTTCATCGAAGTCCGAAGTGGCTGGCCCAAGCATGACAAGCAAGTGGATGTATAATTATGGAAAACAACCATGTTAACAGTTATATGCTCAGGATGCTGAAGGTAATAAACCACATGTATAATAAAGCAACTTACAGTAGAGCAACAAATCACAAACTCTTTAAGCCAAGCTACAACAGATTTTTCAAAGCATCCTCTACTGTTTTGAGACTAGTATATGGGATTGGCAAACAATGATTCTTGAATATCGCTTCTTCAACTGTCACTCTGACACAATCATCCTTGAGTTTATCTCCATGTACTCACTGACCTAGCACTGATGGAAGAACACCACCCAATGCAATGATATTTCTCAGTGAAGCATGAGCCAATTTACATTTACCACCAATCTGCAAAACATATATGCTATATTGACATCAACAGATTCAACTCTCAAAAAAATATATACTTAAATACCTGTGAAACGGACATACCGTTGAAAGTTCAGTTTTGTCTTTCGATTGAGGCTCTTCCGGAGAATTAAGGGGCATATTCTCAGATGCAAGAGACTTTTGTTTGTGTTTTCCAGACTGCAAACAGATATGTTACATTAACATCAACAAATGGGACTCTCAAAACAATATATATTTAAATACTTGGAAAAAGAACATACCATTTGGAGTTCGAATTTGTCTTTCAATGCCGTAGAGACCGAGATATGTGTTGAGATTTAGAGTACTTTCTATTTGTATTAGATTCCCCGCCTTTAGTCTAAGAATTGCTTCTAGCATGGGCCTCTGGGCATAAGAGACTTCTCTCTAATAGGAGACTTCTGTAGAGTGCAGTTGACATATTAAATACTTCAATTTTATTAGGAAATATATACTTGATCAAAATTACTTAGATGATGTTACTTAGAGTGCATTGACATATTAAATACTTCAATTTTATTAGGAAATATATACTTGATCAAAATTACTTAGATGATGTTACTTAGAGTGCAGTTGACATATTAAATACTTCAATTTTATTAGGAAATATATACTTGATCAAAATTACTTAGATGATGTTAAACATACCCGTGACTTTTTGCTCTTGGCTTTTTTTTTCCAATACTCCTTGAGATTTTAGCCGAGACGCTAAGCCGCTCATCATTTTTGCCCTGCGCATTCATTGCTTCCTTCATTTCCTTCATCCTTCCCCCCTCTCTCCATTTGGTTCGTGCGTCTTTCATCATCCGTTTCTTCGCCTTCAATGTGCTCCTTGGACGCTCCTTTCCGTGGAAAGTGCCAGTATGTTATTGCAGTCACTCCCTTGCATGCACATCTTACACGCCCACCATGTTCTTCCCCAAACACAAGTGTGATAGAATCAATACCTAGTTTTTCCGTCAAAGTTCCATCTTCTAGCTGCTTATCAAACTCCTCCTGCACAAAAAATTTAGGGGCTTAAAAGTGTTAATCAATTAAAACAAACTTATTTGCATATTTTATTGAGCACAAACAAATAGATAGGTAGTTTTAGTCGTGTTACAAGCTGTGCTACCTTTTCCCTGACATCATCGTCATCATATTCTCCATTTTTGTTTTGATGTGCCTTCCTCCACAGTAAAGACCTTGAAGGATTTTCATCTTCGTGAATATCTTTTTCTTTAAATCTCTTTTTCTTTAATCTAGTAATTATCAAATACACAAGGCAAATATTAGATACATACTCTTCATATCATTAGATGTACTCTTTAATTAAGCATACAAGCTAACAGAACATCATCGTATGGAAATAATACTAATTTTTGATAAGAAATTGGACTTACTAATTTTTCCAATAGCCCTGCATACCCTGCTCTTCCCGTCAGCTGGTTATATTTGTGGCTCTCACACGCCTTCACTCCCTTGATGGACAATTCCTGAGCATACAGATTTAAATAATTTCTTTCATAAAAAATTTAGACTAATTGATGAAATTAATATCAATAATAATACTAAAACATGTGATATACAACCTTGCATTTATCAGATAGCCTCCACTTTACGAGCTGTCCCATTGTTCTTGGTTCACAATACAATGATATGGTTTAGGAATAGTATTTAGTTTACCAGGTTTACCCAAATTAGGAACTATAAACTTTACATACAACTTTCTTCTGAAGTTGCGCAAATGTTCACCAAAAAATTTCATAATTTAGTCTCCTCAATTTCATAAAACCGCTGCCAAAATATGAATCGTATATTAATGGCAGGTATCCCAACAAAAATTAATAACAAAAATATAATTAAAATTGAATATATATCATCATATACATACCAATAGTTCATGCCATAACTTATCCCTCAGCACTGACTTCACTTCCTTCCACTTCAAGTGCCTGAGACCAACGTCTCGACGTACCAATACACCTATGTAACTAACAATTTCAGATTTATACTCCCCCTTAAATCGACCAAGTTTATCAAATTCTATCACATGTTTCTTGCCTTAAAATTTTTTCTTCGACTTACGAAAGACGTTACTTTTGACAAGATATGGGACAATCATAGTTCACGGACGCAAACACACATATCCCATAAACAATTGCAATATATAAAACCATCAAGATTAATACTGCAAAAATCATCTTCCAAACAAGTTTAGAATTTAAACCAATAAATCTAAAAACATGAAGATGAGAACGTTGGACATAGCTATGTGTAATCACAATAATGGCTATTCCAAACTCTAGTTATTTTTCTAAAAAACAGAAAAAATAGAAGATTTACTAGATGTTAAGACCTTTGAAGAATTCTTTATCGTCCCCGAAATCCTTGTCGTCAACAACCATTGGGACATAAGGTTCATTAAGGTAGGAGTTTATATCAATAAACCTTCTTGGCTGATGTTGTCGAACCAGGGCCTTCTGAATCTCATGAGTCTTAAACACAAAAGCCTTTATTTGTTGAATTTCCTTTCCCATCTCTTTCAACACTTCAAGAACATCATAAAACTTCTGAGAGTTTGAAGGAACGGCTCTTGGCTTCCTCACATTCCTTCTTTTTATTTAGTCTAGCTAGTAATACCCAACTTATTGAACGGGAATGAGGATTGATGCTTATTCCTACAAAGAAACTGTGTTATTTTTGTTCCATCCACGTACACTGCAGACATGAATGTATTCGACGTGGTAACGCCCACTGCCGGAACTAGAATCTATCAGATCAGTTTAGCAAATAAAATAATTAGGTAGTATCAATTTTTATTAACTTTAACTAGGTGTTTAGCCCGTCATGCGTTGTACCGGCTTGAGTTCAATTTCTTGGATATTAAGTGCTCTTTGTTGAACTATATTTACCACCACTTTACACCTTAATTCTTAAATTGGTTCGGGGTCCTTCGCCTATTGTTGTACAGATTGATCTTTGTACGATGAATTAGGAGTACCTTAAAAGGAGAAACGGAGCTCACCAATGATAGTGTATTCGGTAATCTGCTATTAATCTAGTTGTATAAACAACAAAACATTGAAGGAAAAACCCATAATTGGACCTTTTTTTTTTTTTTACTTTTTACTTTTTTTTTTTCTTACATTTTTGTATGTGAAAATGTATGTAGTTCTATTAACTGTGTCAAGCATCACTTCCCCTAAGGAGGAGTATTTGTCGTCATCGGCATAGTATGAGGTTCAAATGGTATAGTATAATGAGGTCCGTATTCGGTAGTAAATATTATTATCGTCCATATTAATTGGGTCGCCATCAGCTTCATTTGCTTCCATCCTATACCCCGATCCAATGGAATCTTTATTCCCTTACAAAACAAGTATGAAGAGGCCTTGAACCATTTCCAAGAGCTTATCATCTACTAACAATTAAATGAGCATTTCCTGTGGTGTGGGGTATTTTTTTCCGTCATGCTACACAAACCCAATGAACCTATAAAAAGAAATCAATGCTCAAACATTAAACCCCAATTAGTATTTTCAATATTTCATAGAAACCAAACACGCACGATGTCTCTATAGTTGAAAAAATAGTAAAACACTTGTTGTCGTCTTAATATACGACGATTTCTTTTTTAATATACGACGACTTTCTCAAAGATTAAAAATATTAACGTTCGATTTGTTTTCGTTATAAGCTTAATGCCCCATAAAGTTGAACTTCTTTTAGGCTATTCATGTTCGAGGCTAAGAACTCGTAGAACAAATAAATATTGGTAATGTAAACCAACAATTACCAAAAAAGGTCTAAAAATGAGTTAGGCTACAATTTGAAGAAGTCTCGACCTCATCAAGCTTTTACTATACCGAGATCCCGAGGTGAATTGTCGGTGTTCATCTAATGTTGGTCGATCTTCTCCCATAGATGAAAACTGCTGAAAAAGACATCAAAGAACATCATGAGAAGTTTACAATCATTTCATAAGACCCTGTTTCACAATACCAAAACCGTATCATACTAATATTTTGTGTGCTACAAACTTTGAAGATGTTTGAAAGCAAGTATAATTTGTTTGTGCGAGACTCAATGTGCACCAAAGTCATTTGAAATGCCCAATGCAATACTATGTAATCCAACTTTACTTTAAGTGAGTTTCTCTGTTCTTCCTTAACCCTATTTTGATCTCCATTTTATGGAACTAAAACAAAACACAACAACTACCATAAATTCAACAAATTAGATGACAACCTAATCAAAAATGGGAAAATTCCAAAGAATTATCATACGGTTCAAGCTCCAAAAATAAAAAAAAAATTAGGAACATAAAACAAATGGGAAAAAATCACCTTGAATTAAACTAAAATTTACTTGGAATGAGATCAATTTTGAAATTTATCTTGTGCAAAGATTGAAAATTAGAATTCTGATAATCTTGCATATTCAACCACGGGAAAATATTAAAGAGGACACTTACATTGTTTATGGATCAAGACACTTATCAAGTAACCCATTGTAGCCATGGTGAGAATTGAGAGCATTCGACGCCATTTAATTGGCATCGATACATTCTTGTAGTTCGGCATCTTTTCCACTATCACAATAGACACTTATCATTGCAAGCTTCCTTTGAAGCAACAATAACTCCTAGTGTTTCCTTTATTTATAGGTTCTATTCTTAAGAAGCATTAGTAGGAGTATATAAACTTTACGTGACATCGGTTATATTTAAAGATAAATTAGGCGATATACACCAAATATTCTAGAATTGTATGTTGGTGTTAATGCAACATCACATGCTTCCATTGCCAAATCATTAAGACATTAACAAACTATACCCAGCGTAAAACTTAGGATATCTGAATAGCTTCTACTTCAATCTCAGATAGTTCCAAAAACAACCACGAATTGTTCCATTTTCGTTCCGTTATCAGTAATACCTTCACGAAATAATTAAAAAAAAAATCAGACTCAAGAACAATCCCAAAAATACTGATTGAATTAACAACATGGTTTTACCGCGGAACCAACATTATGGCGTTTGTTATTGTAAACACTTTGAGAATTAAAACTGAAAAAGAGAGAGAAATAGGCGAAAGAGACTCATGAACAGACGTGTCAGAAGAAGATGCTGGTGGCGAAAGAGGTGGAAGAGAAGATGAAAAAGTTAGGGTTTTGTGTAAAAAGAGGTTTTGTATCTTGAAAGTGATTCGATTACCTACCCACTATACTCTGCAAACCCAATTTCCATTCATGAATATATTTCACGGTTCAAAGTGTATAAGAACATGATCTAAGGGTCACAAAGAGTACTTTGAAAATCAAACAAAAATAATTCAAAAGAGTGAGGTAGGAAAACTGAACCTCTATGATGAACTTTCATTAATTATCCATCATGTCTTGTCACCTGCGGCATTAAAAAGAGCACAAAATAATAATATAGCAAAAAGGACGGAGAGAGCGAGAAAAGGATATAGAGGTTCGGTGGAAGAGAAACTCAGAAGTTAGGGTTTAAAGCATACACCCATTGCAATACTTATGAATCAAAATTCTAACATTTTTCTCAACTAAAAATATAATAAATCGATCAACAAGATACACGACCCATCAACTACAATGCTTACTGCCAAAGGGAGATTCATGAAGAAAAAGGAGACCTAATCCTTAAAGGAATTTTCTTACCCCACCCACCTCTATTACTCACATCCGTATGTATGCTTGTTGGATTGTATCGTATAATCCCCACAATTGACAAAAAGAAAACGGGTAGGATCACCATCGAAAAAAAGAATACGTTATCCTTCTTTCCGAGCAAAAAAAAAAAAAAAAAGAATACGTGATCTAGAAACCTATTTGAATCTACGACTTTCAAAAACAAAAGTCTATCAAGTACATCAAAGCAAAGGTAGATAAAAAAATCATATGTAAGTAGTGAACATAATACGCCATCTATCAAGCAAAGCAAAGGTAGGAAAAAACCATTCAAACAAAAAAAAACATAATACGTGATTTTGTAAGTTGTAACTATGCGAGTAAGAAGAGAAATTGAAGTTCGGATTCATTAAATAACCTCGTGATAAATAGAAGGTTGTATATCTGCGTCTTGAACATTAAATCCACAATACCATTTCATAGAACGTGATCAAATAAAAACAGATCCGAGAAAGAACACGTAATATGTGTGTGATCAATAGGTTAGTAGGGTTTACCATTTTTCTTTAGAGTTTTTAGTAGGGTTTACCACGTTATAGAGATTTAGTATTATCAGAGATTTGGTAGATTAAGTATCGGAGGAAAGGGAGGAGTGATAAGTTATGTTTTGTATTACCGTAGATTGGTAGCCCTCGATTTTTATTGGTAGGGGGCCAGGAGCTCTAGAATTCAAGCTTTTGGTCTAACTTTCATTCTGGAGCCAGTATTTCGGCCTCAAATTATATATACAATGTTAGTACTAATTATACTCGAACATGGGTGATGGGTATACAAATTTTTTTATAATTGTTGGAATAATGTAATGTTAGATCATAGCTAAGGAAATTAGCATCTCACATGGTCTCAGTGTGCCGTGCATTGCTAAAAAGTCATTACCGCAATTTCTAGGGAAGGATACCACTCTATATAGAAAAAGTATTTTAGCCGTTGAGTCCTGGATTAGTACCCGCCCTAGCGGCGAGTGGTATCAGCCTTTAACAATCATATAAATAAAAGTTCCTTGGTTGATATAGTAAATTAAAATCATGTAAATTAAGCGGCATCCCGAGGTAAAGCTAGGCATCCACGTATTGGCAATGGCATTTGGTACACAGTCCAAGTAAAATTTTGAAATTTGAAATCGCGGGACACATATTTATCTTGGAAAATGTGTAAAAATAGATTATTCTATAGAAATCAAAATTTGATATTCTCTCTCTATAAACTAGAAAGAGATTCTGAAAGAGAAACTAGATCTTGTTCCCTTATAAGAACCAGCCAACTTGTATTTTAAATCTCTGTGTAAGGGTCCAAAACAGAACCCATGAAGACATTCTCCAATTCTCTGTAAACTTTTTTTGGTCATGGCGACTTCGATTCTTCTTAAATCGTCACCTCCTTCTGCTCTAAAGTATCTTTCGCTTCCAGATCTGTAAGTAGTTGTTCTCAAATTTTAATTTCTTGTGACTTTTAATGATTATTAGATGTTCTGGTGATGTTGATTTCGTTTTAATTGGTTTGGAATTTTGATAATAATCATGAGTATGTTTGATTTAATGTTTTCTTAGATTTGTTTTTCCTTCCAATTTAGGGATTTGGTCGGGTGTATCATCCCTGCTTTACTGTTTATACATCTATCATGCTTCTGATAGTGTCAAAACCTCAATTTTTATTCTAGCCAAAGCATGCCGGTTCTCTTTTCATTACTCTTCCAATTGGTTTCTTACATATTTAGTAAACAGCTATTTAATTATCTGCTGTGATGAATGAATTAGAATAAACAAGGTGTTGAAGGTTTAGTTTTGAAATCCTTGTAAATTGGTTTCTGTCAAAATATTTGTGGTTTTCAGTGGAAAGCCTTTATCTTACCTTCAAATGAACATTTCGATTAGTTTATCCAACTGGTTTTATTTTGGATCCTTGGGAACTTTTGTTTTAGTTTGATTTTTCTTTGTTGTAAGTAAAAACAACAACATTTTGAATTGAGAAAGCTGTTGATGGAGTGCATCACATTTTAATCAGCTCTTTAGGGTATGTGACAAGTAAAAAAACCTTTATCCGCTATATATTTCTTGTGATGGTATGTTTACTCTATTATATTTCATACTGGAACCTTTACATCTAACAAATCTATGCTGATTATGTTATTACTGATTTAATCGTAGGGCCATTGGATCATGTTGCCTTTACACAACCATTTCCTCACATCCACTGCAACCCATTCATTGCCTCACAGCCCCTAGCATACATTCATTGCCACCCATCCTTGCTTAACAATCATTACCATACACCCATTGCTTCACACCCACTGCCGCACGCCCACTGCCGCACGCCCACTGCCGCACGCCCACTGCTGCACGCCCACTGCCGCACGCTCACTGCCGCACGCCCACTGCCGCATACCCATAAACCGGTGTGTGGTGGGACGGCGTGTGATGGGACGGCGTGTGATGGGACAGCGTGTGATGGGACGGCGTGTGATGGGACGGCGTGCGATGGGACGGCGTGCGATGGGACGGTGTGCGATGGGACATCCACTGCAACCCATTCATTGCCTCACAGCCCCTAGCATACATTCATTGCCACCCATCCTTGCTTAACAGTCATTACCATACACCCATTGCTTCACACCCACTTCTTCACACCCACTGCCGCACGCCCACTGCCGCACGCCCACTGCCACATGCTCACTGACGCACACCCACTGCCGCACGCCCACTTCCGCATACCCATAAACCGGTGTGTGGTGGGACGGCGTGTGATGGGACGGCGTGTGATGGGACGGCGTGTGATGGGACGGCCTGTGGCGGGACGACGTGTGATGGGATGGTGTGTGATGGGACGGCGTGCAATGGGACAGTGTTGCACGAGTTGCTTTCTCTCTTGTGCAATGGTAATCTAATGAAGTTTTTCTCAATAGAATCTCTAAAAGGTAGGACCAGTTACGTGAATTTTCAATTGTATTTTAATATTGGGTTCTTCGAATTATTCTAATATTGTTCTGGTGATTTACTGGAACAGGTTACTGATCCATATATTATAGTAGCGCTGAAGGAGATATTATATCTCTAGAGCATATAAAAGAGATGGGTTGTTATCTTTACCATCACCAGGTGAGTACCACTTCTAGGTTTCTAACTATAACACAAAATTCTCTTCTCTCTTCCTGTCTTTAACTTTCTTAGATTATTAGGAGTTTCCTATTGTGCATGTAAACACTGACTAAACAAAATCATACTTACAGGGAGTATCAAGATTTAATTTGGATGCTGAGCGTTTGTATTACTGGCGATAGAAGTAAATGATTGGTTGCTGGGAATATTATTGCTTGGTAAGTACTTTAATAATCATTTCTAGTTTTTGTAGGATTTTGGTTTAGAAATGATCTTTCTAGTTGATTGCAGTAAAGTACTGTATAGATATTTTGTTCAATAGGTTTCCAGTTTGCTTATTGAACTTTTGATTTTCATTGCTATTTCGTAATTTGTATTTATTTGAGATACCAAATTTTATCTTTGCAGAAAAGAAATAAATTAAAGAAGAAATGGTTGAAGAGACTGCTGAAAACACTTTCGGTTTTGCGCTTGATGCATTTGATTGCAGACATGGTACTCTTGTTATTTTTTTTTTCTAACTTCTAGTTTTCTACTTCTTGTAATCACAATAGGGAAAAGATCTCTCTCATTAATTAATCACAATAGGCAAAAGAGCAAAGAATCTGGCTACTACGAGGACCATTCTGTTGGCACTCGAATTGAGGTACTTGTAACTTCATACGTTTCAGGAATTTTTTTTTTTTGGATAATTGTTACTGTTGTTGTTCTCCATCATGAGTCTCGTATGTTTTTTGTGTAACATATGAAAGCAGTCTCCGCTTGCCAGGTTAAGAATTGCCTACCTGATGCCTTGTGAGATGTATCGACTTACTTGCACATAATTTTTTTTGTCTTGTAGGACTGCAAATCGTTTACGGAGTGCATTCTTGGAATGTTTAGATTGAATATAAAGAATAACATCAAGAATTGTACAGAGATCACTACTGCAGCTTGACAGGACTGGTTCCTGACATGATCTCGCTTATTTGTAAGTTTGTGACAGTTTTACCATTTCATGATAGTATTTGTTTAAAGCAGCCAACCTGTCTTGCAATTGTTTTCTCCACTTGCGGTGCGTTTATCTGACAACATGTTTCACGGTTCAGAAATCTCAGCTCAAACCTGCTTAATGGTCCCATGCCTTCAAGAAGGCTCTCAGATGATATCACCACAATGAATGTGCAGCTATCATTCCTAATTTAACCAAATGCATCCATTTACTTCCAGGTGGCTTCATTTTCCTTTTACAGTAGAGTTTCCCGCCTTACTAGAATATAGATTTGACCTTAATAATGGGTTTTGCATTAATAACTGATAGTTATTAACTGTTCCAGCAATATTTGGATTTGAGAAAGCTGTTGATGGAGTGCTTCACATTTTAATCAGCTCTTCTTTAGGGTATGTGTCAAATAAAGCAACGTTTATTTATTCGCTTTATTTCTTTGGTATTTGTATGTTTACTCTATTATATTTCATACTAGAACCTTTTCATCTTACAAATGTGTACTGATTATGTTATTATTGCTTTAATCGTAGGGCCATCGGATCAAGTTGCCTTTACCCAACCATTTCCTCACATCCACTGCAACCAATTCATTGCCTCACAGCCACTAGCATACATCCATTGCCACCCATCCTTGCTTTACAGTCATTTCCATACACCCATTGCTTCACACCCACTGCCACATGCCCACTGCCACATGCCCACTGCTGCACGCCCACTGCCGCATGCCCACTGCCGCATACCCATAAATTGGTGTGTGATGGGACGGCTTGTGATGGGACGGCGTGTGATGGGACGGTGTGTGGTGGGACGGTGTGTCGCCATTGGATTGTAGGGCCATTGGGTCATGTTGCCTTTCACACAGCCATTTTCTCACATCCACTGCAAGCCATCCATTGCCACCCATCCTTGCTTAACAGTCATTACCGTACACCCACTGCCGTACGCCAACTGCCGCATGCCCACTGCCGCATACCCAAAAACCGGTGTGTGATGGGATGGCGTGTGATGGGATGGCGTGTGATGGGACGGCGTGTGGTGGGACGGTGTGTCACCATTGAATTGTAGGGCCATTGGGTCATGTTGCCTTTCACACATCCATTTTCTCACATCCACTGCAAGCCATCCATTGCCTCACAGTCATTAGCATGTACCCTTTGCCATCCATCCTTACCTAAAAGTCATTGCCAATTTGCCATACACCCATGGCCTATACTGCTGCACGCCCTCTGCCGCATGGATCTCTGAAATGTAAGGCCAGTTACATGATTTTCTGATTGTAGTACTTTATATTGGGTTATTGATACTAATGTAATGTTGTTTTGGTTACTAGAACAGGTTACTGATCTACATATTACAGTTTCTTGTTGTTACTTGGAGCTGCTCTTATGTGTATGAAGGTCCTCAAAAGCTCAAACTATAAGTTTCTGATTTGGAAATGCGTCTTCGTTGCAAAAGGGTATGGAGTTTAGCCACTCGATGTCCAATTCATTAGGCTTTTGAACTGTAGTTGTAATATTATATCCTTGGGGTAGGCTTTCTTCGGATAGTTGTTGTTGTTTCCAATGTCCAGTCTTTTTATTGTTTGTACTTTGTGTGCCTGTTCATGCAGTCTCCTAATTTTGAAGGAACAATCCTAACCATCTTGAAGAATTTGGATATGTGGGATTTGAAGACATCACTTTGGTCCCCATTCAAGTATGTAAGTTAATTTTCTTAGCAGTACAAGATCTCCTGTAGACTGATAATAGTCATATGGCTCGACTCACATGGTTTTTCGCCTGATTTGGCTTTACCCATTGCAGGTTAAACCTTTGATGTCTGCTGCTCAATTATTACCACTCACAATTTCACAAGGTCTGTATGCTTAAGATGGCAAATACTTTATGCTGTTTAGTATCTTAATCAATAGATCATGCCAAAATTTTAAAATAGGAACTTTATTTCACTAAGTGGGTTAGCTGCTGTCTTTTCAATTTGCAAATATGAGTTTGCTTTACTAATTGCAGTCTATGGTGGGAAGTAGTTTCTGTTTTCTCATTTTTGGACTCTAATTAGTAATCTTCTTTCAACATCATAAGCATTACCTCATTCGGTGATACTGAAATTTCCCCTGTAACCTTGTGGTTTGTGTTTTACTTCGTAAGGTCATTTTCCATTTTTTAATTGCCCAAGTTCCTCATATCTTTCCTTCACATCGCTGACCATTGCTGGACTTGATTATTGACATGTTGGTGATTTTTTCAAACTGAGAAGCTGGAGGTGTTTAGTTGGATACATCTTGTATCATCACATATTGACGTTAAATTTCTGGTTGCAACTTGCATGAATTTCCCATGGTGTATGAGCTGCAGTAACTGCCATGAAGATCCTCAAGTTTCCATTTGGAAATATTACCTCGTAACAAAAGTTAGCCGTGAACCTCCTTATTAGGAAGACCATACTTATATAATCACATCCACAAAGAAGCGAAGGTTACTTTTATTGGGATACTTTTATTGGGATACATTGACTTCCTCTTCAATGTAGCTCCAACATCAATGTAATTGTAATGAAATTAATAATAGTGAAACACTAACCCCGTGGATGTAAGCCTTGTGCTGAACCACGTTAAATCGGTGTCCAACTCCCTCCATTACTCTCTTGATCTCTCTCTCTCTCTCATTTTAATTCATCCCATCTGGATGGTTGGCATATCTGCTGCTGAGTGAGAACCCGGGGCTCTCTTAGTTGGATTTAGTTACTTTCGTCCCTAATCTGGCAGTTTTTGGTAGGGTCACAGCGAGGACTCAAGAGTCTAGACAATTGGAGTACATTTTATAAGATGTTTTTGTTAAAGAATGGTGGACTTGTTTTACACAGTAAAGAACACTTGTCTTGTTTTTGCAATGTCATTAGAAAAATTTAAAACCAAGTGCAGTGTTCATGGACACCTAGAGAGGAGATGTGCTAGCCAATTCAGGGAGGCAGGTAAAACTGAATTGGTACTGCAGGGAGGCAGGCGAGATTCACAAGAACATTGTAATTAGAAAAACAAAAACAGAATCCTTAAAAATAAAACTTTTTGGTTCCACTTATTCATAAACTAAAGAACAAAAGCAAAATCTTGACCTTCTGAAAGTTCTGAGTCAAAAAACTTAAAAAAAAAAAAAGAAAAAAGAAAAAAGAAGACCTGAAAGTTTTACCCCAGTGTGGGTTCTTACGAGGCAATAAGAGACTCAAGACCATGACAGTGGAACACCAAACTGCAAAAGAAAGAAACTTCGTAGTGTTTATGTGCAGACGTTAATCTCTATATCATCTCCCCTGTCTTTGATTATGTTTATCTTTGTTTTGTTAGCAACTCTCAACAGCAGTTTGACAAAATTAAGCTCATGTTCAGAATCACCAAAACAACTGATCTTTACTTCCTTGAGGCAATGCAGATATAGGTTCTCGAAACATTCACTTTCTGCTAACCCGTAGGCCTCTTCTTGGTCATAAATGTGTTTGTATTTGGGAGATGACTACAAAAAGCAATTAAGGACAGTAATATAAGGTTCATCTTTACTGGGGGAAAACCAAATAACACAGCAAATAGTGAGATCATATCTGAATCAGTAATATTACCTCAATTTGAATCTCAAGAGACTTTAAAACTGGAGAACTCTGTAGTAAGGAAGCTATCGCTATGAAATGCAGTTCGTATCTACCCGAGATGATTGCCAGTTTCTCGAGATAAGGAAACTTTGGAAGCACCTCGTCCAAATCAGATGCATCGCATAAAAGCTTGATAAAACATTAAAAAAAAACAAATCAATCAAAACGATGAGAAAAGAAGAAGTGAGCAACTACTACTACTACAAAAGGGAACATGATAGGTTTGTTTGACATCGGTAAAGTGGCAATGTGGAAAATTGGCCCATTAATTGCTCCTAAATCATCTATAACGGACCTTATCATTTCATGTTTCTACAGTCCTGAAAAATGATTTGGGGTAAAGGCAATATTGCTAGGTCTGGCTGGAGTTGGAAGATCAGTTTTTGTTTTACCTCTGCCCTTCTATGCCAACTTAACAAGTGCAAGAACATAAAATTAAAATAAGCAGCCTCTAAGTTGGCCGATGTCATGGCTTTGTATTCCATTGTCCTAAGTCCTAATCGAATCAACTAATGTTCTAAATCCTTGCATATAACCCTGCAGGTAATTATATCGAGTGCTGGTGTGATCAGAGGTGCTGTAACTATTGCACTAGCTAATTATTATCAGGCCATGAACCTAAAACCTCTAACAGACTGTATATTACTAAACAACATATCCACTTATACATGTAGTTGTATTCAGGACTGCAGTTTGCACGAGCACCATAACTAAATTCTTTTCAGTAATTGAACAAATCGGTCATAAAGTTAAATCATGAAATGAATAGTCAATCAATTTCATCTGCTCCTTTTCCTTCAAAGTTCATTTATTCTTAACAAAAGGCGCATTGGTCATCTTTTGTTCGTGACATGACAACATTCAATATATAGAGGATATAAACCTCACCCAGAGTACCAATATGCTACTGCGATATCATTTTATCACCAACAGTCAAAAACCAAGATTTATCAAACAATAATAGTATAATTAATACAATATCGTGAGCTCTTTGTGTTTCTCGAATTTAACCTAACCAGGTTTAGGAGATTTTGAAAGCAACACAAGAAGCTGTACATTTAAAAGCAAAAAAGTGAATAAACCAAGCACATACCTCAAGAGTCGAGTCAGACAACGATAGATATCTAGCATTTGAAACCCCTTTCAGAAGATTGACAACAGAGTAACCACAATTCTCATATGCCTCACTCCAATATGGTTCTCCAATTCTGACATCAATAAATGCGTCAACCAAAGACAAGTGACTCTCCATGTTGTAGTCTTTTGCAACGTAATCTCTGTATTTAAAAGATTTGACATCTGGGACGCATATCTTGATGGTCCGGTCCTTCATTTTACAATCACCATCGCTACTTACCACAGGGAAAGAACCATCTAAAGACAATGTTGTAACGGTTGGAGAAGAAATTTCAACTTCACGTTCTAACATACTCCATCGACATCCATTCATATCCAAATCTTGAAGGACAGGACAACCAGAAAGAAGTTGTACAAGCAAAGCATTCTCTGGGAAGTAAACAGCACTAAGACATAGGGTTGTCAAGCTACTAAAACAAAAGGATTCAGGAAGTTTGAGGTTAGCATAGGATCTATCAAACTTCAAGTAAACTAGTGAATCACAAGAGAAAAGAGATTCAGTGAACTCTACATAATTTTTAGGTGTCTCTATGAGGAGTTCACGAACATTACGATCTATGGCAATCTGAATCCACTTATTAACTCTAGCAATATCAGCGTCAAAAAACGCAAGACGAAGCTTCCTTATATCGGTATCATCGTGTGATTCCATAACCCGATCAACGAAACTGAGAAAGCTGGTGTTCTCATGTTCAGCATTACCAGTTTGGCGTGGAAAGAGGTTTTCATCAAAATCCATAACAGGTACTGATTTCCAAATATATCTCCATCTTTTAGCTAATATGCTGGTTCTTACAACAGATTTTGAAGGAATGGATGATAAGATGTGAGAAAGAACAGTATCAGGCAACTCACTGATTCGATCCGTCGGATCCCTTCTTCTCAGACTTGATTCCTCATCTTGATTCATTTTTCTGATTCAAAAATTGAATACACAAAAATCAGAAAGAAGCAGAGAATTTGTATTGATAACCAACCAAATATCTATCTAATTACAGAATTATATAAAATCCAATTAATCAAAAAATCTTTAGCATATATAAAAATGAAAAGGATTCTTAAAAGATTTTATTACCTTATTATTCCTGAACCATGCAATTGACAGCCAGGATTGATTTATTCTCCTTGTCCTCCTCCAAATCAATATTTTCCTTAGAAGCTTCTTTTCAGAGGGATCGTTTCACATCTGAGATTTCTTATTAGGGTTTTAATAATCTAGATAAACTCATTCGACTTGAAAAGAACGGAAAAAACGTACTTTTTATCGGATGTTACACGTGACCAGTGCACACCTCTCCGACTCTCAAGAGGGGATGGACCGGGCCTTGACTTGTCGATCATTTGATGCCGTGCGCCTGTTTCTTCAGAGCATCTTCAATGGTAACCTAATACTCCCTCCGTCCCACATTAGTTGAGCTAATTGGTTTTAGATTTTGTCCCACAAATAGATGAGCTATTTCACTAATCAAGGGGATACTTCTAAAACTTATAAGAAATATGTATAATTTGATAGTCATGTTTATATTCATTACGTAGGTGTTTTAAAATGCTTTTCAACGATATAAAGTTTATGAAAAACCGTGGTATAGTTTAAGAGATAAATCATTTCGGAGTTTTACAAGTTATTATGTATAAGAGCATACTTGTAAAAAATACTTAAACATACTCCCCTTATTTCCTTGCCTTAATAATTGTGCAAACTACAAATGACTCAACTAATTTGGGATGGAGGGAGTAAAAAACATCTCCAACCATGATCATATTTACTTTTGTGGGGAGCTTTTTAAACCTTATATGTTTTCTATATCCTTTAAGGGATTCTTTGAAACAAGAGGATGGGCTATAGGTTTTGTGGGGAATCGCTTGTCATATAATCTTTACTTCCTCTCATAAAGTTCCCGTTGGAGAATTTTCCTTTTGTTTTATTCTTTCTTCGATATGTTTCCGACTATCCTTGAAAACTATTCGTTTATTTTACAATCTACAATTACGACTTTAAAAAAATACCACAAAAAATTGTCATGATGCTTACCTACGAGTACCTTGTTGTCTGTTGATTAAAATTTAGGGGTACCCTTTAAGATCCGTACTCAATTACCATGTCGACTTGAGGAATCGGTTGGGTATTGTTAGAGCATTGCTTGGTCGAACTCGCATGCATTGCTATCTCAAGCATGTTTGTCAATGTTAGTGATCAAAACTATAAGTCTTGTTTTCTAGTCTACTATAGCTAAGGTCTTGGATTAGGATAGAAAGTGTAGTTGAGCTCACGAACTCCATGGCAATCATCATACAAGACGAACGACTACTCAAGGAACCGGTGGAACTTCATCGACTAAAAGGTATGTGGAGACTTGAACTTATCTATCACTCAAAAGTCTATTTATCTCCTATCTTGAGACAAAAGTCGTTTTGTTATATAGAATAAGATTATACACATTTGGTATTTCGAGTCGAGTTTATCTCGCCTATCTATTTCTCGAAATATGTGTTGGTAAGCTTTCGCTTTAGCCGAATTCATCTTTACCTAAGTGACGAAAGTCATGTTATGTTTCAATCACTTTGAAAATTGCTCTGACGAAAAATGTGAATAACAACTTGTTTATGGGTGAAAATCGTTTACGAGATTCCAAAGAATTCGGTAGGTGAGTGAGAAAACTGGTTTAAACCCTAAACAAATGTCTTTGCACGTGAGCACTTTATAGATTCGAGATCAATCTGCAAGTCCGGCCTAAACCAAGAAATGGCCGTTCCAGACTTGCTTCGGTCACAAAGTGGAAGAGAAGGGTTGATTTGGGGAGGAAGCAAAGAAAGGTGTTGAGACCAGAATAGTTACGGGAGAGTAGTATCTCGACTTGTATCGGAAAGTGAAAGCTTAGAAGCTTGCAAGAGATGAAAGCTTTTTGGAGAGCTTGCAAAGTTGCCTTTTCCGAGTGTAGTATTTTTCTCCCCACCGAGACTTGTTGTCTGGTGGAAATAGGTAAGACCTATTTATACAAGTCGAGATTGAAACGTACCTGGCCTCATGAAGGAAGAGAGTAAAGGGTGAAATAATGGGAGGAGGTGGTAACCGCATGGTGTTAATGGGTGAAAACGTTTTCACCATTATTTCCTCATTTATTTGACCGCTTTATTCCTTTTCACGCTTTCTTAATGTGAGCGTAGTGTACGTTGCAGGTCATGTGACCGCCAAACCAAAACGGCGGAAAGCATCCCCGGTTTGTGTTGATGTCTCGAGTGTTGGTTGCATCTTGAGTGCAAGTGGTGTTGCTAGGACGCATGTGGCATGTGCCAATGACGTGTGTGGAATGCCTTGGTGGTAGGTTGCACGGTTTGCAAGTTAGGCTACCAACGTGTGTGTTTGGCATGTGCCAATGGCATGTGCGGAATGCCTTGGTGGTAGGTTGCACGGTTTGCAAGTTAGGCAACTTGGCGTGTGTGTTTGGCATGTGCCAATGGCATGTGCGGAATGCCTTGGTGGTAGGTTGCACGGTTTGCAAGTTAGGCTACCAGCGTGTGTGTTTGGCATGTGCCAATGGCATGTGCGGAATGCCTTGGTGGTAGGTTGCACGGTTTGCAAGTTAGGCTACCAGCGTGTGTGTTTGGCATGTGCCAATGGCATGCGTGGCCGTTAGGGCCGTGGCCTTAGTAGGAAAATCTACCAATGAGCATGTTGGCATGTACCAATGGCATGCGTGGCCGTTAGGGCCGTGGCCTTGGTAGGAAAAGCTACCGTGAGTATGTTGGAATGTGCCAATGGCATGCGTGGCCGTTAGGCCGTGGCCTTGGTAGGAAAAGCTACCAGTGAGCATGTTGGCATGTGCCAATGGCATGCGTGGTAGGGCCGTGGCCTTGGTAGGAAAAGCTACCCAATGAGCATGTTGGCATGTGCCAATAGCATGCGTGGCCGACTTGGCCTAGGTTGCATGGTTTGTAAGCCTAGGGCGCTATATTTGGCATGTGCCAATGGCATAGCGGCTTGGAAATATGGCTTTGGTACGTGTTGGCATGTGCCAATGGCACGTACGGCCATGTTGACCTAGTTGCAAGTTTTGCAAGCCTAGGGCGCTATATTTGGCATGTGCCAATGGCATAGCGGCTTGGAAATATGGCTTGTGGTACGTGTTGGCATGTGCCAATGGCACGTGACCATGTTGACCTAGTTGCACGTTTTGCAAGCCTAGGGCGCTATATTTGGCATGTGCCAATGGCATAGCGGCTTGGAAATATGGATTGTGGTACGTGTTGGCATGTGCCAATGGCACGTACGGCCATGTTGACCTAGTTGCACGTTTTGCAAGCCTAGGGCGCTATATTTGGCATGTGCCAATGGCATAGCGGCTTAGTTTGGCATGGTTGCTAATGAGTGCGATACGTAGTTTGGTTTCGGCGCCAATTGCCATGGTGCTTGATGTGCGGCTTGGTTTTGGCATTGTTGCCATGGCGCTCGGTGTGCGCTTGGTTTGGCATTGTTGCCATGGCGCGCATTGGGCGGCTTGGTTTGGCATTGTTGCCATGGTGCGCAGTGTGCGGTTTGGTTTGGCATTGTTGCCATGGTGCGCAGTGTGCGGCTTGGTTTGGCATTGTTGCCATGGTGCGCAGTGTGCGGCTTGGTTTGGCATTGTTGCCATGGTGCGCGTGTGCGGCTTAGTTTGATATTGTTGCCATGGTGCGCGAGCGACTTGGTTTGGCATTGTTGCTATGGTGCGCAGTGTGCGGCTTGGTTTGGCATTGTTGCCATGGTGCAGATGTGCGGCTTGGTTTTGGAATTAGGGTTACGTGTCGAAACCCTAATCCGGTATTTTGAAAAAATACCCCCATTAATTATTTACACCGAGTTAAATGCTCTTAGTTAATGTGTTGCGGGTAACACTAGGTCATGGGGTTTTACGATTTTACCCCTTGTTTAAAAACCACCATCAACATTAAGTCCCTCGTTTAGCTCGGAACATGGGCTTTGTTGCGGGGTAAGCATAAGATGGTGACAAACTATCAACAACAAACCGTAAAGAGAATTGAGGAGGCTTGCACGACCTTTTATAAATAGGATTTGGAATCCTTGCCTCCTCGGTAGTTTTGCACAAATCGGGAGGCTGGCACAATTAAGTGGGGTAGGTGCGGCTTGAAGGCGACGTTTGGGAAGTTGGCGTGAGTTGGGAAACCGAGCGTGCTAGCTGGTGGGACCGACGCAAGGTGTGGAAGCTGTGCGTGCTGGTTTGACGAGACTTGGGCGGTCATTGGGAAGTTGGCGTGAGTTGGGAAAAGCGAGCGTGCTGGGGTGGGACCGGCGCAAGGTAGGGAAAGGCGAGCGTGCTAGGCAGGCGTGACTTGATGGGATCGGTGTGAACAAGGAGGGAGTAGGTGTTTCTACGGATAGCAAAGTTTCCTTATTTTTCCATTCCTTCACGCGCGGCTTCGATTAGGGCATCGTTCATGCCAAAAAATTTGGAAGCGTTATGTCCCTCATTGCTTCCTTTTCTTTTTAAAGGTTCGGTATGTTTTCTTCTTCTTTGGCGATTTGTCGTACACTTTACCGCTTTTTGTATAAATGGAAAATTTCCCTTTTGTGCGAGAGATATCTGTTGGAGCATGCGTCACCGTTATCGACGAGGATGACCTATTCGTTCCCCTTCCTTGAATCCGTCCTTGTTGCTGCTGCGGACTTGGAGGACGCCGATTTAGGGCTCTATCTTACGAAATGGGATGCAGCGAGAAGTCCCTGGTCATACTTGATGCGATATGATGGAATGGATGAATACGTGAATGTAACCTTCTGGCGTGCTTTTGGAGTTTTCGGTGAACATGTACGGATTCATGTTGAGAAATTCCCGCGGCTCGTAAAACCTCGATAGTGATGATGTTGAAATCAGTAATAACCTGGTTGAGGGGAGTGAAAGCATCTCACGCTAGTAGTCCCCATGCATGGCCTACTTTCATTATATCGCCTTGAATCCCCCCTCCACGGGATTTGATATAAGCCTATCGTACTCTTCCTGGATGTGACACTTTGGGATGCTTAAATTACATGATGACATATTCGGATAGTGCGGGCTCGGGATCCTCCGTGGCCTCGTAAAGTGTTGAAGGCGTCTTCTAGACGAGAGAGGTGATGATGTTCTTGCGTTGCACCCTTGAAGAGTCTGGGGACCTTGTTGTGGGTCTGATTTTTGGTGGACTTCTTCATAGCTTTGATGAGTGAAGGGATCCAGTGTATATCTTTCGTTCTCAAGTATAGTTTACGTGTTTCCATCTTTGTAGTAATTGCTGCTGCGGTGAAGCTCTGGCTGGTATCAACGAATGAGGGGCAAGGTTCTTGGTAGGAGATGTAATCGGGAGAAACTACATTGTCGTGGTAACAAAGTAGGTTGGCTGATATTCTATGGGCTTAAAGTGGACGTAAAAGGATTGGTGGATGCGTAAGCGAAGCAAGTTTGTCCATGATCACGAGTTTTGGCGAGATGGATTAAAAGGTGTCCATGACTACGAAGATTGGTTTACTGCGTGACTATGTTCCTTGATATGGGGAGTGTGGCGGCACGACCCTTTGCGAAGAAGGAGTGGTATTGAAGGCGAACGTTGAAGCGAAGCCGCCCGCCGGAGAACGTTGACGCGTAGCTATCATCGGAGAGGCGTTGATGCGGAGCTACTTACGGAGAGAACGTTGAAACGACATCCTGCAACTCTCGAGCCTTGACGGCTACCATTTTGAAATCGGAGGTCGCGTCACGTTCTGTCAAACTTCGACACCCTCAAGAGAAAAAGGTTAGGAGTCCCGATTACATCCACATCGATCGTGCTTTCTAGGAGAGGTTGGGGTTTGGGAACGTCTTCCCCGGGCCGGAAACGCCTTTCACGATGCGGTGCGGTTGAGAGATGCAAATATGTCTTGATGCTATGCCTTGGAAATATAGAATCTCACATAACTGTTTTCATCATAGGTATGCGACTTTGTGGCGAAGTTCCAATTATGAGGGTCCCGAGAGAAAAGGGTCTCCGTGATCTCGGGAGAGTTGTTGATTTCTATTGCTTTCGATTTTGGAGAAGTCCTTCCTGATCTTCACGTGTGACGGGGTGGATTGCTTATCCCCTTTTCTTTGGGCGTTCAAGAGCAACGCGAGCCTCTTCATCTATAATGCGCGTCTATCTTGAAGTATCTTTCGTCTTTTCATCGAATCAACAGTGTTAAAAGGAGGTCGGCTTCTTCCGGATCTTCCAGTATCTTGCCCTGATGGTGGAGTAGCGTCTCTGGTGACGGTTGGAGCTTTCATGCTTGAAGAACCGTTGGGGTGGCGGAAGTGGCTCACAGTTACGGTGATCGTAAGTGTATCGTTCGGAGATGACACGGTTTGATCACGAAGTCTTGGAGCCATGGCGCTATTTCGAAGGGCGAGGATGGTGCTGGAAGGATGCAAACTGTTAGCACAAAGTGTGGTACTGCGGCTGGCATGCGCGTACGGCATGTGTGCACAGTAAGCGCGCCGGCAAGCGCTTCCGAGAAGTCTTTGGCATGCGCGTCGTCCCTGCAAGCGCATCGAGTAAGCGCATCCAGGGAA
The DNA here is from genome assembly GCA_023531295.1 of Papaver armeniacum. Taxonomy (NCBI): domain Eukaryota; kingdom Viridiplantae; phylum Streptophyta; class Magnoliopsida; order Ranunculales; family Papaveraceae; genus Papaver; species Papaver armeniacum. Next base: position 158,439 of record JAJJWW010015828.1, read on the forward strand.
ACGCGTATGGTAAGCGTTGGATCGTCTTGGAATGGGCGCTGACTTGGTGTGGAATGGCTTGGATTTCGGTATGGTGTGGACCATTGGCTTGGCACAGTCTTGGCTTGGCGTGGCTTGGACTTGTTTCTGCGGGCCCAGTTGCCTCTTCCCATACGTAGCTCAAACAGGAAATCCTTTCCTTATTCAAATTCAAAAAGTGTTATGCTTATGAAATGGGTTGGCTCCCCTTTTTACCTCGTATCTTTGTTATCACGTCATGGTGTTAGCGGTATGTGATGCAAATAAAGTGGGCAAGCATATCCAGCTATGTACTCCAGCGTTTCTCTTTCAATTTGTTTTATTGTTTTCGTCTTTGGTGTAAACCGTAGCCATAGGTATGCCTTTCATAAACTTGTGGAAATACTTCATCATAAATAATTCTTCAAATGTCACCGTAGTAACGTCTGCTAATAGTGATGTAATTATTGTGTGCAAAGTAGGTATGTACGGGTAGGTGAAATTTTTTTTTTTTTTTCCTTTGAAAGGCAAACAAAGCGCACTGGTTTATGGTTTTTGTCTTCTGGATTTCTTGGGTTGATAGATAAATGTTAGCTTTTTGAGGATATTGGATTATTTAAGGATGAATGGTTTTGATAATATAACTCCGATTATGTTTTGGGAAAGGAATATTGCTTTTATGAAAGTGTGTGCTAGCAATAGGCACAAGACGCAATAGTATGGCGATTTTATTAAGAACCTAAAAACAGATCGTATATCTTGCTTGATCAATTTACTCACTTCATAGGTTTTGTGAACATGCCCCTCTCATGTAAAAAGGCGGTTTCTTTGGTAGCATCGCCCGGCAAGTCCCCAATCGGGTAGCATCTTGACAAGTCCCGGCTTTTCGGTGTAGTTTTAACAACAGTAACCAGGGTTGTCTGGCGGTTGAATCGGATTGAGTCGCAAGTCCCCAATCGCCTGGTAGCATCTTCAACGAGTCCCCAGTTTTTAGGTGTAGCTTTTACAACTAGTCGGCTGGGTTGTCTAGTTGATTGAGTCAGATTGAGTCGCTTTCCCCTACCATCTTGACTGGGTCGAAAGAACGATATCGGCGATCGACATTGTGCCGATAGATCAATCCTCCCATTGTGGTCGCCAATTGTTTATGGGTGAAAATCATTTCGCCGATTTCGGTAAATTCGGTAGGTGAGTGAGGCTTGGTTTAAACCCTAAACAAATGTCTTTGCACGTGAGCACTTTATAGATTCGAGAGATCAATTGCATGCAAGTCCGGCCTAAACCAAGAAATGGCCGTTCAGACTTGCTTCGGTCACAAAGTGGAAGAGAAGGGTTGATTTGGGGAGGAAGCAAAGAAAGGTGTTGAGACCGGAATAGTTACGGGAGAGTAGTATCTCGACTTGTATCGTAAAGTGAAAGCTTAGGAAGCTTGCAAGAGATGAAAGCTTTTGGAGAGCTTGCAAAGTTGCCTTTTCGAGAGTGTAGTATTTTTCTCCGACCGAGACTTGTTGTACGGTGGAAATAGGTAAGACCTATTTATACAAGTCGAGATTGAAACGCACCTGGCCTCATGAAGGAAGAGAGTAAAGGGTGAAATAATGGGAGGAGGTGGTAACCGCATGGTGTTAATGGGTGAAAACATTTTCACCATTATTTCCTCATTTATTTGATCGCTTTATTCCTTTTCACGCTTTCTTAATGTGAGCGTAGTGTACGCCGTAAGTTTGTGATGACCAAACCAAAACCCCGGAAAGCATCCCCGGTTTGTGTTGATGTCTCGAGTGTTGGTTGCATCTTGAGTGCAAGTGGTCTTTGCTAGGGGCGCATGTGGCATGTGCCAATGACGTGTGTGGAATGCCTTGGTGGTAGGTTGCACGGTTTGCAAGTTAGGCTACCAGCGTGTGTGTTTGGCATGTGCCAATGGCATGTGCGGAATGCCTTGGTGGTAGGTTGCACGGTTTGCAAGTTAGGCTACCAACGTGTGTGTTTGGCATGTGCCAATGGAATGTGCGGAATGCCTTGGTGGTAGGTTACACGGTTTTCAAGTTAGGCTACCAGCGTGTGTGTTTGTCATGTGCCAATGGCATGTGCGGAATGCCTTGGTGGTAGGTTGCACGGTTTGCAAGTTAGGCTACCAGCGTGTGTGTTTGGCATGTGCCAATGGCATGCGTGGCCAGTTAGGCCGTGGCCTTAGTAGGGAAAAGCTACACTGCGAGCATGTTGGCATGTGCCAATGGCATGCGTGGCCGTTAGGGCCGTGGCCTTGGTAGGAAAAGCTACCAAATGAGCATGTTGGCATGTGCCATTGGCATGCGTGGCCGTTAGGGTCGTGGCCTTGGTAGGAAAAGCTACCAGCGAGTGTGTTGGCATGTGCCAATGGCATGCGTGGCCGTTAGGGCCGTGGCCTTGGTAGAAAAAGCTACCAGTGACGCATGTTGGCATGTGCCAATGGCATGCGTGGCCGTTAAGGTCGTGGCCTTGGTAGGAAAAGCTACCAGCCGAGCATGTTGGCATGTGCCAATAGCATGCGTGGCCGACTTGGCCTAGGTTGCATGGTTTGTAAGCCTAGGCGCTATATTTGGCATGTGCCAATGGAATAGCGGCTTGGAAATATGGCTTGTGGTACGTGTTGGCATGTGCCAATGGCACGTATGGCCATGTTGACCTAGTTGCAAGTTTTGCAAGCCTAGGGCGCTATATTTGGCATGTGCCAATGGCATAGCGGCTTGGAAATATGGCTTGTGGTACGTGTTGGCATGTGCCAATGGCACGACGGCCATGTTGACCTAGTTGCAAGTTTTGCAAGCCTAGGGCGCTATATTTGTCATGTGCCAATGGCATAGAGGCTTGGAAATATGGCTTGTGGTACGTGTTGGCATGTGCCAATGGCACGTGCGGGCCATGTTGACCTAGTTGCACGTTTTGCAAGCCTAGGGCGCTATATTTGGCATGCCAATGGCATAGCGGCTTAGTTTGGCATGGTTGCTAATGAGTGCGATAGGTAGTTTGGTTTTTAGCGCCACGCCATGGTGCGAAAGCAGTGTGCGGCTTGGTTTGGCATTTTTGCCATGGTGCGATGTGCGGCTTGGTTTGGCTTTGTTTCCATGGCGCCGCTGATGTGCGGCTTGGTTTGGCATTGTTGCCATGGTGCGCAGTGATGTGCGGCTTGGTTTAGCATTATTGCCATGGTGCTGATGTGCGGCTTGGTTTGGCATTGTTGCCATGGTGCGCAGTGTGCGGCTTGGTTTGGCATTGTTGCCATGGTGCGCGATGTGCGGCTTGGTTTGATATTGTTGCCATGGTGCGCGAGTGTGCGGCTTGGTTTGGCATTGTTGCCATGGTGCTTGGTGTGCGGCTTGGTTTGGCATTGTTGCCAATGATGCGCAGAGTGCGGCTTGGTTTGGCATTGTTGCCCTTTTAACGCAGTGTGCGGCTTAGTTTTGGAATTAGGGTTCTGTGTCGAAAACCCTAATCTGGTATTTTGAAAAAATACCCTATTAATTATTTACACCTGAGTTAAATGCTCTTAGTTAATGTGTTGCGGGTAACACTAGGTCATGGGGTTTTACGATTTTACCCCTTGTTTAAAAACCACCATCAACACAACTATATAACGTCCTTTGAGAATGTTTCAATGATTGAAATGAGAGTTTAGATTACATAACCATGGTAGGATATAAGCATTGTTGTGGAAACAACTATATAAAGTTTGCGAACTTTGTTAATCAAGAGAACCGGAATGGTGGCGTGAGCCAAGTCCGCGAACTCAGTCCGCGAACTGGCGGAAGTTTTCGACCCGAGAGTTTCTGCTGGAGTTTGTGAACTCCTTCCGTAAACTTAAGTCCGCGAACCCAGTCCGCGAACTTGAGTTGGTTATATCTTAAAACGATTGTTCTTGAACTCATGTTTAAACAAACTAAGGAATGCTTTTGCAAATCGTGGCTATAAAGTTCATGAACCGATTTGAGTGAATCAAATCGTTTTTGCTTCGATTGTGTCTTGTGTAGTTACATAAAGATCTAAGCAATTTAACAACTCTCTAACTAGTTCATTTGAGTCATTTGGACTAGTTATGGTGAAGAAGAATATGGTTGATATGAAATTGCTCATATGGCTAACCTTTGGTTAACTATTGTTGAACCAACAAATGTACATGTTTGGGTACAGTTACACAAGCCTAGAAACGTGCATTTCATGTGTGTATAACAAGCTAAGTTTTCGATATAACGGTTGGGAAATATTAGCTTGAATCTAATCAGGTTTTCATCTAACGGTGAATATTGAATGCTTTGTTACCAAGCTAACATTGATTGCAAACCCTGGTTTGAAAGACTATATAAGGGAGAACTCTAAAGAATCGAGAAACCTAATCCCCACACCTTACGTGTGATACTAGTTGTATAAGCTAGAGTCGATTCTCCTTTAACTTTGGGTTTTCTTCTCTAAACCAGGTTAACGACTTTAAGACTTCATTGGGATTGTGAAGCCAGACCGATACTACTTTCTCGTAGTTGCGTGATCTGATCTTGCTATTTATATAAATTTGAGTACAATTGTAATAATTGGCTTGAGATTTCTATCTCCGATAGGCAAGATAAAAAGAAGTCACAAACATCTTCATCTCATCGTTTGTGATTCCACAATACCTTTTTCGCTGCGTCGATTAAGATTATTGTGAGGTGATCGATAATACTAGGCTGTTCTTTGGGAATATAAGTCCGGGTTATCGATTGGTTCCTGTTCGCCTTGATTTATCAAAAGAGGGAACAAAACTCGTAGGTATATTCGTGGGAGACAGATTTATCTAAAACTGTAGACTTTTCTGTGTGATACACATTTGTTTATTAAAGTCTTCGACTTTGGGTCGTAGCAACTCTTAGTTGTGGGTGAGATCAACTAAGGGAATCAAGTACGTAGCATCCTGCTGGGATCAGAGATGTAGGAGCATAATTGTACCTTGGATCAGTGTGAGATTGGTTGGGGTTCAACTACGGTCCAGGCCAAAGTTAATTTGGAGTAGGCTAGTGTCTTAGCGGCTTAATACAGTGTATGTTCAATCTGGACTAGGTCCCGGGGTTTTTCTGCATTTGCGGTTTCCTCGTTAACAAAATTCTGGTGTCTGTGTTATTTTTATTTCCACATTATATTTGTTTATATAATTGAAATATCACAGGTTGTGTGTTGTTCAATAAATTAGAATATCCGACCTTTTGGTTGTTGATTTAAATTGATTGAGACTTGGATATTGGTCTTTGGTACCATCCAAGTTGTCTCTCTAGTATTTGATAAAAACTCGCAGATTTCTATTTGTTTGAGTTTATATCAAATCGAGAGATTGAGATATAAACTCTTTGATATAATTTTTGTCTAGATTGAGTCTGACTGTCTAGTTGATTCTCTAGAAAGTATATTTGTGAAAATGAGGCCACACCCAACTAATTTGTTTGGCAATCTGTATGGACCAAACTCGAATATAAATTTGAGAGCACCAAGTTACTGAGTCTCAATAAGAATAAATATTAAATAGCTTTATCTCTTTCTCAACACAATCAGTAAATCAAACAGATAGAAATCCGTGAACCCGATTGTTATGAGAATAACTCGGATGGTACCAAAGACTAATATCCGAGTGTCAATCAAGTCTTATCCAACAAACAAGGTCAGATTTATCAGCTATGATTGAACAAGTACAACCTGTGATATTCCAATTATATATAAAAAAATATAGTGTGGAAAAGAAATAACATAGACACCAGATATTTTGTTAACAAGGAAATCGCAAATGCAGAAAAACCTTGGGACCTAGCACAGACTTGAACACCACATTATATTAAGCCGCTACAGATTTTAGCCTTCTACAAGTTAACTTTGGACTGTAATGTGATTGAGCCCTAACCAAGTCTCACACCAATTAGGGTACAATCGCGTTCCTTATGCCTCTTGAATCTCGCAAGACTCTGTGCACTTGATTCCCTTAGCTGATCGCACGCACAACTAAGAGTTGCTACGACCCAAAGTCGAAGACTTATAAACAAATATGTCTCCCACAGATAAGTGTATTCTGGTTGTTGTTTTCGTCTTAAGATGAAGATCAAGGTGAATAGGAAACTCAACTAATAATCGGGTCTTATACTCCCGAAGAGCAGCCTAGAAATATTAGTCACCCCACAATAACCTAACTGATTAACAAAAGAAGTTATTACGGAATCACAAGAGTCTGAGACGAAGAACTGTTGTGATTACTTTTTATATCTTACCTATCAGAGATAAATCTTGAGGAAATCTTAGAGAAAATTAAACTCAATATGATAGAAAACGTAAGATCAGAATACGTAACTACAGAGAAAATAGTTGGATCTGGCTTCACGAATCCCAAATGAAGTCTTTAAGTCGTTAACCCCAATAATGGTTTTCAAAAGAACTGAAACCTAAGGTTAATGGAAAATCGACTCTAGTTTGCAACTGGGACACACGACAGTGCCGGGATTAGGGTTCCCAGATGCTAGAGTTCTCCCTTACATAGTCTTTCAAATCCGGGTTACTTACAATCAAAGCTAAGATATATTAGTAACAAAGCATATTCACCGTTAGATGAACTCCTGATTTAAGATTCAAGCTAAGTCTGCTTAGAAAATAAAATCAATCTCCACCGTTAGATGATATTACTTTGATACATATCAATGAAATATACTTATATTTAGATATGGATGAACGTACCTAAACGTGTATAACCAGTTGGTCAATAACAGTTAACCGAAGTTAGCCATATGAACCCTTTTAGTTTAGCCATATTCATCTAACACTTCTAGATCAAATATGATGATCAATCAATCATGATAGATAATCAAATGAATCTAAATGTGCTTTAAGAGAGTTGTTCAAATGTTCATTATCTCATAGAAATATCCATGAACAATTTGAAACATATTCGATTTGGTTTGTAGTTGTACAAAGTATTATACAAGAACCAATTCATGAACATAATGCCATGGTTTGAAAAACTTACCTTATTTCATTAAAGTTCCAAGGACTTTAGTTCGCAATATGAGTTCGCAAACGAACCTGAGTTCATGAGTATGAATTGTCATACTTATCGATTTTAGAACCTAACCACTGTGTTCGCAAACTGAGTACGCGAACCACAGTTTCGGACCTAGCCTAGTCTTGTCCTTCGCAAACCACAGTTCTGGACCTTTCACAGGTAAACCCGTTCGCAAACACATTTCGCAAACAAGAGTTCCGGACCTGAACTAGTACTTCACAGTTCACATACTGTGTACGCATACTATGATATATCTATACATTGGTAGTAGTTCTAAAACTCTCATTCAATCATTGAAACATCCTTAGAAGACAACAATGGTAATCTTATACATGCAACTAGCTTCAATAATTTTCAAATGATTAATTGATCAATACGAAACTTCCCAAGTTAACATCAAATGATTGTTTCACACAAATCATGTAAGATGTTCAAGGTGAGTCTCACATGATCATCATGACTTAATATTTAGTATCCAACAAATAAATTGTCTACAACTAAACTCTTCAAGTAGATGATGAAATTCAGCCAAAGCTAAAAACTTCCACACCCTTCCCTACTCTAAAGGGATCAAGCACATACCGTAGTTCATCCTCGAATGGACAACAACTTAAGCCAAACTCGTTTTCAAGGACGTGGCCAATCAATAATGGTAACGGCCTAGTCCGTATAGGCCGTTCCTTCAAAATGCACAAAGGCTGCAAATTATCGAGTCTGCGACATTTCATAGTGATGCCTAAGCATCAAATGCCCTATTTGCAAGGATACGCAGATATAAATGAGGCTTACGCATCATTTATACCCTTTCGGCTAAGCTATGAAGCTTACTTGGCACATAATCCGCATATGCACCTTCAACCAACTACCCCTCCCTATATATGTTTACTTGACATTTCTACAACTTTAGAAAGGGGAGGGGATTGACATGACTGCTTCACTATTGATGGTCGTTGCCATGTACTTCAGTGTAACCAAATATGATTACTGGGTTTACTTCAGTGTTGCACAATGATTGTACAACATTCCTTCTGCCGGCTCGCTCAGGCATATTGCACAATGATTGCGCAACAGTTACTCTGGCATACTGCACAATAATTGCGCAACACTCATTCTGAATATTGCACAATAATTGCGCAACATTGGCTTCGGCGTATTTCACAATGATTGTGGAATATTAACTTGGCCTGCCCGCTCTGGCATGATGCACAATATTGGCTCTAGGCCAATAGCCTTCATAATGCGCAAAGGATGCGCTGTAAGGCTCTAGGCCATCTTCCTAACTGGCATAATGCATAGATTTGGCCCTTGGAAAAATGACAAACATAATGCGCCATTTTGGCGTGATATTGGCCTTAAACCAATCTACAAGCAACAAAAGGTTTGGATGAAGCTTCATCTCAGGTCATGACGCATCTTTTAGCATGCACCATGCTAAAAGCACAGGGTGTTACACAACTTATCTATATATTTTTCAAAATACATTAATTGGAAACCCTGTATTTTGTTGTTGTTGATTAGTTTCTTATTTATTTATTTTAAACACAATTTTTGAGCTAAAAAGATATATTACATGTAGATGCTCAAGAAATCCAAGCTCCTCATGCTTGGAGAAGGATTATTATTATGGTTTCACCGACTCATAATCCATATACTGTGTACGTAGTTTATTAATAACCCAATCTACTCCAGTTACTTATTAGAAGTTTATCATATATAAGACTCGAGCCGACAAGCCCACAATTCATGCTCCAAGAATATCATTTTAAGTTTTAATCTAGTTATTCCAACTTCATTTATATTAATATTACGATGTCAGTTTTTTTTCTTGGATGATGAACTTGATCTCGTGTGAGCACGGCCAAGACCTAGTAAAGATTATAATCAACAAATAACGTATATATAATTTGGTAATTCATTAGTACGCATATAATTCATTTTTAGGTTGGAAATCACAATACTAACCGGGATTCCAAACATACATATGATACAAATGGAGATACAAACGGATTCATAGATAATAAGACTATAATTTGCGAAGTTGCTAACTAGGTGCATACACCTGAAAGAAGTAAAAAGTTAAGATGACAACTTCTTTATTAATATTAATAACAATAACGTTTTTGTCGTATAAATAAATCGGCTCTTATACCTTGAGAAAAGCTCAAAACTGTATATTTTTCTCCAATTTGGCATAATATTGCTATTTGACAGATTTATTTGCGGTTGCCACCACCAGTTACTCCAAAGTGAACAATTTTTTTTTGCGCTATCCGATGGGTAATACCTCGCATCATAATGCTCGAAACAATCAATAGTATATTCAATTTGCTAAGGTGCTCCCCACACATTCAAATTGTCCACATATAATAGTATATTGAAACAATCAATAGTTAGTAATGACACTAGTAGTGGCTTAGGTAGTTTTATTTTTTATAGATTAGGTGTTGCTATTCAAAGGGGAGTTGGAGCCCAGCTTGTTGCTAGGTTACCAACCAAAATCTTTGTATGATTCCATCCTAAAATATCTTGTTAACTAAAAAAAAAGAAAAAAAGAAGAAAAGAAGTGTTATTATAACCGTAATCATCCATAGGTCGACCACTACCCATCAGTGGACTAACTCCATCTTTATCAGACTTCACACGCCCACCCAAAGTATATATAGGCAGCCCCCTGTGCAAATTCCGGGAATAGTTCACCCGTCCAATATCCAATTCGGATGTTGTCTTGGATTATCAACCACCATTTTAACGATTCTTGTAGCATAGTACACAATATTTTGTTTTACATGTTTCCATATATATGTATACATAACACAATATTACATATCGTTTCCAACACTATTTTATCGTTACTTACCAGAGTAATCTCGGTTAAAGATACAATTTGTAGGCCACCTACTATTGAAGAGTTATGAATAGGCATACCCAAAATGTATTTATCATGAACTCGAAAAAAACCAAAGTGTTATAGCAACCTGTCTTACCGCCGTCACCCAAAAATAAAAATATTATATTCAGGTTAGTAATATTTTAGGAATAAATAAAATTGCTGGTCACTTGTGGTCGGATTTAGAAACTTACAGTCAAATATGCAAAACTTCGAGTGACATTGTCCCCATAAAATTGTGGATCTGCCTGATATATTTAGGTTAAATTTCCCAATCAATTTAAATTGCGATAAGTATGTTTCAAACGATTCACTGATGATATAAATATTTTACAGTTACGGGAACTCATCAAGGAAAAGATTCCTTGGGAACTTTTAACTCGACGCAGGTGATTAGAGCTGAATACTTATGAACGTCTGGCTACCAGATTTAGACCTAAGATGGTTATGCAAAATGGAAAGCTGCTGGCACGGGAGCTTCCCGAAAAGTGTAAATATATGCAGAGTCAATAGGCCATTTAATTCCATGCACACCAAGCTGCTAATTGAGATGCCACTCATACGATTTCTGAGACTTAAATGCACTACGAGACGTGAACAAACAAAGTATATTCACGTTAAGGTATTTCATTGATCTATTCCTACGATCCCACTGAGTTCTCTTTGGATAAAGAAACCTCTCCCGTGAAGCTGTGATCACTACATTGCATGGTTTCAGTATGACTGACATGGAAGTGCAGGCCATATGTTTTTTTTTTTTTTGATCGGCTAAGTACAGGCCATATGTTGGGAGTGAATGTGTGCAATGTTGTCACCACTTGCGTGATTAGATATCGAGTAATAGTCTATGTTGGACATCACAGGTACTACCAGCATTGTAAATAGGGATTTCATTTCATCATTTCTTTGTTGTTCAATAATTCTTTTTAACAGTAAGCTATATATGTTCATGGAATTCATGTCAATAAAAATAAAAAAAAAGAAGAAGAAATTTTACCCATTTTGGTGTCACATGCGGCTTGCAAGATGGCATCTCTTGCTGAAAAAAATTTGAATCTGAAAAGAAAAATTGAATTTGGGGAATAAGAAGAAGAAATTCGAAACTGAAACTGTAAGACTGAAACATACATTAGCACATGAGCAGTAGCATCAGGCAAAAAACAAGGAAAAAGAACAAAATACTGTGTCAGGTTCCTATTTTGACATGGACATGAGATATACGTATAAAATACAAATTGAGACATTTATGTCAGGAAAACCATTAGGAAGATAGCATGGGTCTGACCCTAGTTGATTGCCTTCCCCTGTATAATCTAACAGGATTTCTCCCCATATAATGAACAGACCATTCTACATATACATCTGCTATATGCTCAAAATCGAAACACGAGCTTGTTATATGCACGGATGCCCTACTCATATAAACAAGAATGCGAACAAGAGTGAGGAGACAACAATACAATTTTGCAGTTACAAGTTACACAAGAACAAAAAACCAAGTTCTAATTTAAGATGATTTTGCTATAATCAGTTGCCTCATAATTCCTTACCTTTCGGTTTCCTTGAGATCCTTAGCACAGCAGCATTTTCTCCAGCAGTAGATCCATTGGTTCCTACTGCTACTCCTCCAAAAACAATGTGATAAAATTAGAAATTAAACTAAGGAGTTTATCAACTAGTCAATATAAATTCAAAAACTTAGAATCTGGATGATAAAATGAAGAAAACACACAATCTAAATCTCAATATAGTAACAGACTAATTAACTTACAACCCTTTCTCAAATTACACATGTCCAATTAATTACATTATAAACCCCAAATAAAAAGAAGGAAAGAAAATTATCAGTAAAAAGAAAAAAGGGAAAAAGAGGGGAATAATTAGCACAGATTTGGATGTTTGAAAGTTGATGACCAGTACTAGATCAATTACTCGGAAAATTCAAAAACAATGTGACAAAATTCAAAATTAAACTAAGGAGTTTATCAACTAGAAAAATCAAAAACAGAAATCAAATTTGGGGAAGAAGTAGAATTAAGAAACTACATAAACAAGTTAAGATTAAAGTAAATTACATTTGGGTTTCTTTGCTGGCTTTCCTCCATCAGCAGATGTACTAGTTCCTACTACACCAGATCCATTCCTTGGTCCACCAAAAGAAGAAGAGAAGATGTTGAAGAATCCATGAGAATTTGGTAATTGAAGAAATAAAGAAAAAAAATGAAAAGAGAAAAGAACTGAATAGTAGTAATTGAAGAAACACAAGTAATTGAGTCCATCATGTGTAAGTAATCAGAAAGAAGAAATGATTAACAGAAGAAACATAAATTTTGTTTAGTTTCATATGTGGAATTGCTATTCTCCTTTACAAGATGTTTTAAAATTTAATGTTGACGCTTCTTATGATGAAGATACTAATTCACTTGGAACTGGCATCATTTTACGTACTCATGCAGGAACTTGCGAAGGCATCAAAGGAACCTACTCAAATGGAGCACTAAGTGCAGAGGCAGGAGAGTGCATGGCTATACGAGAAGCATTGTTGTGGGATAGATAAAATAAGTACACAAGAATTCATATCGAAGCGGATGCACAACTAGTAATTCAATCTATCAATGAAGATGTTCTCCTCATACAATGGGAGAATAGAAACATTTTGAAACAGATTAAGAGTTTAAGTACAAGTTTCATTCAATATATTTTTTCTTATGTCAGTAGAAAGGATAATAGGGTAGCAGATGTAGTTGAGAATTCTGTGCGAGTTTTAACTACTAGTTTGAGAATTTCAAATAACTTCTCTGAGGAAATTTGTAGTCTCTTGGCAAGAGACAATAACAATTCTCCCACTTAAGCAATAAAATCTTCATTCGTATCAAAAAATAATATGTGAAATTTGTTTAGTTTCACATGTATTAGTCAAATATATGAAGTTTGCCATGTAACACAATTCACACAAAATTCAACAATGATATGGAAAATTGACAAATAAAATCATATGATCAAAGATATTTGAATGAGTCATACAAAAAAAAAAAAATCACACCCGCTAAAAAGTAAAAGAAATTTTCAAATTGGTTAAAATAATATTTTTGTCTTAAACTTTGATGTAGATGACCTATATTATATATATAATATTGCGAATTATTCTTATATGGAGGTAAGTTCCTTAAGACGGGACCGAAAAAAATTATGACTTATTCCAAAATGGAGTTTATTCTTAAAAGAAAAAAGGGAAAAAAGAGGGGAATAATTAGCACAGATTTGGGTGTTTGAAAGTTGATGACCAGTACTATATCAATTACTCGGCAAATTCAGAAACAATGTGACAAAATTCGAAATTAAACTAAGGAGTTTATCAACTAGAAAAATCAAAAACAAAAATCAAATTTGGGGAAGAAGTAGAATTAAGAAACTACATAAACAAGTTAAGATTAAAGTAAATTACAATTGGGTTTCCTTGCTGGCTTTCCTCCATCAGCAGATGTACTAGTTCCTACTACACCAGATCCATTCCTTGGTCCACCAGAAGAAGAAGAGAAGATGTTGAAGAATCCATGAGAATTTGGTAATTGAAGAAATGAAGAAAAAAATGAAAAGAGAGAAGAACTGAATAGTAGTAATTGAAGAAACACAAGTAATTGAGTCCATCATGTAAGTAATCAGAAAGAAGAAATGATTAACAGAAAAAACATAAATTTTGTTTAGTTTCATATGTGGAGTTGCTATTCTCCTTTACAAGATGTTTTAAAATTTAATGTTGACGCTTCTTATGATGAGGATACTAATTCACTTGGAACTGGCATCATTTTACATACTCATGCAGGAACTTGCGAAGGCATCAAAGGAACCTAATCAAATGGAGCACTAAGTGCAGAGGCATGAGAGTGCATGACTATACGAGAAGCATTGTTGTGGGCTAGATAAAAGAAGTACACAAGAATTCATATCGAAGCGGATGCACAACTAGTAATTCAATCTATCAATGAAGATGTTCTCCTCATACAATGGGAGAATAAAAACATTCTGAAATAGATTAAGAGTTTAAGTACAAGTTTCATTCAATGTATTTTTTCTTATGTCAGTAGAAAGGATAATAGGGTAGCATATGTAGTTGCGAATTCTGTACGAGTTTCAACTGCTAGTTTGAGTATTTCAAATAACTTATCTGAGGAAATTTGTAGTCTCTTGGCAATAGACAATAAAAATTCTCCCACTTAAGCAATAAAATCTTCTTTCGTATCAAAAAATAATATGTGAAATTTGTTTAGTTTCACATGTGATATTTGTTTAGTTTCACATGTATTAGTCAAATATATGAAGTTTTCCATGTAACACAATTCACACAAAATTCAACAATGATATGGAAAATTGACAAATAAAATCATATGATCAAAGATATTTGAATGAGTCATACAAAAAAAAAAAATCACACCCGCTAAAAAGTAAAAGAAATTTTCAAATTGGTTAAAATAATCTTTTTGTCTTAAACTTTGATGTAGATGACCTATATTATCTATATAATATTGCGAATTATTTTTATATGGAGGTAAGTTCCTTAAGACGGGACCGACAAAAATTATGACTTATTCCAATATGGACTTTATTCTTAAATATAACTGGCCCAAATTGGGGCCAAAAATTTTTATTCATATATGGAGGTTTTTTCTATATGGAGTATTCTTATATAGATGTTCTACTGTAGCAATGGGTTTTACGTGCGTATAACCTATAGAAAGCAATGAATTAGTGTAAATTAATACTGTATAAGCACAAACAATTATTAATGCGTTGAAGAGAAAGTCTCTCCCTCTCCGGTCAGTAGTAGTTTTAAATCTCTTTTGCTTTCCTTGCCAGATTTAAAACATTCCTAAAATATTCTAACAGTATTTGTTTTCAGGCAGAGTACCCGTACGGCACTATGGACCCGTCGGAGGTCCATGAGCCTGCCAAGCCATGTCCATAGTGGGGTGTGGCGATTATCTCATCAACTATCCCGATACTTCATTTTTGTTTGAAGCCGAAGATAATGAGAAGATTAGAACGAAAAAAAGAGACATTTGTTTTGTATTAACGATACCAAAAAAAAAATACATGTAAAAAATTACTACTCATTACCAGAAATTTTATACTACTGGGGAGGATTCAGTTTATCCTCTTGTCTGTCTCTCTCTCATTTACAGTTTTAACTTTTTTTTTTTACACTTAACCAAACTGGTTTAGGGAACAACAATTCTACGTATACCGGGGATCAAATCCCGTGATAGACACCGCAACTCACAAAAGAATGGAGGACCCACAGTGGGACCCATAAGCCCACCCCTTGTAAGCTCCGGTGGGTCCCGGGGCCGTGAGACGCGGTAATTCTCACGGTGGAGAGCCCTGGTATGTGTAGCATCATTCTTTAGGGAATGAAATCTCTCGTTCTATCAACATGTAGGAATTATTATTAATGCCTTGATGACAAAACAAAAATAATAGTCCACGGTCCAATTAGTCAAAGGCTAGGTCAATGTATATTCGGACCGGATAAAACCGTAAAAGGTAAAAGAATTATTCCTAAAATATTCTAACAGTTTTTGTTTTCACACAGAGTACCCATACGACACTATGGACCCGTCGGAGGACCATGAGCCTGCCAAGCCATGGCCATGGTGGGGGTGTGGCGATTATCTCATCAACTATCCCGATACTTCATTTCCGTTTGAAGCCGAAGATAATAAGAAGATTAGAACGATAAAAAGAGAGATTTGTTTTGTATTAATGATACCAAAAAAAAAAAAAGGATACATATAAAAAATTACTACTCATTACCAGAAATTTTATATTACTTGGGAGGATTCAGTTTATCCTCTTGTCTTTCTCTATCTCATTTACAGTTTTAACTTTTTTTTATGTAAAAAGTGAAATGTTAAACTATCGTTTTAACTACACTACATTGGAGTGAAGAGACAGGTTGTAAAATTGTTGTAGTTTATCGCAAAGTTAATTAGGTTGGTATTTATTTTTCCTTGGTGTTACTTTTTTTTTTATTATTATTTTACAAATCAGAAAGACTATCAACTGGTAAGAAATTGGATGGAAAATTGAAATAAGGTGTTACTAGTTGGCATAACTGAAATAAATACCTGGTAGAAAAATTAAAATGCATTTTTCTTGTGACAAGATTTTGGGATGAACTGGAGATTGAATTAAGAAAATCTGGATTAGCATCCACTCATTTTTCTACCAAATGGACATTTCTTTCAGAGTTATTTATTTTATGAATTCTTTGATTCACTATCATTTTCCTAACACCAATTCCTAGATATGCAGCAACGGAACCAGGAATTTATGTTCGGCCGGTGGGCTAAATTTTTTTCTTCCCCAGTAGACGAATCATTACTACCCAAAAATCTGAATCACTTTTACAATGGACCAAACCTCTCTTAAATATGGATTATTGCAGTGTTGGTCCATCAAACGGCTAGTCGTAGATAAGGGTTTCGAAACTTTAAACGACATCAAGGAACCTATCGTCTAAAATAACACAAATAGAAGAGTGGTGGAGTGGTGTTACAATGGTTGTTTTTGGTAGAAGATTGGGTTTGATTTGGAATGGTGATGGTGGCGCTGAGTACGTCGAGTTATGTGTTCTTAAACAACACAAATAAAAGAGTGGAATGTTGGTGGTAGTTACAGGGGGTTTATGTTGGTGATAGTTACAGGGGGTTTGGTAATTTGAAGTTGCTACTGGTGGTGTTTTGAGATAATAATGAGAGAAAGAAGAATGGGGTTTCTGTTATCTGTGTAGTTGAATGTTGCAGCTGAGTCTGAAATTGAATTGAAGATAAGCTAATCTGAAGTTCGAATTAGATGAGAAGAAGTGGAATTCATGGTTCGGTGATGCTATGAGTCTTGATGAACAGTGTTGGTGGTGTTGCTTCAAGATAAATCTCATATGGGTTGTGATATGCGTGAGATGATGGTGCAACGGAGCAGATGAATTGTGTAAATATTAGAAAAGTGAAGGTTATTATAGTAAATAAGACGTCAATTTTATTTTTTATTTTTTTTAATTTATTGTTTTAATATTTTCTAAACAGAAGTTAGTATTTAATCGAGTCAACATGGGTCAACATCTGGTCCAGGTACCAAGCCCCAACTTTGGACAAATGTTAGACCAAAGGCTAGTGTTGGTCGAAACCTGAGTACCAAACTCCAATTATCCCTATTATTAATGAGAAACTAAGGAACAAATCATTCCGGTTGACCTATTCACTTGTGGAAAATAACATGATGGATTGCCTATTCGGTCAATATCTTGTATACTGAATCGCAATGCAATTATATTGGTATCTTCACGATCGTCTTGCACTTGTCCGGTTGTCCCTCCAAGGTTGTGCTTTTATAATTCTATACATGATATATAATATGTACGGTGTCATCTTTTATCACGCCCAAAGCTACCATTTGTTGAAGGATCCATAAAATGATGGACAATTAGTAAATAAGTAAATATTCTTGTTCAGGTTTTGTAGAAAGGCATTCCCTTCGATGGAAGTACAACTTCACTTGGAAGAAAATGTCTTACTACGACCCAACATTCAAGAAAACATGTAGGAAACTTTTTGCTTTCCCCTGAACTCAAAGTACAATAAGATTTAATGCTGCCGTCTCCACTTCCTATCATCCTTCTATATGTTTACTTTGTAAGGAGGATTTGATTTTACAACCTGATGGCTTTATCATTTGGTACTTCATCACTTTCACAAATTCTTATTGCCTCTTGTGCGTCAATGTTTTTCGAGTTTTTTTTAATTCTTTATTTAGCAGTGAAGTTGATATAGCATGCGGAAGCAATCGAAACAAAACAACAACAACAACAGGAGAATCCACTCCAAATATTGATAAGAAAACACTCTAATCCAGGAGCAACTCTAATCCAAGAGTTAAGAGAGACAATGGTTTAAACCAAAATACTAAATCAATAATATTAATCAAATAACGAGCTCGCAAGCTGAAACAAGAAGAGAAAGCAAATGCTATTTATCCCTAGACTGACCTGAACTACACAACCGTGTAGCTTATCCTAACAACCTAATCTCCTAAATTCCTGTTGGTTCACTTATCTTATTAGACTCTGGCAAAACTAATTAACAACTTAAGTAAATCCTAACAAAACAGAAACAATGACCTGGACAGGAGACTCGCAACAATATACTATTAGATTCGTCCCGTATCAGAAGTGGACAACAATTACAATGACATCCCTCAATTTAGCACAGATAAAAAATAACCATATCGAAGAACTGCGATGGAATAGCTCAGATTCAATCGAAAATGAAACATGACAGTGGATTAGTATTTCACTCTTTGTCAATATTGTTCTAGCACTTCTACTTTTAACTAATCTAAATGTAGTAACAACGTTTTAGCCATGGTCTAAACCAAATTCTTACATGGGATAACTAATTTTTTCACCAATTACCACGTATCAATTAAGAGTTTACGAATTTCGGGGTGGGCTACAGCCTGGGTAAGCCACCCCCACATCCGTCACTAGGGGAGAGCATGGGTCGGTATGGACCGGTTTTTACCCCATCCGCACCCAATCCAATACATTACGGATTTCAAACTTGGTATCCGCATCCAATCCACATCCAACGGATTTGCATCCAATGGATACACGGATGGACGGATTGGATACGGATAATCCAATGGATTTGTTTTAGTTAAAATTTATAATAAAGAAAATAAAGCCAACACAAATGACTCCTCATAAAACCTACATATCCTATATATGTATGTGAAGATAAAAATTCCATATACAACACCCCGAGCAAACACCTTAAGTATTCGTAAATGATCCATAGTATATACAGAATTTAACAAAATAACTCGTGTATACAGAATTTACCAAAACTGAAGCGGGACATCGAAATTTGCTCAAGTTGGTGTTTTTTTTTTTCTTTTTCTTTTTTGTTCTATAAAAGGTTTATAAATAAATATAGGAAATAAACATCAACAGCCGACTTAGCTCAGTGGTAGAGCGCGTGACTTTTAATCCCGTGGTCAAGGGTTCGATCCCCTTAGTCGGCGTTTTGCAGTGTTTTTGTATTTTTTTAGTTACTTAGAAACTTAATAGACCTGTTGTTTAATGATTTGTGCACCGGTTATACTGTAATGCAATGATTAATGCTATTATTTGGATTGTATGAGATGGAGCTAGCTACTAGTTTTGGACACCCATTTGTTGTTCCTCAGCAGATACAGTAGTTAAAACAAACAAAAAACAATGTCAATAACTAAGTGCTAATTCACTATTGAATCAATAAGCTAGCACTTCAAGTAACTACTAATCCATATCAATTCTTGAAGACAAAATCACAAAGTAAACCTCCACATGAATGTTGATTAGTCCATTTTACATCCCCAAATTCCACAACTAAACAGCTAATTAAGAAAGACCTACTACTAAAACCCCGGCCATTTGTTGTGATAATACTACTAGTGCCATGGAGCTGTTGCAGCAGATGTCCATTCCTGCAAGATCTTCACTCTTTCATCAGTGTAGCTCATCTCCTCAACCTTGAGGACTTGAATTTCTTCCTCCAGGTTCTGTGAAGTCGCTTCCAACTTGTTCAGCTCAGATTTCATTTCAGCAACCCTAGTATGAGTTAACGATTCTTTCACTTTTTTGTCTCTCTTGTCTGAAGTGACTTCTTCTATTTTCAGCCTAGCGAGCTTTTCTTCTGCTAAAAATCTTCTTTCAGTATTAAATCTTTCCCTTAACCTGCTACACTCATACCCCATGTCTTCCAGTTGTGATAGCTGTGCAGTGATTTCCTGCACATCATCAGTTGATAACTCGAGAAGCTTATCCACGTTAACAAGTGTCTGAACAAGTTTGACGAAGACTAGATCTAACCCAAATTTCAAACCTTGTTGAACACCTTGACATAACCCTTCCAAAGGCTTGAAGTGAGGCTCCTGAGGAATGGCTGTGAAGATATCATCTCTCAAGCTCATGAACTCATTGTTAAGACAATCAGATAACCGATGATGAGACATTATTGTCACTCTCTTAATTAGCTGATGAAGATGAAGAATCAGTAGTAGTAGTCTTTCTTTTTAAAGGAGTTTTCTGATGAAAGTGTAAGTGTTTAATTAGTGGTTTGCATTCAAGGTGGTTTTATAAAAACAAAGGGTATGGTATGCAGAGAGGTGTGGTGTGTTGGGATTTCAGGGAGAGAGGAGGTTTTAAAAGAGAATTGATAGGAGGTGGAGAGGACAAGTCCGTTTCTGTATTGTGTTGCTTTACAGAGGTTAGAACGATGCAGTGAAGTATTAGCATTTTAAAGAAAGGAAATTGCAGGTCTTTTGTTGTTTTGTGAGCAATGCAAAAGGAGGGTACAACAGGTGTGTTTCAGGAGGAAATTAAGATGAAAAAGATGTGGGTGGACAATGACAGGACTGGAAATAATGGACAGTGTTAAGAGGTTTTTGGAAGGAGAGATCGAAACGAAATGGGTTTAACTGAGACAGTGACAGGACAATGTCAGATTGTACGAGTAAGACAAGACATGACCTTGAACGTGCAGTACGCAGATGAGTCACCTAGCTAAGCTTATTTGTATTGACTAGTTTTGTTTGTACACTCTGAACTTATTTTGGCATGCTCTTCTCTCTTTTTTTTTTTTTTAAAATAAATACGATTCCCAGCATTTTAAGGGAAACTGGATTGATTGGCGTCATTTTCCAATTCCCACTTATGAATCCACAAGTGATCAGTTTTCTTAAACTCGGTATAAAAATTGGTTTTCCCTGTGAATCAAGTAGTCTTATTAGCTGGATAGCCTGGATTGGATATATAGATAGACCAGAAGGTCAAAGCACTGTACGATGACGATTTTTGGGTTTTCACGATTCTATCTAAACCCGTGACGCTCTCTCTCTCTCTCTACCTGTGAAAGAAAATTCAAATTCAAATTCGGTCCATAACTTTTTATCCAACAGCCCTGTATTTTCCTAGTACGTACATTGACTGGCCTGCACTTGTTTATTGATACCGAAAAATAAGTACATTAATTCGTTTTGAAACAATCCAACTTCTTTTGTTTTTTCTTCTGGATCATTTTTCCCAAAACAAATCAACCAAGCATCAGCAGCACATTGATCTCAATTTCTTCAACTCGAATCCAATCTTTTTAATTCCTACTAACAAATGTTAACGTTGCACTACATAACCCCAACAACATCATTTTTTTGTTCTACTTTCACCGTTTCCTCGGGAGTCCGCATCCATAATGTGAAAGGTCGGCGATATCCTGGACATTTATAATTGGGTCCTTTTTTTATTTCCAAAAAACTTTCCGCCCAAAACCCATATAAAAAACCTGGCTTGATTGGGGTATACTCAAACTAATTAGGGTATCCCAATTTTAAAGGGACTCTTTTTAAGAGCAAAGGGGGAGGTCTATGGGTAAAGTTACAAAATAACCCTTTCCCATTATAACTCTAATTACTACCTAAAGTAGTTTTCATTCTCTTCATTTCATCTTCTTCTCTTCTTCTTCTCCTCCACAACCTTACCGGCTCCATCACCCCCACCACCACCAAAACTCGTCGATCAATTCGTTAAAATCGTCGATTCGAAAACTCCGATTAGTCTTCATCAATGGATCCACCACGGAAGAAGGCAACTCATATGAAAGAAACTAATCGAAAACCCAATGAATATAACCCTAGAATTGCAAGTTTGGTTGCTAAGAAAGTGAAGAAAAAAACGGTTGAAGAAGTAATTCAACCCATAAAAACACGTGAAATGGTGCGCTTAAGAAAGTAAAGGCTTGTTTAAACTCACTCTAGTACTTGATTTCATGTTTGCATGTCAAATTAGGTCGAAAAATTCAATTTGTGAATTGGCGGTTACGGCAGAAAGGTTTTTTTGCTATCGACCTTTCCGGATTTCATAGTTAGGGTTTATAGGGAGGGTGAGGTTGAAGAACTTGCCTACTGTAAGTTTCTCTGTGAATTTGCTACTAGCAGGCCCGACAGGTTATTCATCCGTATATCTTTAGGCGTAAGTTTTTTTAATGAAGCGACATCTTATTATTGTTTACCCTTCCGCTACTTGTTTAGAATGTTTCTGATGCCTAGATTTTTTTCGTCCGGAAGGGTATTTATATAAAACCATTACGGTTGTTTGTCGTAAGCGATGTGTGGGAAATGGACCTTTCCGACTTGGTTTAGTGAAAATCCTATATTTTTTGTGCGCCAGGAAGGCTATTTTGATGATACGGTGAGGCTTTGTCTTAGCCTACACTCATCTTTGTCGACCTTTAGGCCCGTTGTTGAAATAGGATATGTTGTATATGTCTAACTTTCTTAGGCTGTTTTTTTTCTTCCGAATTGTTCTTTTCGGATTATAGAATGGCAAAGAAGAAAGCAAAACTGAAAGAAGCTCTTAGTCCTCCTTCAAACCCTCCTCGTGTTGGTGATAAACTCTTTGTCTTCAAAACATCGAGGGGTATATGTTATCGGGAACGACAAGGTCTTACAACCACTATCTCAACCCAATGATTGACGAGACTCCGGAGGACCAATCAATTCCATCCGGTAGAAGAGGTGATGATGATGATGTTGATGAAACCAATCCTACTGCCGGGAGGAGGTAACAATGATGATGATGATGGTGATCAAGACATGCCTGAGGCTGGAGGAGGTAATAATGATGATGGTAATGGAGATAAAGGTAAGAATATCATCGAAGATGAAATTGTTGAAGAGGAAGAGGAACAAGAAGAAGAAGAAGAAGAAGGAGATGGAGATGGAGATGAAGAACAAACTCTAGCTATTGTTCAAGCCACCGAAGCTTCGAGCCAATTTCAACCGAACGAAGAAGAGGGTGATCACTAAACCTACTGATTCTCACATGCCTCCCAAACACTTGATGGTTGCACCGAAAGAAGGTGAGCCTCCAAAAGGGACCCCAAAGAGATGGTGGAGATGTTCTTTTTGGATACAAACACTCATGGGCATGTACGGTCCATAATACTATCGTAAGTAATCTTAATCCGTCTTTGTTATTTATTCAAGTGTGTAACTATCTTAATTAAATTTGCGTCAAGTGTTTGTATTTCTTTTCATTTTGATTTTTTTGGTATTTAGGATCACAAGCATGCCATCCGTCTCATGAGGCGCCAAGCTTTCGTGTTCGGTGACGCATACTTGGAATCTTGACTTGGAATGTGAGGAGGTGAAAGTGATTGTGAGGAACTCCCGGGTTGTTGCCTGCGGTGGAGTTCGAATATTAATCATGATAAAGTTACCGTCTACTGCATTGCGTGAGAGGTTCTACGGAGAGACCGATACTATGTTATTCCCATTCGGTGAGATGGCGATAACTCCCAATGATGCTCAACAAATTCTAGGCCTCGAGGTTGATGGAAAAGCAGTCACTGAGGGATTCGATAATGCCATTTCTTTCGGGAAGATTTACGAATTGAGCAAGAAATTGTTCGGTTGGAGTCAGGTTCATACGGATGATGTTCTTGACAATAAGGATGGTCGACTAACCAAGAAGTTTAATGTGAAGAAGTTGAGGGACTGATTATGGAAGACTCGGGAAATCCTTGATAGGGAAGGAATGGTGCTGGGGTGCGAATCAATGCTACCGCTGGCCGCTTATTTGCTATACACTGGCAAATGTATCTTCCCAGCTCCGGGAAAACAAGTCGAGGCCGATTACTTGCAACTATTAGATCCCTTACATGAGATGCGTGGGTATTCTTGGGGTACTTGCGGTGGTCGCCTTCTTGAACAATGAGTTGACAAAATGTTAGGCACTCACTCAAGCAAGTTAACTAAACACATGTCTCTTCCGGGTAATTTTATTGTCTAGAACATTTATATTCGCAAAATTCTTGTAAGATAAGGTTCTTACTAAACTTTTTTTCTTTTTGCATAGGTTTGGATATATGAGCACTTCCCTTCTTTGTTCAAAGACAACTCTTACGTCAAAGTGGATAACAATGTTAAGTTCATTTGCCAAGAGCCCAAAAGTACAGTTTAAGGGTACTCAAGATAAGGAAATGCCGCAAAATCTTATGCAACTCCGAGACGCCATCGACAAATTGACTGTGGAAGAGGTGATATTTGATCCGTATCGAGAGGATAGAAATCAAGGTTTAATCCCAAGGAGAAATGAAGTTGTCGCATTATACTATGGACCCTTGATGACTGTGTTTGAAGGATTTTCAATGTACGATCCACATCGAGTAATCGACAATTGGTTACGTCCAAGAAGAACCTCATTTCATGAATAAAAGCTGTTCTTTCTTGGAATCGGGATGACGCACAACCTCCCAAAAACTATTAACGTCTCTCTACGATCCAGCGTCAACTCAAGAACATTGGGACGATAGACCGGGCCGTAACATCGATGTGAGTCTTTTGGACGCAGGTGACCACCGGTCATTAAACTCCGAGAAATACATGGCGTGGTACTTGGGTTGGGCTCGTCCTACTGCGATTAGCCAATGACTACTGAAGAAGCGCTCGTAAGAAGAAGATCGATTGAAAGACCCAAAGAACATTGCTTAAGATATTTGTAAGTATTTTAGAGTTGCTCTTACTATTTTAAGATTGATTGCATTACCGAATCATTCTATTAATTGTTTGTTGTTTAATTGAATCTAGAAGGATCAGTTGAAGACCTTTGTGAGGGTGTTGTGTTGAAAGACAAGAGGAGAACTGTGCAAAGCAAGCACATTGACTATGCTTGCAATGTTGACAATGAGGATGCCCACTATTGTTCAAGCAACTTCAGTCAAGTAAAGGCGGAAGAAAAAGCTATTAAGGATGCACAAGCCAAGATAAAGGCTTCGATAAAAGAGGACTCGTAGTGCTCGTGGTGGTGAAGGTACAGCGGTGGTCGTGGTGAGAAGGTAGTGTTCCAAAGCGAGTCGCGGTCGGGTCGTGGTCGTGACCAATGAATGCTTTCCTAGTTCATTTCTTTATGTTGTGGTGGAAAAATGTTTAAGTTAATGGTGTGGACAAATGTTTTTACGAGGTTTTTTTACGGTTTATGGACATGTTTTTCGTATTTTGGACAAAAAATGTTGGATTTCTAGTTGTTGAATGAATGGTTTGTTTAGCTATATAAAGTGCTAATACATTTGCATGGCATGCTTTTTGAAGCTACCCCGTTTGGTCAGTCCCAGGCCGACAATCTTGTGAAATGTGGTTGCTAGCCCGTCAGCCAACAAAAATTATTTAGTTACCAGGCCGGCAAGGTAATACGATTCCTACTAAGCTTAGGCGTTTTTGTAGCGGAAGGGTACGAAATGCCAGACCCCGCCGGCCATATCTTGAAAAAAAAAACCATTCTTCTCGATGCCTAAAATCATGTAAGGTCGGAAGGAAACAAAACAAAAAATGCCGCGGTATTTTGGCCGGCAAGCTAATGGACCCATACATTTCAGTCCGTTTTGAGACCCCGGCATTGTAGCAAATTTACGACCCCGCCGGCGGGTTCAAAATTCAAATTTTGCAAGTACAATTGCATTGATTCACTTGTACTTGGACACTATAACGGCCAAATTTGGGCACCATCCTATAAATGCACTACTTATCTCCACAAAACAACACACAAATATTTGCATATACTCTCCAAAGCTCATATCATCACACACTCTATCTAACTCACCCAATAGCTCTCTATACACAAGAAATGACTTCATTTGATTCTAATGAAGATTTGGCAATCACCAAAGCTTGGTATGCACGGAGACTAGAGTTCAAGGTAGTCCTCCGTAGTGGGTGGATTCCACAACCTTTTGGGATAGGGTTCACAACACTTTTAGCCAAGAGTGTGGGAATCCTAACTCAATAAGTGTTCAACAAGTGCACGATAGGCACATAGTCATCGAAAATGCGATACTTGCTTATTTAGCTATCCAAAACCATTTTTCAACGCTCCCCACTTTAACTTGTCCATCAACAATTTGTAAGTTTTTTTGTGGTTTATTTACGTGATCAATGTTGTTTGATCTTCCTACTAAACACCACTAACAAAGTAAGTTTGTGGAATGTTTTTGTAGCATGAAGTCCGCCAAAGCGCGCTACTTGAGGAAAAGGGGGAAGCATTCGCATTCGATGCAAGCTATCAATTCATGGAATCCAAAATCCGGGTATGCGAGATGATGGAGGGTGTATCGTCCTCTGACGAAGATTGATGGCTTTAGAATTTTTGTATAGGTTTTGTGGGTAGACCTCTATGTAAACCCTCACGAGACTATAACTCGTCCACTAGGGTCGCCTAGGGGTTCAAAGGCTTGATGCACATGCTAAGTGCATTCGTTTTTCCGTTACAAGGATTAGGGTTTATGATTCAATCAATGTAGTAACCAAAATTGAATGAATAAAGGATTAGGTTTTATGTCGGTAGGCAATGTTGTTTTTTTGCATGCCGAGTTTAATATAGCGGAAGGGTAGGAAACATTTACATGCCGACCGTAAGATTGCTGCCCAAGATAGTCTGGCGTGTTCTTCATCCGAGGACCATTCCCGCGGATATCCGGTGGTGACTTATTCAAAGTTGACCACACTTGCGTGGAAGAGCGAAAAGCGTCTGGCTTATTCCAGTGACCTTAAGGCGGATGTATTCAGAAGCTTATTCAAACCACTGACCTTGCCGGCTTTATGAATTTTCAAAACCAAAATTTTTGGATCCAAATCGAACTCATAAGACGGATCAAAGGTTAATCTATTGAATTCATAATTTGAAAATTTTAATCTAAACTCAATTAATTAACCTAATCGAATTTTAGTGTTAATTAACCAAGGGCATATTAGCCATTTAAAAAACAAGGTTAAGGGGTGGCTTGGTTTTACTTCAAAATGACCGATTTTGTCTTATTTGGTATACCCCAATTAGTTTGAGTATACCCCAATCTTGCCAGGATAAAAACCGTCCCTGACATCTCCTTATATGATGGCCCAAAAATCGCCCTCTACTCATATGAGGGAGTGGTTTCCTCAAATCGATACATCCTTCGACTCTTTGTCCTCACGGTTCTTTTTTTTTTTTTTTAGGAAAAAGAGGAAAAACCTCATGATATTAATAGAAAAGGTCCATGTTCTCCGTATGGAGACTTCCGTACACCATTACACCTTCATTCCAGTTTTAAATGTTTAAATAAGTTAGCACAACCCAAAGATTTATTATATCTTTCCAAACATGCTCAATTGCATATTTGTTACAAAACATGCTCAATTGCATATTTGTTACAAAACATGGCTAATTTGCCGCCCAAATAACATTTGTTCTCGTTATAAGAGTAAAATCTCGAACTAAAATTTATATCAAATTTGGTTTGTTTCCAAAATCTTCATCGATCTGTATCGTCGATGACGCAGCTTCTCGCATACATTCCTATCAACAGTGAGAGTTGGGAGAGTTACTTCGAAAGTTATAATGTGGCCACTCCATTCATTGCCCATCTAAAGTCACAGATCCGCTCCAACTTCCTCTAGATCTTCTCTAGTTTCACAATCTACATGCATCCCTCGAGCTTCTCTAATAATTCCGTATTGATCACACAAAGTTAGAGCTATCCCGCCTTTTGAAGTTGCACACATCATAGTAAGCGCAATGTCCATCCCGAGATCCATACTTCTAGGTTCCCCCGTCTCAACATTGAGTTGTAATCAAGAGCATTGTCATTACTAGGATTATAATAAAGATTCAGCATTATATTATAACCATGTTTGTTCTTGTTTTGTACCCATTTATGTACTTGATGATCTTTGTTCATAGTTAAAGGCGCTATTTTGGCTCTCTTTCCTAAACACTACATTGACACCTAGACTTCCAAATGTGCCAAATAATAAGTGCTACGCAGAACCGGCCAGTCTATATCATAGTCTCCTCTTTTAGGATTTTCAAAACAATCATTCAACCAATTATGAAAAGTGTTTGTTCCATTAGTAATAAATTGCTTATCAAAATTAAAATGCATCCAAACCCGTAGCAAAATTACAATCCAAGAAAAGATGAGTTAAAGTTTTTGCCCTCGCTGCAGAGTTTACAAGTTGTGTCAATAATTGAACGATTGTTGCTACTCTCATGCTATTTGAAGGATAGCATGGGCTGCTTTCCAAATAATTTTTTGTGAGATGGAGTTGTATCCATACTCCATATTTGGTTCCAGTTTTGATTTACGGCTCAAGTTGAGTTTATCTTATTATAAAGTGAGTTCACAAAGAATGTACCTTTTTGTGTAAGAGTCCAAAGAGCATTGTCTTCCTTGTCTGCAGAAATTGTTATTTTCTTTACCTTTTCAATTGTTTGAGTGTCGAAATACTTGGCCAGCTTTATCTAAATCCCTGGTGTTGTTTGCATTAATCGACACGACTTTTGTCAACCCGTCAGTTCAGTTTGTGGTTTACATTATGGGAGGCAGAGTATCTGGGATCTAGAAATCTTCCCAAATGTCCATATTTGTTCCTTTTCCAATATCCAAACAATGTTTCTTTATTTCATGGATTCCGTTAATAATCCTTTCCAAATCCAACTATCATTTCTTTTAGGATAAGGTGTTTATGTGAAGAATATCACAATCAGGGTAGTATTTTGTTTTTGACTATGGAAGCACACAGAGAATTTGGTTTCTCTTCAAGTTCCAACCCATTTTATCTATCATAGCTTTGTTGAAGTTTTAACATTTTGATTCTAATCCTCCTTCCTCTAGAGATGTACACATAGAGTCCCATTTTTTAAGACAAACTCCCTTTACCATTCTCATTAAGACCTTTTTCGTTTTTTCACCACCAATAATTCCTTTGAATTTTTGTTATGTTGTTACAAATATTTACTGGTCTCCTAAAACAATTCATTTGTTACACATATAATGAGGTTGTGTCATTTTTTATCATGTCAGTCTTTCTGTAGTGTTGAGATGCTCTCCTTTCCAACTAAGCATCCTATTTTTCAGTTTTTCTAACAAAGGTTCAAAACAAGTGACTTTTGATCTATTAGTAAAAGAGGTGAGCCTAGATACTTATCATTCGGAGGAATCGCAGCAACTCCTGAGGATCTCTTTAACTCTATGTCTTATAGAACTTTCCATTTTGGGGCTAAAGAAAACCCCAGATTTAGTAAGGTTTATAAGTTGGCTCGAAGCCTCCTCAAATTCTCAGAAATAACTTCACTAGATTATGACAAGTTTTCTCATTCACCTTACGTAAAAAAGAGACAATCATCAGCGAATACTAAATGACTAATTGAGGGGGGCTTGGTTAACGATTTTTTAATACGTTATCGACCGAATTTTCAAGATGAGTGATTGTTCGGGACAACGCCTCCCATACAAAACAAGAATAAATAAGGAGAGATCGGGTCTCCCTGTCTCCAAACCTCTAAGGTTTGAAGAAATTTGTTGAGACTCATTCAAGAAACAAAGCGAAGTCGTGGTTTAAATACACCGATAAACTAAGTCACACCAATTTTTTCAAAACCTATTTTAGTCATTATTTGAATCAAAAATTCCATTCGATTAATTATCGAATGTTTTGACATGTCCACTTTTAGTCCCATAAATCCCTTTTTTAATTTAGAATTCTTCATCTTATGTATGATTTCATGGGCTAGAGTTATGTTTTCTCGAAATCGGGCCTTGAAGGTAAAAGGCGTAAGGTGAGATTATATTACTCGATAATCCTTTCATCCTTCCTGAGGCATAAGTTTTGAAATAACTTTATAAGAGGTATTGGCAAGAGCTATGGGTCTAAACTTTGTCAGGTTGGGATTTAGAGTTTGAATTGAAATGAATGAGGCATTCATTTCCTTAGATATGTGACTAGTTTTGAAGAAAGTTTGAATCATATTTATTAGGTCTAGCATTAACATTTCCCAATTTTGTTTTGAAAAAATGGGGGAAAACCATCAGTCCCGGACTTTTTATCCGGTTCCATAGAGAATAAGTTTTTCTTAATTTCATCCTCGTAGGAGTGCAAATGTGAGCATTTCATTGTCACTCGAGTAATACAAGGAATTAGATTAATCATTTTTTGATCAATTTCGTGGTTGACCGTGGAAGCAATCTTCCGGAAATGTTGGTTATCTGATCGTAAATGTCTTTTCTAGTGTTTAACCATTCATTATTTCCATTCTTTATAATTTCTATTCTATTTCACCTAAACCTATGTTTAGCTTTATTATGGAAGTACTGGCGTATTTCTATCTCCTAAAGCCGTGTTCCGATCCTCGCTTTTATCTTTCCATTTTTCCTTGATATCGCACTGGTTTGCTAGATCTTTCCTTAGATTTACTAGGTCAGTAGTCTTGTTGGGATACCTAGTCATTCCATTTATTTTCTCAAGGTCTTTCTTAATGTTGTCAATGTTGGTTTGAATGTTTCCAAAACTATTTCTATTCCAAAGTCTCAAGATATGTTTCACCGTAGATAGTTTTTAATTCATTTTATGAAATTTGGAGACCCATGAATATGAGTATTCCAATTTTCTTGTATGAGTGGTTTACATTCCTCATGATTAATCCACTCTCCAAAGTATTTAAAAGGAGTTGGTCCATCGTTCCAATGATTATAGGTGTTAAGTCTAATGGGGACATGGTCTGAAGCAAGAGGTCCTAGATGTTTTATGCTAGAGTTCGGGAATTTCAAATTCCACTTAGCATTGACCATCGCTCTATCAAGTCTCATTTCTATGTTATCGAGTTTCATTTCTATGGTTATTCCAAGTAAACATTATAACAGTGAATCCAAAATCCATCAAATTACATTTGTTTATCAGATTATTGAATATCCTAGCCTCGTGTTTCTTAAATGGAAATCTTCTATTCTTTTCTTCTTCATGCAAAACCACATTTAAATCTCCTATTATTATCCAAGGATTATTCATGTTGATTGCCATTTCTTTTATGATATTCCAAGATCTAAGTTTCAATTGTCTTTATGGGCTCCCATAGAAGCAAGTGAGAATCCAACTACATCCATTTAAATGATTTGTTACAGTGGCATTTATGTGATTGTGTTCATGATCCATTATTTGGATATTGCCATTATTTTTCCATATAAGACAAAGCCCTCCCGCACTCCCTCTTGGGGGTACAAGGAAGTAGTTATACACATTTACATGTTTTTGGATGTTGCATTTCCTTATTCAGTTTTAGCTTTCAGACAAAAATAGAAGATCAGTAGTTTTTCTCTATTTAAGATGTCTGAAGGCTATTTCTAGTATCTTGTTTTCCTAGCCCTGGCGAGTTCCATGATATCATACTTATAAATTGCCAAAAATAGATATCACAGGATAACTAAATTTACTAGCACAAAGCAACTATAAGTAGTTTAAAGTAAATTTATGATGTGTCAAGTATTTCGTCTAAGTATTCAACAGCTTAAAAACACAATAGTCAAAAATCTATGTGAAGGTAGATTGTATATTTATTCGGTTTACTGACATCATTTCTAGAATTTCTAGGCAACAATATGGGGTTCAGGGTTACCTCTTTGTAGCTTGACAAGCCTTTCCTTTGATGTAATCGGAACAAGTCACCAGCATGGTTAGGTTCCGAATCCATCTTCTCAACACTTGATAGATTTACCTTAGTTTTGGTTTGCAGACTGGTTTGTGTAGTTCCTTGAATCCCTGGTTTTCTCAACAGTTTCTTTTTTTCCAGTTGTAGCAAATTGTACCTGTAGTCAGACGAGAATGAATTATCCTTGAAAGAGATTTTAATTGTACTTTGCAGAGTTTAAAGAACTTCATATTTGTGCTAAGAGATTCAAAGAGTATGAAGAGAAGAAAATTTCAATGGGTATTTGCTATTGACTCAACAATGCTGACTAGAAAGATTCAATTTTAAAAGTAAAACGAACAATAATCCAGAAAATTGATAATCTATTAAATCAAAATTAAGTAGCATCTTGAAGCAATTAGATGGAAACGATTATCAAATTAGAGAAAATTGCAAAACAACTCATAAATCAATTTTTTTGAAAGGAAAATCTATATCAATTTAAATTCTAAGGTAGACAAAAATTAAGAAATTATAGAAAATTGATAATCTAAGTAAAGGAAAGCAAGAGAATAGGGGAGAGTTTCTGATTCTTCAACATGAAGGAAGCAGGAACCGAAACTTCTTTGAATCCCAGAACTAAATAAAGGGTCTTTTGAGTCTGATGCTTCTGTAACTTGAGTATTTTGGGTCTTAGGATATGTGTCTTCTGAAACTAGAGTCTTCTGTAACTTGATTTGTGTCTTCTAACTGGAGTCTTTGCTGTCAATTGTAACTTAGGGTTTGGTCTGATTTGTAACTTAGGTCTTAGAAATAGTTGATGGATTGAAACATGAAGAAACGAATATGATGGGTGTTGCACTCAATTAGTCGTAGATATTGAAGAGATTTAAGGTTAGATTCCCGATTTATAACCACCGTTCACGGTGGTTACCGCTATAAAATGGTGAAGACGGTGGTTACTGGTGGTTTTTGGGGAGAGGCGAAAATCGCCTAGAGAATAAAGAGAGAAAAGTTGTATCAAATCTTTTTCCTCTTGTGTATCAAATCTTTTTTGTCTTTAAAGCATGTATCAAACCTCCTCTTGTATCAAACCTTTTTTGTCTTGGTCATCCTCTTGGAGTATACACATATTAATTGGTGTATACCTAATGAGACAAAACAGGTCATTTTGAAGTAAAACAGACACCCCTTAACCATGTATTTTCTAAATGGTTAATATATCCTTGTTTAATTAACACTAAAAAATCTAATAAGGTTAATAAATTGAGTTTAGATTAATTAATTGAGTAGATTAAAACTTATGAATTTAAGTTATGAAATTTTGTTTTTGATTGAACTTATGGGAAGAGTTTTGATGAATTTTTTTGTTTTGAGAATATTTTTGCAATCTTAAAATGAAAGCACACTACCCAAACACTTCTAAAAAGGGGATGTAAAGTCTGTTGTATGAAATCATACTCAAAATTATAGAAGAAATCAACACTTTCGTTATGAAATTATGAAAAGTCGGCAAGGTCGACAAATGAAGAAGATGAAACTAACTTTGGCCGGCATGCTTATTTCTAAATAACAATGACGACTTTATTATTTTTGACATGCAAGAGACTGATGTAAATGCTTCACTAATCGGCATCTTATTGATTTCTTACCCTACCGAGAATTTCATTTTGAAGTTGCTCCTTTGTATCACATGCCTGTGTATGGCGAACTGCCTAGGTTACTGAAACGAGTTGTATTTCCTTTGTTGTTTGACTATGTAAGCGTCCTTAAGTTTTTATAGTTGTATGTTTTGTGAAAATAGGCTTATCAAATGAATGCATCATTTCATTTCTACCTTATAAGTAGGCATAAAAAATCTAAGAGTGAACTCCCAAATAAAACACTAGGGCAGGAATGCTTAGTGTTAGAAACTTATTTTATTGAATGCATGCCCTGTGGTGTTCCTATCCATTTGATTTAGATAATAGCACTTAGTTTTCGGTCTTCAAAAATTATTTAGAAGGTGGTGGTTGTTATGTCTCATCGCCTACAGTACACTCTGGGCTAGAAAGACTCATTTTGTGGCGATATTGTTGCATTTGATGTGATTGTTTTCGTAGTATGGCAACTTCCCTTTTCTTCACTAGAGGATTGTGTATTATGAACTGATATTACCCTTAATTTCTTGATGAAATAATTCCAGTGCTGTTTCACACTCTTGAAGGTTGAGATAAGTGGAGATACTTGGGCGTGATAATTGTGGCCTCAACTGGACAACTAAATTAGGTAGTCATACTTCATTTATTAGTCTATGATCTGTTTTGATTTGAATTATTCATTTTGTTAAGCTGACTTCTTTTCTTATCCTACTACTGTTTCTACAATATGTCAGGGAAATCAGCATCAGTTCCTTGAACCTAAGGTTACAAAGGCAGTCCTGCCAGTTCTGCAGACTGATGTTTTGGAGGCAGAGAACACAACGTTGCGAAGGCAGATCCGCAGCTAGTTATCTGAACTGAAGGCTGTGAATGGAAAGGCATAGGCAGACTGGTCAGTCCGGTGAACTGAAGGTTACAAAGAGATATCAACAATTTCCGCATACTGAAGACAGGAAGCGAAGGCAGACCAATCAATCCCATGAACTGAAAGCCAAGAGAAAACGGTTTTAGGAGGTACGAATTGGAGCAGAGAAGAAATGGGTGTGTTGAGATGATAACAAACTGACAATGGTTGTCCATTTTTGAGCTCGTGGTGGATGGATAAATGAAAGGGAATGAATTTGAAAATCAATAAGCATCCAGGACTAGCAGTATTGGGCATGGAGAAGGGTGGAACTGGACCGTAAAGAAGGTGTTTCTTAATATAGTTGGAGGTAGTGATGGATGAGAAAGTGAGAAACATAGTGGGAATGAATGTGCGTGCTGCTTGCGATAATCACTGGACGGAACATGGATTTCTTTTACCGTCCGTCACAGAAGACCAGAAAGTAGAACTATGTCTCCATTCCACAATGACACTAACATATGCTTCGTTTGGATGTAAAATGTTTCCTGTAACATTAAACTATTGATTCGAGAATATTCATCATTTTATTATCAGTAACAACAGACCACCGGGACAATGAGACAAGCTTGAACAATGAGAAACATTTCAAATGTTTCCAGTGTTTGGAAGCGGGAGTGTTTGCTTCCGTCCATTCGGTTTGAGAGAAACACAGTTACACAAACAATAAAGAAACTATACTCACTTACATTCTTTCCGTCACTTCATCAACATTTGTTTATTATGGTAAATCAATAAGAAAAATATCAACAAGGAAAAAACATCATCTTCAGGCTGAATCTGAAATCTTGCAAACAATTGGCCCGTCCACAGGCATTCAGTGCCGGCAACACTCGATGTGTGGAAGGCCTAAGTGGGACCCGCGCAAGTCAAACACAAAAAGGACTTGGGGGTATTTCAGTCATTTGAGCTAATAAATCCAGTCAAATGTACATAAAAAGAAATTCATTCGTCTCTCTCTAGTCTGTATCTCTCAAATAAAAATTGAAATTTGAAAAATATCTTGGTTTCCCACAAACTCCGCTCAAACGCTTAGATCTATCTATTCTACTCTGTCTTCCTGGATTCCATTCCATACATCTTTCCCTCTCTCTAGATTTTCATGTCAAAAATCATCCCCAAATTTCTCATCGATTTACATCAATGGAGTTATCACTCAGTGAGTCATATAAACAAACGGTTGAGTGATGTTTTCTCGAGTCACTCGTATCTTGATGTTGTTGTTGATTCATCTACTTCAGAGATTCTTTCTCCCCTTTTTAGAAAAGAACGAATGTTTGTGACATGAAAATGCAGGTGGTACATTTATAAATAAGTTTTTCAATTATGTCTTCTACTGAGTCAAAATGTTTTTAATAGATGTTTTGGCTGCTGATTCTCATATGTTTCAGGATGATAATGATCTTCTTCTTCTTCAAGTTGATCATGTATTTCTACAAGTCATCTTTTCCGGAACAAGGAGATTTAGTGCAGGACTTGTCTGTGAAATTGCAGAAGAACACTTCTTAGCAGCAAGGAATGAGGTTAACTTCAGCTCAATTCTCATTGTTCATCTTTTTAGGATTTATCCGGTGATAAATTTCTTAAATTCACATGATTCAAATGTTTAGTAGTTCAGTATTAGTGTGTTGATTCACTGTTAAATTAGGGTAATCATATCATATTTTAGCTACCTACTTTTGCAATTTAAGTGTGCTTCATGTGTTCTGATTTATGTATCAATTTATACTAGTCTATTCTATAATGTCCACTATTGTGCTTTGAAGTATGTATATCAAAAATGGTACTAGCTTGTAACAACTGATGGTTACTAAAGCATGTATATCGTAAACCTTGTTGCTCCATTGATTGACTACACATAGGTTAATTCATCTATTACTCATATGATTTTTCTCAATAGTAGTTTTCTCACCCAGAATGTTGTATTTATGTAGCATTTGTCGTGACATGTTTGCTATACTTACCTAGGATCTTGAATGATGACATCGAATTCTTAGAAGCCAAAAGACTCATGAGGTGTGACCTATAATATAAGTATATATGGTGACACCATTTTGATTGAAGTTACTTTTCTAAATATCACTTCATTTGCCAGATATTAGATTTTAGGCATAAAAGTTATGTGTACTTTAAACAATGTCCAGTTGATGCATGAAGACTGAGTTGATTTTTTTTTATAGTAATTTTCTATAAGTGCCCTGTTTCGCTCTCTATTGACAAATGTTCTTTTGGTACTAAATTTTTGTACTAGTAACATAAAAATACTAGTGGTCTTTTGGTATCTTACCCTCGGGCATTTTTAAGTAACCTGACATTTTTTTGTTGCATATATAATGCAAGTTCTTTTGAAATCAAGTCTGTGAATTTCCTTTTCTGTTCCATGGGTTGTTGTGTAGTACTGAATATGTTTTACATCGCGTAGGTGATATATGTATGATGAAATAAGGGGAAGAAGCAGGTGGTTTGGGCTTGTGACCATGAAGTCAAGGCACCAGTGGAGCAGTTGAATGGCTATGTAAGTTTTCTCGACAATCTAATTTTCATTTATTTGTCTTGGTAAACATGCTATGCTATCGCGAAAGACACTCTTGTGCACGAATTTGTATAGCTTTTATTCTACTGATCTCAATTGCGTAGTAACTA
This sequence comes from Papaver armeniacum, assembly GCA_023531295.1. Taxonomy (NCBI): domain Eukaryota; kingdom Viridiplantae; phylum Streptophyta; class Magnoliopsida; order Ranunculales; family Papaveraceae; genus Papaver; species Papaver armeniacum. Next base: position 195,072 of record JAJJWW010015828.1, read on the forward strand.
AAATCCAAATATGTGTTTCTTTCTTTTGTCATGACTTCAGATCTGGGAATAACATCTTAAATCAACTCTTCGCTTGGAACCTGTATTTCTTTGACATATCAACAGTTGTTTTTTAGTATGGAGTAGGAGGTAAGATCTATAGCACTCACGAATCCTTTGTCGGTGAGTTATAATTTTCTAGATTCACATGTATATAGTCTGATAAGATGTGTGATTTGCCAAATTAGACAAGGCAAATAATGTCCAAGAAGATAATAATGGGATTCAGACAGTTATCTATTAGTCTCTTTTTATCTAATACAAGATATTCACATAATCACACACTTGAAAGCTTTCAGCTCTGTAATCTCTTCTAGATTAGTATCGAATTGGATCTAACTTCCAATTTGTAACTAATAAAGCATAATAAACTTTATATAAAACTTGAGAACATCTTTGCCAACCTCTTCTAGATTAGTATCTGAATTGGATCTGACTTCCAATTTGTAACTAATAAAGCATAATAAACTTTATATAAAACTTGAGAACATCTTTGCCAACCTTTAAAAATGTCTATATTTGTTGTTTAGCTCATTTATCGTTCTTAGCTATCTTTCTGTATTTCTTTCTTTTCGTCTCTTTGGATGTTTGGTTTTGTGCTCACTCCTTTGGATGTTTTCTTTTTTCCTCTTTGATTTATAATTTATTGCCTCCGGATTTGTTTTTAAGAAAATATGTTTTTTTCATTTTGATCAGTTTTTAAATGTTTTTACTTGTTTTGATTTACTATCGTCTGTTTTCACAAGCTCCGTTTCTCTTCAGTATTACTTAATTTATTGTTTCTATTGCTTTTGTTTTTCAACCGATCAATATGAATTAGAGATCAAGAGATCATAAGTGAAAATTGTGTAATTTGAAAAATTATCCCCCTCACCTTTTTTTCTTCTTTTTCTTATATATCTAGAAGTCCTACTTTGTTTCTGTTCACATTTTGAAATCCAGATCGTCACTCTAATGTTCTACTGTTGCTTACAATCTTTTCTTCGTTTTCAGGATGTTTGATCACATTTTTAAGAGTGAATTTAGACGATTTAAACTTATCGACAATCCTGTCAATGAAAAAATACTAAAAAAATATCACCTGCTAAATTGGTTGAAACTTAAATTTCAAATAAAGCAATAAAATACATCAAAATAAAAATGAAAGCTAAAGAACTAAAAAACTTCACTCGTTCACCTAGACGGCAACCAATTATCACCGGGATAGAAGACTGGAGACGCTTGAGCGACTGCGCTTGGTTCCACTTGGACGGGAATTGGTGACTACCACAGTTGAAGTTTGAAGATGCTGGATTGAAGACCAAAGTGCGAAGAAACTGTGCTCGGTTCCACCTGGTCAGGAACCGATGACTACCGCAGTAGAAGTTTGAAGACGCTGGTTTGAAGACCAAGTTGCTAGGAAACCGCCTCGGTTCCACTTGATCGGAACCGATGACTATTGCAGTTGAAGTTTGAAGATGCTGGATTGAAGACCAAATTGCAAAAAAATGTGCTCGGTCTCCACCTGGTCGAACCGATGACTACCGCAGTAGAAGTTTGAAGACGCTGGATTGAAGACCAAGTTGCTAAGAAACTGCAGGCTCGGTTCCACCTGGTGAACTGATGACTATCGCAGCTTGAAGTTTTGAAGACGCTGGATTGAATACCAAATTGCTAAGAAATTGTTAAGAAACTGCTTGGTATTTGAACGGTTTAAACTTATTGACAATCCAGTCAGTGAAAAAATGCTAAAAAAATTACCTGCTAAATTTGTTAAGCTTATATTTCAAATAGAGCAATAAAAGACATTAAAATCAAAATGAAAACTAATGAGATAAAAAATTTCAGTCGGTTCCAAGATTGAAGACGCTTGAGTGAAAACAAAGTTTCTAAGAAGCTGCGCTCGGTTCCACCTGGTCGGGAACCGATGACTACTGCAGTTGAACTCAAGACGTTAGATCAAGACCAAATAGCTAAGAAGCTGCGCCATGTCCACTCGCGACGGAATCGATAAATACCATTGCCAAAGATCAAGACGCTAGATTTTGAAGACCAAAATGCGAAAGGAGATCGCTCGGCCTCCACTCGGACAGAACCGGTGATTATCGCAGACGCTAGGATCAAGACCAAGTTGAAATAAACTGCGCTCGGTTCCACCTTTTCGAGAATCGATGACTATCGCGATCAAGGATTGAAGACTAAAATATTAAGGAAATCGCAAGGTCGGTCTCCACCGAGACGCGGGAACCGGCGACTAACCCAGTGATGGAAAATGGAAGACGCTAGATTGAAGACCAAATTGCCATGAAAACGCGCTATGTTCCATCTCGAACGGAACCGATGACTACGCCTTTGGAGGTCAAGACGCATGGATTGTGGGACGCAATTGCTAAGGAAATTGCACTCTTCCACCGGGATAGAAACCGATGACTAGTGCAGATGAATACCAAGTTCCGGAGCAAAGACCAAAGTATTGAGAAGTTACGCCCGAAACTCATGACAGTCGCGAGTTAGGTTGAAGGTATTGTAGTAAAGACCAAACGGTAAGAGTCTCAGAATTGAATTCACCCCCGACGGAACATATAAACACAAACCGGAGAATTTACACTTAAGGAGGTAAGATGCACTTATTCGTATTTTAATAGACTAGTGGATTGCCCGTGCCATAATGGCACGGGGAAGAAGGGGTATTGGTGCTACTATGGCTAAATGCCTATATTTCTTTGAGGTCCATATGTGTTTTGCACGTGTGAAAATTGGGTGAGATACTTGTTACAACCACCACCAACACGTGGTTTGATTTCCTATGACAAAGAAAACAGATAATTTCGTGATTTGGCCGGAAACACCTAACTCAAACAAACATCTCAAATTCTCCATCTTCTCCGAATCTCCGCCCACCTTCGTTTGATTTCTTCTCCACCACCACCCGCATCTTACCACTATCACCACCACCGTTCTCTTCCAATCAACCCCAAATTGTTTATACTCGATTGAAGTTTGATTTGTTGTATAAATTGAAAATGAAATTGGTATCAATTGACCAATTTTTCCAATTCGTATCATTTTTGTTTTCAACTAAAATAAGATTCTTGCAATGTTGTGTTGTTATGAAACCGCAATGGTCATGCTGTATTGGTGATGGTCATAATAATGGTGTATTAAAGGAACGATAGTGGTGGTGCTGTATGTTGATGGTGTTGTTCGGTAGTGGTGGATGTGAACGCATTTGATGTATAGTAAATTGAATACGTTAATGGTGGTGATGGCGGCGGCGGCGGTGGTGGTGCTGATTACGGGAGAGGTGGTGGTGCGGTTAATGTTGGAATTGTTTTTTTTTTTTCTGAAAGGGAAAACACGGAGGGCAGTTTCGATGGCTACGGTACTGGTGGTTTGTTGTAGAAATCATGATGATGGTGTCTAGCTGGTTATGATGGAGGAGGAAGAAATCATGGACTTGTTTTATGGAGGGGCAATTTTGTGCGGTAAAGAAGGAAACGTATGGAACAAAAGCGCGGGGGATTCGGTCATTTCAAATGGTAATGACGTCGGAATGTTGGTAGTGGTGGTGTTGGTGACGGTGGTGTGGAAGGTTGAAGGAGGTGGAGGAGAATTGAGAATCACAGTAAAAGAAAACGAAGTTCTTTTTCTCAGATCTAAAAATATTTGATTTTTTACAAACATATCCTTCAACTTTTGTGATATTACGATGGTCCAGGTAGAAAACTCAAAAACACGGAGGGGCAGTTTTGTCCTTTCAATTGGGACACCAAAATTTTGGTTACCAACACCAAACAAATCATTTTGCTTTATATTATAGATGCGATTTAGTTTCAATTTCAAATAAATATATGCCTTTTTTTACTTTTGATGTTTTGCATTTGGCTATTAGTTGTTCTTATTCAAATGAAAGAGGCTACTTATCAACTTCAAAGGTATGAATTCTTAACTCCTATATATTTACTAAATTTTGCATCAAAGACTTCTTACTTGGGCGTCGGAGTACCTTGTTTGTTTTTTGCAGGTCTTGATTAAGTACTCCAAGGACGAACTCAGTAGAGATAGTTTATGAGGCAGAATGCTAGTCTGCTTGGCATTTGATCAGCCTGCTGCTTGGGTAAAGTATCAACCGAAATATCCTTGTTTAGCTTTCGTTCAATTGTTGACAACTAGAACTGTGCATGACATTCATAAACTATGTTGTGATTTGTTGGTATTCATAAAACACTACATTATAATCAGGGCAAAGTCCCGACAACCCGTTGTTGATTCGGAAAGAGGGATGATGCTTAGAAGGAATGAATAAGATGAGAACAATGCAGGTCACGGAACCCATTGTTATTTGTGAAACAGATTGCTGGTGCCTCCCGGAGAACGGTGCCTGTTTGGCTTTTGACCAGTTTGTCTCCAAGGGTATGTGTGGATACTAGTAGTGCAGCTGGTTCTATACTTGTACTCTCTGTCTTTCATATTCAAAGTTTAGGTTGTTATATCCTTGATTTGGCTATTATGAGTTGGTTTTTGGTCTTGGAAATTATTTAGTAGGTGGTGGTTGTCATGTGTCACCGCCTGAATACACTCTGGGCGCTTGAAAGACTGGTGTTTGGGACAATATCATTTATAGACTTGTAGTAAGTATATGTACTTGTTTTTCAGAGTCTGGAAAAGGAAGAGAAAATGATACTTGTTTCATTTCCCAATGACGGTATGGAATATGATGGGGCTGTTTGGGCATATGTTCTCGTGTGTCTTCGCTTTGCACTAATCGGATTATCATTGCTTCTACCTCTCGTAGTGTAAACTGTAGTAGAAAACTAGAAGAACTATGTCCACACTCCACTCGGCAGTAATATCCGAGGCTGACATGTATAATATAACCCTGCTTCTTTTGTATGCGAAAATGTTAAAATTATTGGAAAAGGAGAGAGTATGTGTCTGGTGTAACATTCAATTAGTCATTTCAAAAATATTCATTAAGCTTAAAGGATTATTTTGAAAAGTCATTAGAAATAGGACTGAAGGATGACCACCGACCAAGAATCTGATAAGATGTAGTCATTATCAGTAACAGCAACGGTGACTATTAGGTTAATGCTTGCACAGATTAGATGTGTTTTCTCCCTTGAAATCAATATTATCGGCAGATTTGTTTGCACGTGTATTTTTTTATTTGTTTGACTTCAACAATGAGAAAACATTTTATTTCAGGTGTAGGAAAGCGAGAACGTTTGTTTGATTTGTTCCGTCCAAACAATATTTGATATTTCATTTCCACTGTATCAAAGTGGCAACGTGTCCATTTTGTTCCGTCCAAAAACATTTCATTTTCAGTGTTGAATTGTTTGATCGATTTGTTCCGTCCGTCGGTCCCCATAGATTTTTTTTTATAGAAAGAGAGAGAAACGGCGCTTAGACAAGCTGCCCTCTCAAGTAAACAGGTTGGATACTGTCTGAGCTAGAAGAAACTTTAGACGTATCCCTCAAAAGATAATTAGCGTTATTACAGTAATCCAGCTGAAGATTGATGTTTGTAGAATTCTGTAACGCAAAAGCAAAATAGTTTGAAGATTCTTTCCCCTCCCGGTAGAGTCAGAGAAGTGATTGGACTGTCTAGTTATTCTTGCAAGATTTATAACAGAAAAGTTTTGTTGAGCATTGAGTATGACCGAGCTTCCCACAAAGATGAAGTCAATTGGAGCATTGTTGTTGTTGCCTCCTTGTATTGTACTTGTTCCTCCTTTGAACCTATTTTGAACTTCCAGTTGGTAACTTGATTTGATAGCTTGTAATGATTCCTCTTCTTCAGCATCAAAGTTGATATTCATTTGCCTCATAGTCTTTCCCAAGTTAGGGCAAGTTGAGCTCCTCTTCTTGATCTTTACGCTTTCCGCCGAGTCCATGGGTATAGTCTTTGAAGTTTCTTGTTCCCATGCATTGACCTGTGAAGGACATAGCAACAAAGGAGTAATTAGTATAAGTATGAGCATCACTGATAGCATGGCATGGGTCTACAGAGTCAATATGCATGCTAATAGTGATTCCAAATTTGTTAGAGGTATGTCTGTGTTGGCTGTAGTTCTCTGGAGGAGAATTAGAGTTGTCAGACTGGTAAAACATGTTGTTCATGATATTCCCTTGTTTATGATGTACTCTAGAATGACTGCAGAGGTGCTGAGTTATGTTTCTAGCTGTATCATTAGCATATGGGTTGATTTTTCTAAATACCTGATCCACATTCGGCTTTCGGATGAACCAACAGAATAGTAGCATAAGTTGCGTTCCAGCTGCCAGAGGGATTCTCAGACTTGAACCAGCTATTGAACCAATGATGAAAATAGGTGAAAGCCGAGAAGATATTATGATGTTCCCCAGGAGTTTTTTCCAGACTTCTGGGCAGGATAGAAGAGCATGAGTAATATCTTCAGACTCCATTATTGCAGTAGGAGCATATAGGACTTATGTAACTTAAGATGCCGACAGTTTTAGCATTAGTTGGAAGAATTCCATGGGAGCATTTCCAGATAACAAGTGAATGGTCAGATTGTGTCCAGAGCCTAAATTTGATTCAAGGAGCAGTCACCGCTATTGGCATATTTGTCTCTGATTAGTTTATCATATAAGGATTTGACAGAATTTTCTATTGGGAGTGAGAGACCACGGGTTTCATCATGCTCAGAGGGGGAGACATGAGTTTGAAGAATTAGGTGTTGAATATCGGGTGTGAACCATTGATTTAGGATATTAATATCCCATTCTCCCGGAAGTGGTGAGAAGTTGGTTAAGTCTTGATGTTATCGGGGGCGGAGGGTAGGTTTGGGGATTTTAGGAGTGAGCCAGCTATCCAGTTTGTCTTCCCATATGTGAATTTTTCTTCCATTGCCAATCTTCCAAATGTAGTTTCTTTGAATTAAGAATATGCCTTCTAGGATCCTTTTCCATATCCAAGAGTCATTGTACTTTGGCTTGGTATCCATTATTATAATATATGTATTGGGGAAGTAGGACCCTTTTCATGGTGCTGCTCCAAAGGGAGTCTGGTTCCTTGATTAATCTCCAGGCAATTTTAGAGAGCATAGCCAAGTTGAATATTTCCATATTCTTGAAGCCTAGTCCCCCAAGTTCCTTAGGTTTATTAACTGCATCCCAGGCAAAGTAGTAGATTCCTTTAGATTTGTCCTGATCTTTGTTCCAGAAGAAGTCTCTTTGAATAGCATTGAAGTCTCTTTGTCGGTCCCCATAGAGAAACAGGGATGCCAAACCAAAAAAAAATGATATAAACTTGGTTTTTGCATTTTCTGTCTGTCTGTCACTTCATCATAAATATTTGTTTATTTCCCATCAACACAAAAAAGATTAGATTTACTTAGAAAAAGCATCATCGTCCTGAATCCTTATCCAAAACCCACCTCTCGTTTTCCAACATCGATCCCTCGGTTTCAGCTACATCCAGCAAGTGAGACTTTTGTATGTTTCTCGCCTCGCTGCTCGGTCAGCTTTTTCTTGCCACTCTTTTCTTTTCATTTTTAATTCAACATCAAATTCTCTCTTCTAATCTTCTTCTTCTTCTTCTTCCTTGTTTCTTCTTTTCCCTCCCCTCGGATCGTTTTTCAGTACTTTGGGTATCATTTATTTTGATTCGAGAGGATTAGTGTTTTATCGTTTCCATCGGCCCATGTGACTTGAAGGGAACTTCAAACTTGGATGAGTCCTAATCATTTTTGGCTAAGTAAATAAGCACGCTAGTCAAAGTTGCTCTCCCATCCACCCAACCCAAGGAGTGTAAAATGCAATCCAAGGCAAACTAACCAAATCTGGTCCACCAACTAATGGCGTACTACCAAAACCGAATTTCATCGATGCACCGATAAAAAACATCAAACATACGTATTAGCGACATAGTACAGTCATATGAAACAACAATGTGTTACAATTCAAGGGAGACGTGTAGTAAAGCCCTTTGCTAGGTAATTTGGCTTCTTATCTTATCATTTGCAAGAATTCGACCCGGTGTTTTGATTAAATCTTTGGAATTTGCTTTCGTCGTATATATGAATGTTTGTCATCAATCTACCTTCATTACTGTTCATTCGTGTAAAGACCCTGAAGCTCGTCAACGCTATTAGACCAGTCAAGCGACGAATTAGCCGATAATAACTCGATTAATTTAACACGAACGTTAATTTGTAGGAATTAATCTAACATCGATTTAGATACGAATCTAGTGCCCTTAGATAGATCTCGAAAAGTTACGTGGAATGAACTACACGAACATGTTATTCGGATACCAGACGAAGAAGATACCATCAGATACGTATGAAGGGTAAATAGTCTTTTCCATTTTAGCTGACTTGGCTACCCGTATCAAAGTGATGGGTGCTTTTATCAAATCTGGTCGGCCTTATCTTCACTCACCGAGAAGATTAATTCTAATTTTCTTCATTATCTTCTTCTTTCTTTCCTTTCTCTTTCTCTTTTCTTCTCCCGTTCTTCATTCTCTCGCGAATTCGAGATATCAAATGGAAGATTTGTGATCGGTAGAAGGTGGAATGGATCGTGGGTATCTATTGGTGATGGTGTTGATGTTAATTGAACTCGGGAAAGGAAGGTGTGGATGTTGATGTAAGTTAAGAGTTAGGGTTTCCCTGAATCGATGAGGATGAAGATGATAATGAAACTCAATGAAAGAGTTAGGTTTAGTTGGTGGTAATGGTGTTACCGTGTGTGGTTGATTCAGATTCAATGAAAGGGTGAAACAAATAATCGAAATTAGGGTTTACAAGAAACTCTTAGGAAGATTAGAAGATGAATTTAAGGTTCTAAGAGATCGATTGGAGATGGGTTTTTGGTTGATTTGAGTATTGAGATTTGAGTTAGGGATTCTAAGATGAAATCGATAATTAGGGTTCTGGGATAAACTGATGCTAATGATTCAAGACGGAGAAGAAGATGTGTAGTTGGATATTTAGTATTGATTGAAGCTGAACTGTTAGCAGAAGGAGATGAGTTCCAAGTTCTGATGGATATCAGCTGAGACGAACTAAAGGGATTTTACAGTGTTCTTGAAATTAATGGATTGTTGAATCAATTCAAAGGTAATTGTCTTCCTAAATCAATTTAGTACAGTTGTTCTTGTTGATTGTTGAATGTGTGAGTTATAATTGAAGTTAAGTTTGGAATTTAATATGGAACAGAACTGTTGGTGTGGTTAGGGTTGTGATGAAGGTAAGAGAATTGAGTTAGTGATTTAGAATTGAAATTCAGGTTGTGTGAGTGTGTGTAGAGTAGTTTGGATTTATGGTGTTGTTGTTGTTGTGAGTATTGCAGGTTTTGTTTGTGTGGCGTTGGTGATGCTACTAAGGCAAAGGTTGTGGTACTATTGTGTTTGTGGTGATGGTACAGTGAGAATGAATGTGTAGATTTGGGGCTGGTGATGTTTCTGTTGGAGTTTTATTTGTAGTTATGACTGATGTGAAGTTGGAGGTGTTGCTGGTGCTGAGATGTGATTACAGGTGAGGTTAGTTGGTAAGTAAAGGGCCATGGATTGGTTAAGAGAAACTGCAGTGGTGCGAGTATAACTAAGACCAAAGAGGGAAAAAAAGACCAAAGTTTGGGTTTAGTCCGTGTTGTGACACTAGGATGGAAGAGTAAATTTGGTCGGGATCACATATAATGTTCGCCCCATTTTGGGATCACATATAATGTCTGCCCCATTTGGTCAGGATCACATATAATGTTCGCCCCATTTTGGGATCACATATAATGTCCGCCCCATTTGGTGGGATCACATATAATTTACGCCCATACAAGGATCACTTTATAAGTTCACCCCATCACATGATCAATTTATACGTTAGCCCCATCATAGGATCACTTTATACGTTCGCTCGACTATATTTGGTTTTGGTCTTGGTCCCAGGACCAAATATAGTCGGGATTTAGTCTTGGTCCGGATTTTAATCGATAGTACATCCCATTGTGTCTCGTTTTTGACCGAATATTTGGTTATACTCTCACTTGTGGTTGCTCTAAGGGAGTTGAATTGCAAAGTGTATGGACTAACCGTGAATTACGGGGTTGTTGGTATTTGAGTTGCGGTACGATTAACATAAGTAGTAGGGACTGGGATTCTTTGTGCGGGTTGTGGATGTAATGGGATCGAGTTGGGTTATATTGAAGAATATAGAGCTTGGGTTATAATTGAGTTGAGGTTGAATTATGAGTTAGGTCTGCAGAGGGTTGTAATTAAGTTTAGTGATGAATATAGAGTTGTAGTTTGTAAATGTTGTGAAAGCTTGCTACTACTGCTTTTGCAGGTACGCAGAACTTGAAGTTGTAATTGAGTTATGAAGTTTGTTTCGGATAAATGTTTGCTTTGGTGTTGTTTTGTTTAATGAAAGTTTTACACCAAATCGATAGAATAAAAATCCATTGTTGAATCAATAGTTTAGACCTATTAGTCATCCCAGTCAGTTTAGCTGACTTAACCATGTCGATTCAATCAATCGGTGATCGAGTTGATCCTGTTAATCAGGTTGGATCGTTTTGACTCAGAACTGATTTAGTTGACCTTGACCGAGTTAACTATTTTGACTAGACTTGACCATCGACCCTGGACTTGACCTTGACTTGACTACTGACGTTGACTGTTAGTTTACCTTGTTAGACCAAACGTTGACCAGTTAGACCAGGCCTCTGTAATGGCCTTGTTTAGTGGACTTGGGATTAGGTTTAGTTTTCCTATTTTGATGTGTTGGACCCTTATGGTCTGATTTAGCCTTTGGTTCCTTCTACAAGGTTGTAGATATTCATTAGAACTACTTAATGGATTATAGAACCAACCCAATTGAATACTAAACCTTAGTTATGCTAAAGATAGAGAATCAAAAGGTTTAAAGTCATAAATGGACTTAGAACCATTAGATAGACTTGTGTGATTCTTGTCTGAGCCATTTTGGCTAGATTCTTAGACTTCTTGTGTGATTAACAGTTAGTCTGTTTTAACAACGATCGATTCAAAGGATGAACCAATGGATCGCGGATCTCGAGGTAGGCGTGGCTTGTCATCAAAAGAGGTGGGAATTTATATTTAGCTCTTTTGTGATTATTGGTGTTTTCTTTTACAAAAGTTTATGTTTAACAAATTCATGCATAGTCGATTGTGTATTCCATATATTGTTTTATTTTAAACTCAGAAAGTACCGTTGATTCTTTTAATATTTCCATTGTTTGGAAAGGAATTGTAATATCTTGTTTATCTTTATGAATTGTTTGGGAAATAAGAATTTTCATCATGGTATATAAGTCTTGGTCCTTCATTTATTGGTGCGGGACGAGTCACCATATTATTATCTAGGTGCGGGACGAGTCACCATATTATACTTTTTTAGAAGGAGTTAGTTCCATATACATGATTGTTTGCCTCTCCTGTGAATTGGTTGTGTTTTGGTGTTAGGGAAAACATGAATTGTTTTCAAATCATTTTCAATGATTACTTGAAAGTTAAATGTTATTTCTCTTTTTTGGGCACCCATTTTAGGGATGATGTGCTCACCCATTCCCACTTTCAGTTTCAGAGACAGATCAGAGTTGCGCAGCGGAAGCTTCAAAGGTTGAGTTTGTTAGTTGGTTAACTTCGGCTATGTTTATTCTGTTGTATATTCTATTTGTAAACCAAATGACTATTAGATGTATCATTTGAGAGGAGTTCTTGTATATATATTTCAGAGCGGGGTTAGTTTTGGGTTAATTTTGTGCAGATTTCTTAATTGATTGTTTAAGTAAATGATTTAGATCCTTGGTGCCTCTTTATTTAGTTAATCTTTTGGATTAGTCATTTGCTAGATTTGTGGCGCTTCTAATTCGTTCGTTTGTTTTCCATTATTTGGACTCTTACATTACATGACCACGAAATTGAACTTCTAAAATCTCATGGTAACTTTAACTTATTAGGGATAAGGGGAGTGTCACGACTCACAATCAATGTAGTCAATATCGCCGTATCGGACGATATATCGATAATTTCGGATATCGCTCGGAGCGACACGATAAGCGAGAATATCGGCGATACAATATCTTCAGATAATATAAATCCAATACGAAATTTTCACGAAAATCCGGTGTGGGTTAAATTAGTCGTTTTAGGTAAAGATTAAGGGTATTTTAGGTTTTTCATAGACGGGAAGGGATAAATCCCTAAAACTCGATAAATCACTTCAGAAAAAACGAAGTGAAAGGAACATAGATCGTGCTCTTCGGGTAGTGAAGTTACTCTCATATTTCTAGTTTGAACTTGTTTAATTATCATTTTAGGTAGTGAACTTTAAAGTTATTGAAGTTAGTCTTTTGTGTTTTTGATAAAATTGATGGTATCTATTATATCTAGGGTTGCACAAAACCGAACCTATACCGTGAACCGGACCGAAAGCGTTCGTTTATTAACCGGAACGAAATGAAACGAATCCATACGGTTTTATCATGGTTGTCGATTTTAGATAACCAATTTGTCCAGTTTGATTTCGGTTGTCGCTCAAAACCGTGCGAAACAGCAGAAAACCGAATACGCCAGAATACGGTTCTAGTTGTCGATATATATATATATATATATATATATCCAATTCATCATAGCCCTCGATTTTAGGTTTAATAGTTTCCTTACCTTTTTTTTCAACAGAACATAACCACTCTTAACTCTTTTCTTCCCCTCATTCTTACTCCTCTCTCTTCTAACACGAGGATTCACAGCATCGCTCCATCACCGATTCATCACAAACCTCTTCCTCTTCTTCTAGTTTCTTATCTAGTCATGCAACTACCATACGATGTTTAGTTTTGGTTGGTTGTGATGCGAGGGCCTCATTGGGTTGCAAGTGCGAGTTGGAGACTTTGGGTGCCCACCCATAAACAAATCTCGTTGGATTTTTTGTTTTATTTATTAGATTTTTTGTTTTAGTTTAGGCAGATTTGGAGTTTCTGATGTATTTGACACTTTAAAACAATCAGTTTGACATACATGTTAATTTATAAATTTCTATCTTTAATAAAATTGTCCATCAGTTTTGTGAAACTGACAGAATTTTTCAGTTAACCGAAACGAGGAGGTTTAAAACCGAAACCGGTGGTTTCAAACCGAATGAAACCGAGTAGGCTAAATGGTTTCATCGGTTTTCAATATTGGAAAACCAAGTAGTTCGGTTTCGGTTGTTTTTGCCCAAAACCGTCTAGGAACCGAACCATGTAAATACTAATTATATCTTTAGAAAATGTGTGAAGAAAATGTTTGCTATAAAATTATAGTCTCTAAATTTAGAACCAATATTATACCGATAATTCAACGATAATATCCCGATATAAAACCTAATTTGATTGGGGGCCAAACATTTTAATTGGGGACCTTGATATTTTATTTGCACCCCAAATTTTTCGGCGTATTAAACCGATAATGAAAATACTATTTTACCCTTCACTAAAAATAAAATTTAAAAACCTATTAACCCTTAATCCTAAGCCCCAATTCATTTCTAGTTCTAAAAAGATCACTCCTCTCGACTCTTCTCTTCTCCTCCATTAACGACTCCAAGAAAAAGAAAAAAAAATTCACTAGAAAAATTTCGATTCTGAGTAAAAGGGTAAATCGATTCGACAAGCCTAAACCCTAACGATTTTTCATATGCATGTAGAGACCATGAAAAATCGTTAGGGTATATGATGATCAAGATAACGACCATATTTAAGTTTTCATATTTTACCCTAGATTAGAGTCGTTAACATAATATAGAAACCTATGACGATCCTCTATGGGTGACCCTTTTTAAAGGTTAACGACCCCCGGGTGAAAAACAAAACTGACCTCTCTGTCCCAAAATTTTCCAGTCGTCTTGGTATAGACAAACAAAATAACGACTCTTTGTGGCCCAAGCTAAGAGTCGTCAGGGTATATCATATTACCTGACGATTTTTCATAACTTGGAAAAGTTGCAGGTTTGAGTCGTCAGGGTATATCATATTACCCTGACGATTTTTCATAACCGAGGAAAAGTTGCGGGGTTTGAGTCGTCATTTTGGTGTCAATACATTGACGACTTTATAGAGTCGTTGGGGTATACATCCCTCGACCTTGCGACTCTTTCTACGTGGTGACATATATCATATCCATGGAGAATTTAAGATAATCTTACCATCAACACAATCATCTTTGTTACTTGAACCTTCTCCAACATCATTTCCCCACTTGAATTACTCATTTCTAAAACCCCAAGTTTTCCTCTAAAACCTCCTCTTCTTCTTCTCAACTCACAAAAAAAAAAAAAAAAAAATCTGATTTTAATCTAACATAATCTAACCACACTAATTAAATTAACTTTATTAAGTTTTAATACTAATCATTCGGGGATAGTTTAGGTATTTAGAAAAATTTTTTGCTAAGGGGTAACCCAAATTAGGTTTGGGTGACCTTTTTGTCCTCTAGTGGGAGGCCCCCAATTAAAATGTTTGGCCACAATCAAATTAGAATATAAAATCGTACCAGTGTATCGGTCTTGACCGAGATAAACCGATATCCGATATTAACTAGATTCCTCAGGATTCTCATACCGAAAGAAGCAGACCATCCCACGAGGAAATCATTTTTGGCGCCAAACAAGTTTTTTTTGGCGGGGAATAACAACAGTCGTGGTTTCCAAGGGTTATGTCGGAAACAATTGGGGTGTTGAACTCTGAACAGAATTATTGTTGAACTCTGAACATCGATACTGGAGACTGACTCGCGGAGATTGGAGATAGAATTGCTGAACATGGGTTTCTCTCAAGCTTTGGCAATTGCACTCCCAAAGCCACCGAATCGATCCTCCACAACAGTCAATCGCTTCCTCTTACTAACCCTAACCCTAACAATCCTCATCATTTCTTCCCTTCCGAATCTCAATCCATCCCTAACACCGAAGAATCTCCATCTCCATCTAATAATAAATCATTTCATTCCTCTTCTTCTCCGCATCAATTTCCCAATTTTCCATTTCCTTATTCATCCATCTTCTTGGTAAAATTCGATTCTCAGGACTACTTCAAATTCAGAGAGACTGCTTTCAATTGTATGATGGCTCCACCTGGTACTGGTAAGACATCGATTCATTGCTAGATTCACCCTTCTTCTAATTCTTATCGATTTGTTTTGTTACTGCTGGTGTTAGAGAGTCTGTTGATGAACCTAGGAAATTTATCATAGGTTTAATGATGCACAACAAGATTCATTCTTTCCTGTTATTGAAGATGCATTGCTAGTATTGTGTGTTTACTGGGGCAACTACTGAGAACCCATCTTTTCATTTGATTACCCCATTGTTGTCGAGGTTTTTACATTGAATCAATTGCAGCCTGATAACATTGTGACTTTGCTTAAGAGACCTGCAATTGATTCGGAGGAAAAGGGGTTGGTTAAAAGTGTGGGTGTGAATGTAAGGGTGGAAGAGGAAGTCTTTGATTTTATTTCTAAGAATTGCCATGGACTGATGGTGATCCCCGTGTGCCTTTGAATGCCCTGGAGATTTCTGCAACTGTTGCTGCAGGACGGGCCAAGGGTGGAGAACAAGATAATGAAACATCTGTTGTTGTTATAGATGGGAAAATCAGGTTGGCTCAAATTCAAAATCCGATGGAGCTCTTGTCTCCGTTGATGATGCTAAAGAAGCTTTTCAGTGTAAACACATTGCTTATGACAAGGCTGGGGAAGAACACTATAATCATATCAGTGTACTTCACAAATCGATTAGAGGGAGTGATGCCAATGCAGCGGTTTACTGGTTAGCTAGAATGTCACAAGGAGGTGAAGAAACTCTTTACATCGCTCAACGACTCATTCTATTTGCTTGTGAAGATGTTGGATTAGCAGACACAACTGCACTCAATCAGTCTGGTGCTTGTTACCAAGCTTGCCAGTTTATTGGAATGCAACGTGATCTTAGCACAATGTGTTGCTCACTTGGCTTTGGCTCCTAAATCTGTTGCTGTTTTCCAAGCGATAGGAGCTGTGCAGAAGATGGTTAAAGAATCAGCAGGGCAGAGCAGGGAGTGCCTCTCCATTTGAGAAACGGACCAACTATGGCAAGGGTTACATTTACCCTCCCAATGACCCATTATCCTCCTCATTGCAGACTTACTTGCCATCATCATTGCAAGGTTATACATTTCTCAACTGACCAGGCCGAATCCTATGTCCAACAGATGAAGAGCATGTCATACCCCCTGTAAGAGCCTTCCTCTTTGTCTTTTCTGGGTATCAATTAGCTAGATCTGTTTGGTGTTGCCTATTTTTAGCCGTCTTACTGTAGAGAAAAACACATTTTGTACATGTATTAGCACCTACTTGTTTCTTTCGAATTTGCAATGTCAAACAGTTAGTAGCATTTTCTTATCACTTACCTCTTGTTGTTACAATAATTTAATATCACCGGATGAACTAGTTAGCTGTTGTTTTTCCCTATTAAAGTAAATTACTGCGATGATGTTATCTGATGTCCTTTCCTTCATTTCACTTTGTGCTGTCTATGTTCACTAGATTGGTCCACACCTATTGCAGTCCCTTCAATTTTGACTTTTTTTTTTCTATCTTTCTTCTGTGTGTTATTATTTTATATGTACATCTAGCACAATCTCTTTAAGTTGGCCTGGTGACATCTCTGAACTCGTTGTTATATAACATTGTGCACCAACGACTGGTATCTTATGATTTTTCATTCTGTTTGAATTGTAAGGGCTAGTAAATGGTACTTTAGAATTTCGTCACCATTTCAAAAATCATCTGAAAGCCTTGAAGTCTAAGATATCCTCTTGAAATCCGTCTAGCTTACAGTTAGGGAGTAGTGAGAGGAAATGATATGACGAATAATTCTGCTATTTTTACTTCTTGATTGCACTACCTACTGTATATGTAGGAAGGATTACGACTTTACAACTACTAAAGCTTAGTAAGATGCAGTGAGCTGAGATGATTTCAGAGATACAGGAATTTTAAATGCTTAATAAATGACCTTGTGCTATCATAATTTTTGGTTGTGGGTTTCGATTGTGATTCTTGCTGTTATTGTCATTGTTACTACTACTAAATGGAGCCCACTTAAAAATAGACAGATTAACCTTAAATTCCATTTCGGTAGCTTTATCATGGGGATTAACTTAGCTTTGAAGATCCCCTGTAGGTCCTACTTATTCATCATCCATCACTTTGTTTTATGTCTTGATATGACCCCTCCATCAAACCTATTGACCATGACTACCACCCCACCTTGCTGTGACTCTGAAACTTCTGCAGTTAGATATTGTTGGTAGAAAAGGAAGGAAAGTGTATTTCTTCACTTGCAAGGGTCATTCATTCAAATGAGTGGAAGGAGAAAAACTAAGATTTATATACAATATAAAGAAGAGAAAAGAAAAAGTAAGAAAGAGACACTTCTCCTTCCTTCCTTCCTTCCTTCCTTCCTATCTTTCTTTTTCTTTTTGTCTTTTGTTGATTTTTATGTTAGAAAAGGATCAGGGGGGGGACAAATTACAAGAAGAGATCAAAATGGAAAGACAGGAGGGGGTCCAAATGCAGAAGGGAGAAGAAGACGGCGAAGAAGAAGAATAAAGCAGCCAAAGCAACTAAAAGTATGCATCTTTTCATCTTCTGCTTACAATTTGCTCGACAGTGATAATCTTTTCACTGCGATTATTCATGTTTAAAGCTTTAATTTCTTAAGGAAAGGCATTGCTAATTGATGGATTTTGATGGTAGGATTATCAAGAAAAAGAGGCAGTGCTATTTGATCATACTGGAGCTAACAGTGGATAGATTATGAAGAGATCTTCATCATGCAAAATCGACCATCGACCTGCAGGAACTTTAACACCTTTAATGGAAGACCCAGATCTTGATTCCCTTTTGGGTGCTGATGATGATCACCATCGTAATGTACTAGGAACACCGCGACAAGCAAGAGGAGGAGGACAATGCAAATATAGTAAGAATAGAAAGAAGCTAATTGGTCTTTGGAAATCCTTTGCTGTGTGCACTGCTGCATCCAAATTTAGACCAGATTTGATCAGGCTTTTGCTTGGTGTTTTGGGATGCCCTCTTGCTCCAATTCCCCTGTTACTTGACCATTCTTCGCGGACATCAACTCATCGCCATCCTCTTCCTGATCTTCGTGGAATCTCCATAGTAAGACTCCTCAGTTTCACTCTTTTAACTAGTAGGAAAAGCCACAGTAGCATCTCGTTCTTGATATATTTGTTCTTTTTGGTGTACTCTGTTTTGTCGTCATAACTACCAACTAAGGAACTAATGAGTTGAAAATACAAAATTTTCAGGGAGCTTCATCAGCTTACTATATCATACACCAGTACTTAGCAGCAACTGGGTGCTTAAAATACGATAAGATTTCTACGAACATGTATGCATCAGGTACTGTCAAGATGGTATGTCATGAGACGGAGATTGGGATAGACAAGGGGAGGAGGTCGGGGAGTAGAATTGGAGCTCGTGTTAATGGTTGCTTTGTTATATGGCAAATGAATCCTGGAATGTGGTCTATGGAGTTGGTGATCCAAGGAGGTAATAAAGTGGTCGCGGGAAGTAATGGGAAGATTGTGTGGAGAAACACACCTTGGCTTGGTACGCATGCTGCAAAAGGTCCCCCTCGTCCACTACGCCGCATTATTCAGGTAACATTTATAATCACATACTTGATTCAAACTTTCCTCATGTTCAGGTTCTTCAGAAGTGTGCTTCTCAGTAAATATGAACATTGCTGCTTGTATCATGTATATGAACTCAATTGGAATCATGTCTAGCATTATCGATCTATTCTTACAATTGTTACTTGATCCCTGCAGGGTTTAGATCCAAAAAGCACAGCAAATCTATTCTCCAAAGCAGAGTGCTTAGGTGAAAAGCGTGTAGGGAATGAGGATTGCTTCATACTAAAAGTGACATCAGATCGAGACGATGTAATGGAGAGAAGCAACGGTGGTAAAGGTGAATTAGTAAGACATGTATTATATGGTTACTTTAGTCAGAAGAGTGGGCTTCTGGTACACATGGAGGATTCACATCTCACTAAAGTAGTATCAGTAAAGACCCCAGTCGGGAATACTGATTATGACGATGCAGAGGGAATGGTATATTGGGAGACAACAGTTGGGACAAGTATGAGAGATTATAGAGATGTTGATGGTCTCTTAATTGCTCACCAGGGAACGTCTGTTGCTACACTCTTCCGATTTGGAGAGTCGTCATCAACAATGATCAGAAATAGTAGGACTAGAATGGAAGAAGTTTGGAAGATTGATGACATCATGTTCAATGTGCCTGGGCTTTCCCTTGATTACTTCATTCCTCCATCCGACATTCGTGATGCCGCCAATCTTCCTAAGTAGCTATAGTTTATTTTGTCTTCTTATCTGAACATTCTGATGTTACAAACAAAATGTACAAAACATAAACATACATGATATGTAAAATTATATAAGAATAATATATAGATCTGAACAAGGAAAGTTAGATCTTTGGTCCTAAGGGAAATTACAGTTTCACTGAACTAATGGCTAACAACAATGGTTGTTACCTGATACGATACTGGGAATATAATTTGATAAGGAAAGAATTGTTAACCGGAGTGTGAATCGTTTATAAATGTCAAAGTTCACTTCCCTCTTCTGTTTCATCATCATTGTTGCCGCAGTTATGGTAATCACGATCTTCTCCGGTTGGATCCTCCATATGACCAATTCCCATGAAGGAATCATCTTGTTGCGAATTACCTACAGATAACAAACAGGGGGCGGATGACGAGGCTGTTGTTGATGTACCAAATGACTGGTGCTGTTGTTGTTGCAGTCTAAAATCATCATCCCATATGAAAGCAGGTTGCTGATTGCTGCTACTACCGCTCCTGTAATTCTTTCTAGGCGACTTACGTTAATCTCATTGAGAGATGGTGATCTCCCAATCATTTGTTGTTTCATCATCTGATCCCCACCAACATTGTCATCCAGTGCTATTTGTTGATGGTCTCCTACTGTTGATTGAGCGCCAGATCCGTAAATGTGTAGGTCCTGAAGGCTAGGAAAACTCGTAGAATTAGCAAACCCTGAAGCTGCGCCTTTGTTGTTATTGCTGCTCATCATGGCAGTGCTCTGTCCAGCCATATGACTATTAAGCGCGGGTGAGGATGAGACGTTCTCGTGAGCGCCACCAATAAGTGTTTGACAAGCTTTTTCCAATATAGTCTGCATATACTTCCCCTGAGCTTCAATCCTGAGCTGAAGGTGTCTTTGTACCACAAGTTGTTCATGCAATCGCCTCTTTACTTCCATTTGCATCCTGAGTCCCTCGTTCATCATGTGCATGTTCCTGCATTATATATAACATCAATGCGCGTACATATATGGTTATGTAAATTAAGACCGAGATTGAGTGAGTTATTTACATACTCGTTCATGTTGCTTCGATTACCCATCATCCCCGACGAACCGGCAGCAGAATTTCTTTGCATATCTAATGTTTGATTAATACAATCAAATGAATGAAATATGAGGTTCAGATTTAAAAACTAATTCATCAAATTGTAATTAATATCCAGAGTTGAGTTATACCTCTTGGATCAAAATCCTTGACCTGTTGAAGATCATGAAAATCCTTATGAGGTTGCTTTCCGAGCCTGAATTTCTGTAGACATGCCATGCATATATGAGTATCGATCAGAGAGTGTGTGTGTGAGAGAGCTTCGTGATTCCAAAGTCTGAATTAATAGTAGTTATCGTACCTGAAGATGGCTCTTGAGATGGTATAGGGTTAGACCCTTGACGCCCATCACTCTCATTATTGTTTTGGGAGTAGCTTCTACATACACATAGAATTAAAGACAGAGTTCATTGAGTTTGATCGATCTAGCTAGCTAAGTCTAACTAATAAACAAGATGCAGATGTATACATACTGTCTGGTCCTCCGAGTTGAGCAACGGCATCGACGAAACGATCATGAAGCTCAGGCGTCCATCGAAGCCTTGGCTTTGGGTCCGTCGTCAAGACAAGCCCTGAATTAGACGACTGATCTTGCTGAAGATGACTATTGTTGTTCATTCTGCCTCTCCGAGTCTGCTCGCTTTAGTTACTCGATCTGCAGGGATCATTTCATTCTCTAGGTATATATGACCTCTCTCCTGATCTCTTTATCTTTATTATTGGACAAAAAGAGACGAGTGGATCAGTCGTCGTCGATGTTAATACGCATAGATGGTGGCGGTGGCTTATGTAATTAGCTGGCTACTTTTTCTAATCCTCTTTCTGAAGTAATGGCTTGAGATTTGATTGGAGATTAATTATATCCATAATACATATACAGCAAAATCAAGCTTTTGGTTCATTGATTATAAGATCAGTAGTCATAGATGATACAGTGTTAATAAATATAATATGTGCATTAAGCTTTGGCTTTTGTGGGATTGAAGCTTGTCGTTGTTTTTCCTTTTTCTTTTTCTCTTTATTTTTATTTTTATCTATGGGTTTCACATGCAATTCCACTGCATGACATGATCCCATCATCATCATCATCATCATTAACAAATGAGATATTTATTTATTAAAGCAGCCATGGCATCTATCTCTTTTCTCTTTATTATCTGCTGCCCTGCTATTAACATATATATATACGTAATTCAAATCTCCACTTTATCACCAATTAACGATGCATGGTCATCACCTAATTAACAAAAAGCCATGAATCTAGAAACGGATGGATCCTAGGATCAATGAAAATCCAATGACAAATAGACTAGTAGATGTAGGTTCATTAGCAGCAGATCAGATGATGATCCGTCTAGCTAGTATTTTTTGAGTTATCTAAGTAATTAATTAATTTACAACCTAGCTAGCTAATTAATCCGCCCAAGTTGCATGCATTTATCATCATCATTATCAAAAGGAAAACAACATCAGACAATGTATCTATTTAGATAAGCAAAAAATTGGAGAGAATAAATGCCTTTCTTCTGGCACAATCAACCTCTCCTATAGCTCGACCGAATTAACAAGATTCGGTCATCTTTTTTTGCATACATCTTCCTGCCACGTACTAATTTTTATTATTAAGGAACAACAAACAAACAAGAAAGAAAGATTTTTAGATTTCATCGACATGGATATATATCGTTTACATGCAGACAAAAAAAAAAGGAAAAAAAAAAAAAAAGAGAACTTGATAAAAGTGAACAATTCTGTGGTGATGGCCGATTGACAGTCACTATTACAAATGACCGAATATTAAGCGAAATTGTTGATTGAGATTCTATCAGATCGATCTTTAGAGATGTAACACCGTGAGAGGCTTCATTTATTCCCATGACCATTTTTTTAATCGATAAAATGATATACTAGAATTTTACGTATACAAAAGAATAAAGAATCTCAGGATGTACATAGCCTTAGAACCATAACAATCCGGCGACTCAAAATTAAAGCAACAATATATTTCAAATCTGGTATTGCTATGAGCATTGAAGAGATGTAAACAGTACAAAATATTTGTATTAACGTCGAGTGTAATCTTTCAGACGCCTTTTTCCTATGCCTCTGTAACAAAGGTTCGAAGATTGTGCTCTTGGAGATGTTCCAACAAATAGAATAAGATAGAATATTGTTGGACCCAAATCTTTCTCTCTACTGATCAAGAACAATGCAGGTAAGCAAAAACAGATAAAAATACTTGAAACAAGAACAAACTGAAGCAAAGTAATTCAATTAAGAATACGTATTGAAGCTTACCAAACTCAATGACTCAACGACACTATTTATACTAAACCAAACCAAGTAAACAGACTTCCATAAATACTAAACTTCCTAACAGAGAAATACGTACTGAGCAAGTAAATTAAAGAATTCCTACACAAGGAAAAACCTACGGAACATTCTAGTTCCCTCTAGAACAAGAACTTCACTTTCCATTTATAGATTAAATACCACATAGTCTTGATTGAACTCACTTTCTAACAGCCTCCCTCAATCCAAGACTCTGTAAAGTTGTCATTCCTAGCATTGTTCTTAAATTGATGAAGGTCTCAGCCTTCAGAGCTTTTGTAAAAATATCAACAATCTGTTCTTCACTCTGACAGAAGCTCATGATAATCTCCTTGTTTGTTACCAGCTCACGAATGTAGTGATACTTAATATCAATATGTTTACTTCTCCCATGAAAAACTGGGTTATTGTCACATATAATTCTTGTAGGATCTCCCTGTTTATGACTCAAAAAATCTAGCATTCTCCTTAAACATACTGTGTGATTAGCAGAAGAAGCAACATACATATACCCAGCTTCAGCTGTAGAGAGAGCAACCACTTGTTGTTTCTTAGATGATCAACTAAAGAAACTTGATCCAATGTGAAAGCCATAGCCTGATGTACTCTTTTTGTCTTCATATCTCCAGCCCAGTCACTGTCTGTGTAACCAACCAATTTAGACTCTTCTGATGATGTATAAAACATTCCTAAATCCATGGTGCCACTGAGATAACGCAATATGCGTTTTGTTGCTTGCAAATGAGACTGCCTAGG
The DNA here is from genome assembly GCA_023531295.1 of Papaver armeniacum. Classification (NCBI taxonomy): domain Eukaryota; kingdom Viridiplantae; phylum Streptophyta; class Magnoliopsida; order Ranunculales; family Papaveraceae; genus Papaver; species Papaver armeniacum. The sequence continues at coordinate 218,671 of JAJJWW010015828.1, forward strand.
AGCTTCCATGAAACGACTAATTATTCCAACTCCATGTACAATATCTGGCCTTGTAACTGTGAGATACCTGAGACTTCCAACTAACTTTTTATACAAAGTTGGATCAACAAGTTCTCCTCCTTCTTCTTTTACTAATTTCAATCTTCCTTCCACTCGGGTTAGAATTGGCTTGCAATTGCTCATGTTAAAACGTTTCAAAATATCCTTTGCATATTTTTGCTGAGAAACAAAAATTCCATCATCAGTCTGTAAGACTTCCAGTCCAAGAAAATAAGATTCCTAAATCTGTCATTTCAAATTGCTTAATCATAGCCTCCCTGAATTCATCAATCATTTGCATATTGTTCCCTGTGAATATGAGATCATCCACATATAGAAAAACAATGACAAAATAATTTTCACATCCAAATTTCACATATAGAGTGTGCTCATATGGACATTTCTCAAATCTAGTATCCATAAAATATTCATCAATTCTTGTGTACCATGCTCTTGGTGCTTGCTTCAAACCATAAAGAGCTTTCTTAAGCTTGTACACTTGATTTTCTTTTCCTTCTACAACATATCCAGCAGGTTGACATAAACTTCTTCCTCAAGAATTCCATTTAAGAAAGCAGATTTCACATCCATTTGAAAGATTTTCCACTTATCTTGTCTTTCGCCAATGCAATAATCATTCTCACAAGTATCATGTCTAGCTACAGAGCAAATACTTCAAAATAATCAATACCTGGTTGTTGTTTATAACCCTTAACTACCAATCGTGCTTTCAGTCTTTTAACTTCTCCATCAGATCTGAACTTAGTCTTAAAAACCCATTTAACTCCTATTGCCTTCTTGCCCTCAGGAAGTATTGTAAGTTCCCATGTGTTGTTCCTTTCTATTGCATTAATCTCTTCATTCATAGCATGTATCCATCCTTGATATTGTGAAGCTTCATCACAAGTCACAGGATCACAGTCTCCAAAAAGTGCAAAATTGATTAATTCTTCATCAATACTGTCACTATCTCTGTTAAGAACATAATCTTGTAATGTTGCTGGTAATACACAATTTCTTGTTGGTCTTGTTATTCTTTCTTGAGATTCAGCAGTGGATTTGGTAGATTGTGTTGATGTTGGCAACATAACTTCAGTTTCTTCTGGTGTATCACCTTGTGTATTTTCTTCTTGAACATCAAATGAAATTGTTTTTTTTCATTTGGTGATGTAGCTTTCTCATTCCAATCCCATTGACTTTGTTCATCAAAATCACATCTCTACTTACAATATTCTTATTTGTAGTAGGATTAAACAGTATGTACCTTTTTGTTTGACTACTATAGCCAACAAATATGCACTTTTCACTCTTATCATCAAGTTTCTTTCTTATCTGATCTGGAATATGTGAGTATGCTATACAACCAAACACTTTCATATGTCTAATGCTTCGTTTTCTTCCTGTCTATTTCTCTTCTGGAGTTATGTCAAAACACTCTTAGTTGGACATCTATTCAGTATATACACTGCACAAGATACTGCTTCTCCCCAAAATTCTTTTGGTAATCCTTTAGCTTTTCTCATAGTTCTAACCATTTCCATGATAGTCTTATTTTTCCTTTCTGCCACTCCATTTTGTTGTGGTGTGTATCTTTCTATAACTTGGCGTTCAATTCCATTGTTTTCTAAGAAATTATTAACTGCAATATACTCAGTCCCTCTGTCAGTTCTTAGTACTTTAATTCTCTTCCCAACTTGATTTTCAACATAAGCTTTAAACGATCTCAAAGTACTCAAAAGCATCACTTTTTTGCCTCATCAAGAACACCCAACCTTTTCTACTAAAATCATCAATAAAAGTGATAAAATAGTTATCACCTCTAGAGATCTCTTCTATTTGTCCACATATATCAAAATGAACTAATCCCAAATGCTCTTCTGATCTTACAAATTTTCCATTTGGAAAAGGGTCTCTATCTTTGCTTTCCAAATATACAAACTCATGTGTCCCACACGGTTGTTTACTAGGTTGGCTAGAGACTTCTTGGTCCATCATGCGATTTCCCTAGGTTTACATACTTCCACTAGCAAGGGCAAAGTTATAACCTTCTCACCGATCTGAAGACTTCCAGGAGAAGATAGCTCGACTTGTGAAAGAGAATTCACTTAGCTTGAGTGTCCCGTGTACCAATCTATTTGCTTTTAGGAGGTTGGGAAGTCTTTACGGCTTATACACATAGTTTCATGTACTTTCCATATGTCTTTTAATCGCCCTTATTTGGATGTGGAGTCACAACACACTATGGAATCCTCGCCCAAGCTAGGTTCGTTCTACTTGTAATGGTATGACCGGTGCTACTAACTAAAAGAACTTTGTTTGCGCATCTCCTCTTTTGAGTGCTATGTTGAAATTAAATCTATAACTGCCTTAGTCTACTATTTACCTATCCTAAGAAGTTAGCCAAGAAACTTACTGAACTTCATTTGAATTGCCAACATGGCAAGGAATTGAGACTACTACTACAAGCTTCTGGACTCGACCAGGTTTTGCTTAGGGTTCTAAGCTCTTTCATAGCTATTTCTTTGATCAAACCATCTCAAATGAGAAGTGAAATGTAAACGCTAAGTTGGACGTTTATGTGTTAAATATATAAGTTGATCGCTTCCAATCGGGAATTCAATCAAAAAAAGCTGGATCGGCTGAGCTCCTTGTTAAACAATTATGATCTTACTCGATATAGCTCCGTGCTTAAAAGCTTAGGTGGGGGGGTCTTACTAGCTCACTTCACACTATTACAGAACTTGGCAGAAAAAGGAATCCAGTTAAAGAACTTGACAGAAACAAGCTAAGTTCCAAGGTCGATGGCTTCCATTGACCAAGGCAAGCAGCTTTCTTCCAACAAGCTATGCTAGGTCAGGTGGCCCTGGTAGAAATGGATGTCATATTAATTTGTCGTTTCAATAGTAGATTCGTTCCCATCTTTCCAGCGGGAAAAGAGCTACTATTGATGTTGCCCCCTTTCCTGTATTCCTCGTATCACTTACCAATAGCCACTACGAAGAATCTAGAATTCTCGGTCCCTCTCTTCCCGACAAATGCTAAAATAAAGAAGTGGCAACCACCTTCCCTGGTGAAGTAGAAAACAAAGGCGCGTAATTAGTAAGACTATCTCGGGCGACCCCACGGGCATATACCTCTAGTTGCCTAGTAGAGTCATTTCATCCCGGATTTTGATCAATAAAGAATTCCTTAACCTCCTAAACTCAAACTCTAGTCCCATTAGCCGATCTGCGACTAAGGAGCCGATATGTGATGTAGTTACATAAATGAAGAGACAATGCGACATTCAATCGATATGCGATGGTCCTAGTACATTGTTAGTTGTGGTATAGCTCTTAGTAAGGCGTAGAGTAGTAGATTCACTTTTCTATTCTGAATCGACTTTGAGCGTTGTTCATGGCACGATTAACGATGTCTTTAGGTGTTAGCTCTGTTTATTTGGTATTGAGATCCGGGAATAAGGAGTATACGGCCCGTAAGCCAGGTGCATTTTCGTGAATGCGCTTTCCTTCTAGATGGGATTTTAGTTTGATGAATCACCCTAATTGAAAGACAAGAAATGCCGTCGAAAATACAACATCTTTTATATGAAAAAAAGGTATAAGTTCCATTCAACGAAACAAAGTGAAGAGTTTTATCTTATTGGGAACGATTCAATGATAGGTCCGGACCGAGCCGCTATATCTCATTTTTCTTTATTGTTGATTTAAGTCTTTATTCAGTAAACTCATAAGAGAAGAAAACTTAAATACGGACAAAACAAAAGCAAGATTCACGAGAATGACGTGTCATGTTAGAAGGGATGAAATTAATTGAGCGGTGCAAAGACTAGTAATTCAGATGGACCCGATAGTTTACTATGCTTCTTGTGACTTGACTTGCATAAATGCATTGACTAAATTGGAGGCAAGGGAGAAGAAGCGGAAGAGAGATAGAATTCAAAGTCTCTCTCGGTTTGCCCCTTGCGCTAAGATAGATTTTTAATGTAATGATCTACCCCTCTCTCGAGGATGCCATTCTACTTAGGGAAATTAGTATCTTCCATGTCTTAGGGATTATGCCCAAGCATGATGAATAGAGGGATCCTCCGAGTGCACGCGATGTAATGACAAAAAGAAGCAAGATTATAATAAGGAAAAAAATATGTTAGAAGGAATGAAATTAATTGGTCTTTGAGTGCTACTATTGCCCTAGAATAATGCCATTGGTATTGGAAACGTTTTTAGTTCTTTAATACGGTCTGTGGCGGAGAAATTCATCATTAGCAAAACAACTCTTTGGATATGCAATCTTAGGTGGGTCTTGTCTTTGTCTTATTCCGGATCTTAACCTTCCTCAGGAACCCAGAGGAGGAAGATGTGCCAGATGCCGGAGGGACGCCTCGCCTATATACCGGAGGGCGTAGCCAATGAGCTCAGCCGATTGCATAAGACGATTTTGCGGGAGAGACGACAAATTGCCGAAAAACGAAGCTGAATTGGCTCGAACGGCTGAGAAAATTCGGAATGCACCTATGGAACGCAAAGCCTGGTGGGATGAGTTGGAAAGATGGTTTCGGGACGAAGAATTAGACTAGTCTGTAGAGTACCCCTAGGTTTCCTCTTCTTGCTTGCTTCTACCTTCACTACTGTCGAGTACCCATAGGTTTCCTTGTCTTGCTTGTCGATTCTATAAATGCAAGATTAAGTAACAATAAATACACGAGATGAGTACATCGGTAGTATGGGGCGGGTGCGGCCCAAGGTTCAAAGTAGTAAGGAGGAGTGGGAAGAGATGCGAAAGAGCTACTTAAGGAATAGTTTCAAATCCTAGGTAGATGCCATCTCGTGCTTATGCACCATAGGTCGAGTTTACAGAGCCCACAAAACGGAAGAGAAAAGCTACATTCGTCCCAGGAAAAGAGAGCTCTCACTCCGCGGATGAGGGACAGGGTCAGCTAAGCAAGCCCTTCTTCGGAAGCTCTAGATTCGGGCGATTACTGTTAGACTATGCGATGATGATGACGGTTAGAAGATCCCGATCGACGAAAAAATGCCTTCAATGCATGAACGTATTCTCTTGCCGACAATAAGAAAACAGGAAGGGCACCGATCCTTCACTTAAATCGTAAGACCTTGGCTCTTTCTTTGACTTTTCGAACGTGGCTCATTTGACGACTCGCACATGGATGTCACGAGTCTATTAGCTGCCCTGTGCTTTCGTACACGAGCCTGTTCTATCGCTTGCTATTCGCCTCACCCCCTTTACAACATAGGGTGATCGGGTGAGATAACCCTTCACCCCTCTTCAACTCTTTCCATATCAAGAGCTAGAGACATGTGATGGCTTTCCCGTACAATAGACCCCACCCCGTAGATCCAGTTTATTATACTCGCGCCCATGATAGGGATGGATTTATGGCCTTAGGTGAACTTCCCCGTGGGCAAATTAAGGTTACCTTACAACGCTTCCCTAACTTATGCTTTCCCTATAGCTGCCTTTCACCGAACAGCTCTTGCTGGCCGACTAATGCGAGTGACTCCTCAACCCTTTCTTTTCTGTTGAATCTTTCCTTTATTTGGCTGAGGCTGCTAGGTTTAGCTTTAGAATTATCAACTCGGATGATTTAGTCAACATTTCGATGATGAAACTCGATTGATGACTTTTGGTGGTTGTTGATGGTGGTTTTTAGACAAAGGGTAAAATCGTAAAAACTTGAATAACCTAATGTCACCGGCGACACATTTATTAGAACATTCAATGCATGTAGTCAGTAATTAATAGGGGTATTTTTTCAAATTAGGGTTACAACGAACAAAACCCTAATTCCCCGTGTGCCAATGGCAAATCAAGCCGACCACACCTAGCCCAAGCTAGCCACGCCATGCCAAACGCATCGCCCTTGGCCCTAGCTATGCTAGTCACACCAAACACGCCAAAGAATGCCAACCATGCTAGCCGCACCTCTGCTCCAATGGCAAATCATGCCGCCCACACCTAGCCCAAGCTAGCCGCGCCATGCCTAACGCACCGCCTTGGCCTAGCTATGCTAGTCACACCAAACGCGCCAAAGCATGCCAACCATGCTAGCCACACCTCAGTGCCAATGGAAATTCATGCCAGCCACACCTAGCCCAAAGCTAGCCGCGCCGTGCCAAACGCACACTGCCTTGGCCCTAGCTATGCTAGTCACACCAAACGCGCCAAAGCATGCCAACCATGCTAGCCGCACCAACGTGCCAATGGAAAATCATGCCGCCCACACCTAGCCTAAGCTATCCGCGCTATGCCAAACGCTCCCGCCTTGGCCCTAGCTATGCTAGTCACACCAAACACGCCAAAGCATGCCAACCATGCTAGCCGCACCTCCGTGCTAATGGAAAATCATGCCGACCACACCTATCCCAAGCTAGCCGCGCCATTCCAAACGCACTCGCCTTGGCCCTAGCTATGCTAGTCACACCATACGCGCCAAAGCATGCCAACCATGCCAGCCGCACCTCCGTGCTAACGGCAAATCATGCCACCACACCTAACCAAGCTAGCCGCGCCATGCCGAACGCACTCGCCTTGGCCCTAGCCACGCCGGGTCGCTGCACGCCAAGCCAAAACACCCTTACCTTGGCCTCAGTCGCGCTAAGCCAAACACCCTTACCTTGGCCCTAGCCACGCCAAGCCAAACACCCTTACCTTGGCCCTAGCCGCGCCATGCCAAAGTAGACCGCGCCTAGGCTTGCAAACCGTGCAACCTAGGCCAAATTGGCCACGCATGCCATTGGCACATGCCAACACGCATCGTTGGTAGCTTTTCTTACTGTGCCGTGAAACTAATGGCCGAGCATGCCATTGGCACATGCCAACACGCTCACGGGTAGCTTTTCTTACTGTGTCGTGGCCCTAATGGCCGAGCATGCCATTGGCACATGCCAACACGCATCGCCGGTAGCTTTTCTTACCATGCCGTGGCCCTAATGGCCGAGCATGCCATTGGCACATGCCAACACGCTTATTTGGTAGCTTTTCATACCAAGCCGTGGCCCTAATGGCCAAGCATGCCATTGGCACATGCCAACACGCATCATCGGTAGCTTTTCTTACCGTGTCGTGGCCCTAATGGCCGAGCATGCCATTGGCACATGCCAACACGCTCACCGGTAGCTTTTCTTACCAAGCCGTGGCCCTAATGTCCGAGCATGCCATTGGCACATGCCCAACACGCTCGCTGGTAGCTTTTCTTACCAAGCCATGGCTCTAATGGCCGAGCATGCCATTGGCACATGCCAACACGCATGTTGGTAGCTTTTCTTACTGTGTCGTAGCCCTAATGGCCGAGCATGCCATTGGTACATGCCAACACGCATCGTTGGTAGATTTTCTTACTGGGACGTGGCCCTAATGGCCGAGCATGCCATTGGCACATGCCTACATGCATCGTCGATAGATTTTTTCTTACCAGACGTAGCCCTAATGGCCATGCGTGCCATTGACACATGCCAAACACGCACGCCGGGTAGCCTAACTTGCAAGCCGTGCAACCTAGGCCAACTTGGCCGTACGTGCCATTGACACATGCCAAAACCCACGTTGGTAGCCTAACTTGCAAACCGTGCAACCTACCACCAAGGCATTCTGCACACGCCATTGGCACATGCCACACACGCCACTAGCAGCTCTGGCATTGCCACTTACACTCAACGTACAACCTACCACCAAGGCATTCCGCACATGCCATTGGCACATGCCACACACGCCGATGCTGACTGGCTTTGTCACTTGCACTCAAGGTGCAACCCGCAATAAATGCATTCCGCACATGCCATTGGCACATGCCACAGCGCCACTAACGGCGCCACTTGCACTCAAGGTGCAACCAACACTCGAGACATCAACACAAACTGGGGGATGCTTAATTTCCAGGGTCTTGGTTTGGCGGTCACAGCATGCAGCGTACACTACGCTCACATTAAGAAAGCGTGAATATGAATAAAGTGGTCAAATAAATGAGGAAATAATGGTGAAAACGTTTTCACCCATAAACACCATGCGGTTACCACCTCCTCCCATTATTTCACCCTTTACTCTCTTCCTTCATGAGGACAGGGTACGTTTCAATCTCGACTTGTATAAATAGGTCTTACCTATTTCCACCAGAAAAAAGTCTCGCTCAAGAGAAAAACACAACACTCTTGAAAAGGGAACTTTGTAAGCTCTTCAAAAAAGCTTTCATCTCTTGCAAGCTTCCGAAGCTTTAACTTTCTGATACAAGTCGAGACACTACTCTCCCAGAATTATTCTGGTCTCAACACCTTTCTTTTCTTCCCTCCCCAAATCAACCCTTCTCCTCCACTTTGTGACCGAAGCAAGTCTGGAACGGCCATTTCTTGGTTTAAGCCGGACTTGTACAGATTGATCTCTCGAATCTATAAAGTGCTCACGTGCAGCACATTTGTTTAGGGTTTAAACCAGTTTCTCACTCACCTACCGAATTTACCGAAATCGTGAAACGATTTTTACCCATAAACAGTGGTATAACATGATTAAGGAGAAATCACAAGGACAGACAGTAGGAGATGCCATTGTCTTAGGATCAAGACTAGAAGATAAAGGAGGGGGACGAAATTCCATCGTGGAACCCTAAAAAAGTTTTTTTATTTTAATAAATTATCACAGCTCCATTGCATGAAGTGAGAGTGCCTTTGCATCCCGAAACCTGGTGTTCGCGAAAGCAGGACCGAGTCCTCGTCATTTCGGTTTGTGCTCTTTATGCTCTTAAACCCTATCCCATAGTGAGTGAAGACCCAAGTCATAAAGGGAACATCTCTCAATAGCCGAACCTATAGCCTTCAGATGGAGAGGATTTGCTCTTTGATCCCTTTCCCTCCGATTCCGGTAGTAGCTGCAAGAAGGAAGAAACGAGCTCTCAAGGATGTTCAAGTAAGTAAGTTTTGGGATATTTATTCTACCCAGTAAACTAAGTCTCCCAATGGTTTACAAGCCATTAGCATGGACGTATGATACGTATAAAAAGATGAAGACAATAAGCCTGCAGTCTTATCGATATGATAGGCGGTCCTACCTTAGAGGTGTATAATAGGTTTAGTATTCTCTCATCCCGTGACCTAAGAAATGAGTTCCCTATACGCCCACAGTAATAGAGAGAGGACGTCGCTTGATGATACACATGGCGAGATGATTGACCCTCAACAGTAGATATGAGGGGCGAAAACAAAGAGGGTTTGGGCTAGAGATGGGTAAGAAGGCTAGCTTGGGCTCGATTCTATCATAAAAGTAGGCAGTAGGGAGTTAAGGTTAGCAAAGATCTTATGTGCTATCCTTGTGTCAATAGCTTTAAGCTTTGGAGAAAGTTTTAGCGAAGGGCGGGATATGTCTATTGAGTCAGGTGGTCTGGTCCATCCGGTCGTCTTGGTATTGCTAACTTAGTTGGTGACCTTGGATTTGCTGGTGGGTCGGTGCTAGGAATTGGTTCTAAGCTAAGGTTTGGAAATTCCATTACTCTTATTTAGAGGCGGAAGCGTGTTAAAGCTCCTGCATTCCTGAATGGCCCAATCTCTGAAGTTCACACCTTTCATCGTTAATAAGATTCATGCATCTATTGGCGAGGGAAAAACTCGAGCGGTTAAGTCATAAAATAATCGATATCTTCCGCACGCTATATCCTATTGAAATTCTTTTCGAGTCTTGCCCGTCTTTCTCCTTATTGGACTAGTGAAATGTCTGGAACCTCATCTAGGACTCATATTTAAAAAAAAAAAGGTCTCATTGATCAAAGCACGTTATCCCCACGCTTAAATTGGAAATGGCTGAATGGATATTGCCAGGCTCTTGCAACCCCTTGTAAACGCTCTCTAAACCCACGCTTTAAAAAAGAATTGGCAAGCAGGCACAGCGACAGATTAGATCCTTTACGGAAATAGGACATCATCCACTAGCCAAAGTAGTGGTGGTCCTGAACTTCAGTCGATGGTAGGAAACTCACTAATAGGGAACTAACAAAGAGTCTGCAGGCCATTGCATTAAGCGGGACTTGACTATAGAGGTTTTTATCTATGGTAGGATAGTGGTTATCTTAAGGAAGCGAAGCCACGTATAGAATCAATGATCCAATAAAGTACTTCGTAGGAATGGCTAGTAATCAATCTAAGTTCTCGTAAGAAAAGGTGTGGAATTGCCCTAGCTAACAAGTAAACGAGTGAATATTTCGAAAGTGAATGGAATGATGTTGGCATCTTCGAGCCAACCTAGAGTTCTTCTTCCAGTAAGACGCATTGTAGTTCATAGGCTAAGTGAAAAACAGTGAGCTACGGCTGATCGAAAAGTAAAGATAGGCGCATAGTTTAGTGATCTATCCATGAAAGAGGGAACTCACATAGGTAACGATCCGCTTCTTTTAACAAAATAGGACAAGAAAACGGGAACTACAGTTCGAGTGAGCGGATAAGTAAGCAGAGCTCGTAACCTCGAGTTATGTATATAGAACTAATAATCAGTCTTCCCATCTTTAAAACACCTAAGTCCTAACAAAGCTACCAACCTTCTTGTACTTCCAGACAAGTAAGGAAAGCCAAGTGCTGGTGTTGAGTTAAACAAACAAACGGGAGGGAGTCAAATAATAAGAAACTAAAACAAAGACTTTTCTAAAAACCCGAAGAGATATATCAAGATAAAGAGTTTGTAACTCACTTGCTTACTAAAGGTAGCGTAGCTAAGGTAAACTTGAGCTACGAGACTTAGGAAAGAAGGCAACTAGTTTCTTAGAGGAGCTCGTTCTATGGACAAGATTGAGTTAGGTATCGATTGAAGAGCAAAGAATAAGGCCGCAGACTGTTCCGACGGCCAAGCTGGAGAAGAAGTTCGCCATAATAAGATAATCTAGAGTGCATTTTGAGTTAGGTAAAATTCAGCCGTTACGCGTTAGCACGCGCATCCGTTTTCTTGGTGCCTTTCGAGTGCATTTTTCTTTGACTCCGAGTTCGATAGCTTCATGGAACTCTAGTGATTGAAGTTTTTCTTCTCTTATGATGAAAGTGGTTCTTTATGTACTTTCGCCAAGTTCTTTAAGGTTGTGTTTTCTTCTCTTATGAGTTTATCGAATTCACTTCATTAGTTCTTATCTCGACGATGAAAGTGAGCGAGATCTTATTGCAAGACGGAAAGATGTGATCATCGCCGCCTAAATTTCCCATGGGACAAGAAAGCGATGAAAGACGGACATCCTTTATGCTACTAAACTCCGGTTACCCGCATTGTCCGGCAGAGCCTTTCGCATCGAAGTTTCTGTCTTTCTTGAACTTCTTCTCTTATGAGTTTAGTTAGTGTGATTGGAGTTTTTCTTCTTATTTATGATGACATCCTTACAAGTCCGAAAAAATAAACCAAATTCATGTCTTCCTAAAGTTTCATCTTTTCTTATGTCCAGTCGAGTTGACTAGATAATTCATTACTGAAAAGGAAAACTTTCTTACCTATGATTTTAGTTGGGATTTGAGTGAGAAAATAGAGGCGATTAAGCCACCTTAAAGAGGCTCGAGGTCATCTACACTGGTGTTGATGGTGGTTTTTAGCTTAAGGTTAAAATCGTAAAACACTAAACCCTAGCAGACAGGTGATGTCACAACATTTAAAGTAACAAGCATTTACTAGGCACATTTACTGAAACCTTTACTTGTGTCCCTAAATAATTACCGGGGTATCTTTTTCAAATTATGGTTACGACAAGCCAAACCCTAATTCCCACGTTTTCCAATGGCAAATCATACCAGCCACACCGACCGCGCCAAAGCATGCCAACCATGCTAGCCGCACCTCTCGTGCCAATAGCAAATCATGCCAGCCACACCGACCGCGCCAAAGCATGTCAACCATGCTAGCCGCACCTCTCGTGCCAATGGAAAATCATGCCGACCACACCGACCGCGCCAAAGCATGCCAACCATGCTAGCCGCACCTCGGTGCCAATGGAAAATCATGCCGACCACACCGATCGCGCCAAAAGCATGCCAACCATGCTAGTCGCACCTCTGTGCTAGAGGTGTCAAACAGGCCGGCCCGACCTGGCCCGGCCTGGTTTTGGTCGGCCTAGCCTGGCCTGGGTCGGCCTGATTACTAAACAGGCCTGGCCGGCCTGGCCTGCAATGATTTCAATCGAGCCTGACTGGGCCTCGAGCACGGGTCTTTTTATTTGGCCAGTAGGACCGGGCCCTCGGCTAATCAGTATTCTTCGTATGTTATTTTAGTATCACAAAAATAAAACGAGGCAAATGGGGTTCGAAATTGGTAGCACAACCTCATTTGCTATGCTCAAGCCAATTGTGCTAATACCAAATCGTGGTTAAATTGTGCAGTGACATAAACACAATCATTTTCACGTGTTATATATATAGAAAGATAATACACTAGCAATAAATTACCAGTAAATAGAATTATTATGAAATTAATTACACTTGTTCCTGGAGAAATTTTAGCAAACTTCATAAAATTTTATATCGGGGAAATATGTAATGTTTATGGAATATAAGTAAATAGAGGAAATACTAAATAGGAACGAACATAATACATAATGGGAATAATCAATGAATATATAATGGGAAATTTTGAATAATTATGAAGCTAGAAACTCTCGCCAAATCATGTACCTCATTTACGTTTTTATACCTATCTTCCATACTTTATAAAATCCCGTAATCATAGCTAGCTTGAATAATTTTCTTGGTAAGTAATCATTATTGCATAGAAAAACGTTTGAATGTGTGACGGACCGGAAAATTACGCCTTTGGCGCGTTGCCCATGCAGGCCGTGATCTCCCGGTGCGCCATGATGAAGCTACGATCCGGCCTCAAAGCTAGGCAAATGCACGTCCATTTGCCCTTGCAAGCATGCTCATGGAGCATGACGCAGCCTAACTTAGCTTCCACACTGCTCCAACTTACCCTTGTCCCATAAAAGGGTTTACGGCCATAAGGCCAATGCCAATGCATTTTTCATGCATCTCTGGCTTTGCCTTTACATAGGGAATTCATCACTGAATTCCTAGCTAGCCGAGCATCCGTCATTGTCCGGTATAAGCCTTGGACTTTGGCGTGAGGGCCGCACCATCAAGCCCTTGCCATTTCCTAAGTTAGCTTTCTTACCAACTCTTTATAACTTGATAGGAAGTATGAGCATCCACTTACCGGCATGCAACTAAGCCTCATCAAGTCTGGCCACAATCATCTCTTGCGTCGAGCTACCGAGCTTAGATGATATGAGGGGCCAACGTGCTGGACCGGCAATGCTGCAACTCATTGCGGCTGCCTACGTACCCTTCCCTACTCTAAAGGGATCAAGCACAGACCGTAGTTCATCGTTGAAGGGACAGAAACTTAAACCAAATCGTTTGCAAGGCTGTGGCCTAGCAAAACGGTAATGGTGTCGGTCCGTATAGGCCATTCCGCCAAGATGCATAATGATTATGCATCATCGGGTCCGCGCTGTGGCATAGCGATGCCAACGCATCAAATACCCTCTTCGAAAGGCTACGCAACTATAAATGAGCCTTAGGCATCATTTATACCCTTCCGGCTAAGCTATGAAGCTTACTTGGTACATAGTCCGCATATGCACCTTCAACCAACTACCCCTCCCTATATATGTCTTAATGGAATTTCTACAAGTATGAAAAGGGGAGCATATTGACATGCTTCACTATTCATGGCCGTTGCCATGAATTTCTCGAAGGACCGGCAATGATTGCCGAGTCTCCGTTCTATTTCACAATGATTGTGCACCACTCGTCCGTCCGCCGCACAATGATTGTGCACCAATTGTTACATGCGTTGCACAATGATTACACACAACGATTGCGTACAATGATTGCGCACCACCCGGTCTTCGACTGTTTTCGTTTTATTGCACAATGATTTATTTGTAAGATCGAGCCCACCTACCCAATCGGGCTTAATGCATCATGATGATGCAACATTGTCCCTTCAAATGCCAAACATAATGCGCCATTTTTGGCGCGGTATTGGCCTTAAGCCAATCCACCTTTTCACGCTGCGGAAGCTTTGGATGAAGCTTCATCACAAGCAAATGGCGCATCTTTTAGCATGCGCCATGCTAAAACACTGGGTGTTACATTATCACACCCTTCAAAGAATTTCGTCCCCAGAAATTCAAAACCAAAGCTATTGTGGACAATCTCTTGAGTTGGATTCCATGAGCAAAAGTCCCATACCGGATGCTCGAAATCACGGGTTTCTTCAAGTTGTCATGAACAACAATTTAGATCTCCGAGCACATGTCCCATACCACCCGCCCAGGATCCAAAAGTGACCACAACTAAACCAAGAATCGAATTGGCGAAAGGCCAAGAGGATATCCCGATTGTATCCCGAATGCGCATCCCATACTACGACTCGTAAGTCCCTAAGGTTCACAAGTTGAAAGATGTCATCAAAATGACAAAATTTTAGCACAATCTTCGTGTGGATCAAGTATTCAGTTGCCACCGTCCCCGGCGGTCATCCAGTGCCACTCGTAAGTGGATGCCAGCTGTGGCGACAACGCACACCCTTGGCCGGTGCCAACGTGTGGGGATGATCAGTCCCATTGTCTACCCACCGTCCCAGACGGTCTTCTGGGATATCCACTGTAAGTGGGGGTGCCACTTAGGCCGAGCAATCTCACAAGACTTGAACAAGCTCAACTCGATTCTCATAGTAACTGCAAAGCAAGCCATAAACTCTTCCCCCGCGTAAAAGTTGGCCTACTCTCCAACTTTATGTTTCCATCAAGGAAAACACTCGCCAATGAGTCCACTCGCACAAGTCCCTAGAGTTTTCTCGAACTTGCTCGATACCATCTCGTGACGGACCGGAAAATTACGCCTTTGGCGCGTTGCCCCGCAGGCCGTAATCTCCCGGTGCGCCATGATGAAGCTACGATCCGGGTTTTTAAAGCTAGGCAAATGCACGTCCATTTGCCCTTGCAAGCATGCTCATGGAGCATGACGCAGCCTAACTTAGCTTCCACACTGTTCCAACTTACCCTTGTCCCCGCAAAAGGGTTTACTGCCATAAGGCCAATGCCAATGCATTTTTCATGCATCTCTGGCTTTGCCTTTACATAGGGAATTCATCACCTGAATTCCCTAGCTAGCTGAGCATCCGTCATTGTCAGTGTATAAGCCTTGGACTTTGGCGAGGCCGCACCATCAAGCCCTTGCCATTTCCTAAGTTAGCTTTCTTACCAACTCTTTATAGCTTGATAGGAAGTATGAGCATCCACTTACGGGGCATGCAACTAAGCCTCATCAAGTCTGGCCACAATCATCTCTTGCGCGAGCTACCGAGCTTAGATGATATGAGGGGCCAACGTCTTTGGACCGGCAATCCGCAACTCATTGCGGCCGCCTACGTGCCCTTCCCTACTCTAAAGGGATCAAGCACAGACCGTAGTTCATCGTTGAAGGGACAAACTTAAACCAAATCGTTTGCAAGGTCGTGGCCTAGCAAAAACGGTAATGGTCCTGGTCCGTATAGGCCATTCCGCCAAGATGCATAATGATTATGCATCATCGGGTCCCGTTGTGGCATAGCGATGCCAACGCATCAAATACCCTCTTCGAAAGGCTACGCAACTATAAATGAGCCTTAGGCATCATTTATACCCTTCCGGCTAAGCTATGAAGCTTACTTGGTACATAGTCCGCATATGCACCTTCAACCAACTACCCTCCCTATATATGTCTTAATGGAATTTCTACAAGTATGAAAAGGGGAGCATATTGACATGCTTCACTATTCATGGCCGTTGCCATGAATTTCTCAAGGACCGCAATGATTGCCGAGTCTCCGTTCTATTTCACAATGATTGTGCACCACTCGTTCCGTCTGCCGCACAATGATTGTGCACCAATTGTTCAATTGCTCGTTGCACAATGATTACACACAACGATTGCGTACAATGATTGCGCACCACCCGGTCTTCTCGACCGCTTCGTTTATTGCACAATGATTTATTTGTAAGATCGAGCCCACCTACCCAATCGGCTTAATGCATCATGATGATGCAACATTGGCCCCTGGCCAAATGCCAAACATAATGCGCCATTTTTGGCGCCAGATCGGCCTTAAGCCAATCCACCTTTTTCACGCCGCTAAGCTTTGGATGAAGCTTCATCACAAGCAAATGGCGCATCTTTTAGCATGCGCCATGCTAAAAACACGGGTGTTACGCATGTGTCCATTAAGCATACATAGTTATCTAGCTCGGTATAATGTTCTCGTTATCCTTACATAACATATAACATGGGATCGGACCGACCCTTTGAATTTTTTTGGCTTAGTAAAAACTAACATCTAACGTTACACGGGCTATAGCAGAGTCGGCCCGACAGCTTACAAAGGCCCAGCTAAAGCGAGGCCTAGCCTTAACAGGCTAACAGCAAAACACAGCCACAAACTCGGGCCCTCGTCTAGATCCCGGGCCAGGCCCTGGTCCTGTTTTAGTATGGGGGGCAGTGCTTTAGCCTGGTTTTACAAAGCCGGCCGGACCAGGCCAGCTAGCCCGGCCTTTTGACACCTCTACTCTGTGTCAATGGCAAATCATGCCACCACACCGACCGCGCCAAAAGCATGCCAACCATGCTAGCCGCACCTCTGTGCCAATGACAAATCATGCCATCCACATCGACCGCGCCTAAAGCATGCCACCATGCTAGCCGCACCTCCGTGTCAATGGCAAATCATACCAGACCACACCTATCGCGCCATGCCAAACGCACTCGTCATGGCCCCATGTCGCGCCACCATACTTGCCTTCACTACGCGGCTATCAAAACGAAGGCGTGCAACAATCAACGGTTTCCCTTCAATCCCGTGAGCAAATCCTGACCGTCTAAGGTTACCAAACGACCTTTGCCCCAAAACCCTAGCTTGGTCACGCACCTAGCCCAAGCTAGTCACGCCATGCGCCTATGGCAAACCCTTGGCCCCACATGCCAAGCCAAATCGCACCTAGCCCAAGCTAGTCACGCCATGCTCCTATGGCAAACCCTTGGCCCCACATGCCAAGCCAAACCGCACCTATCCCAATCTAGCCACGCCATGCGCCTATGGCAAACCATTGGCCCCACATGCCAAGCCAAAACCGCACCTAGCCCAAGCTAGTCACGCCATGCGCCTATGGCAAACCCTTGGCACCACATGCCAAGACAAACCGCACCTAGCCCAAGCTAGTCACGTCATGCGCCTATGGAAAACCTCGGCCCCATCATGCCAAGCCAAACGCCCTTGCCTTGGCCCTAGCCACGCCATACGCCCATGGAAAACCCTTGGCCCTACATGCCAAGCTAAACCAAACCTAGCCAAGCTAGTCTGCGCCATGCCAAACGCACTTTGCCTTGGCCCTAGCCATGTTAGTCACATCATACCAAGCCAAACGCCCTCGCCTTGGCCCTAGCCACGCCATACGCCCATGGCAAACCCTTGGCCCCACATGCCAAGCCAAAATCGCACCTAGCCAAAGCTAGCTACGCCCAAGGCGAACCATTGGCCCACATGCCAAGCCTAACCACACCCTAGTCGCGCCACCCCGTTGTCCTTCCCTACGTGGCCACCAAAACGAAGGCGTGCAACAATCAATCTGCCCTTCAATCCCGTGAGCAAATCTTAGCCATCCAAGGTTACCAGACGACACATGGTAACCTTTGGCCCGAAAACCTAAGTTTGGCCACGCCAAACCTTGCCATGCCAACCTAGTCGCGCCACCACGTTGGCGCTCACTACGCGGCTACCAAAACGAAGGCGTGCAACAATCAACGGTTGCCCTTCAATCCCAGGAGCAAATCCTAGCCATCCAAGGTTACCAGACGACACATGGTAACCTTTGGCCCGAAAACCTAAGTTTGGCCATGCCAATGGCATGCCAACCTAGCCGCGCCACCACGTTGGCCCTCACTACGCGGCTACCAAAACGAATGTGGCCATCCAAGGTTACCAGACGACACATGGTAACCTTTGGCCCGAAAACCTAAATTTGGCCATGCCAATGGCATGCCAACCTAGCCGCGCCACCACGTTGGCCCTCACTACGCGGCTACCAAAACGAAGGCGTGTAAACAATCAACGGTTGCCCTTCAATCCCAGGAGCAAATCCTAGCCATCCAAGGTTACCAGACGACACATGGTAACCTTTGGCCCGAAAACCTAAGTTTGTCAACGCCAAACCTTGCCATGCCAACGGAATGCCGACCTAGCCGCGCCACCACGTTGGCCCTCACTACGCGGCTACCAAAACGAAGGCGTATAACGATCAACGGTTTCCTCCTCTCAAGATGCAAAATCTCGACCGCCGAAGGTCACCAGTCGGGCAAGTTTCCCGAGCTTGACTTTCCAAGCCACAAAAACGTGCTACATGTTTTCCAAAACATTCGAGACATCAACACAACCTGGGGATCCTCTTTGGGTATTGGTTTGGCGGTTTACAACGTGCGGCATACACTACGCCCGTCATAAGGAAGTGTCATAAGGGTGAGGCGGTTAGTAAATATGGGAAGTTATGTGAAACGTTCATGGGACATAAAACACATGCGTTAACAACTTTATGGGACATCAATCCCATAACGTTAGCAGTTTAATGAAAACCAGTTTCATGCGTTAACCACTTTATGGAACATCAATCCCATGAATACGGTTATCACCTCCTCCAATTTACTTCCCCACTCCTTAATGAGACCAGGGTACGTTTTTACTCCGACTTGTATAAATAGGTCTTACCTATTTTCATTGAACAACAAGTTCATACGGGAGATACAACACTCAGAAATACTTACTTGGTATCTCACCTTGTTAGCTCTCTCACTTTTCCGATAACAAGTCGTAGTAACCCAACTACTCTTTCGTAATCAACTATCCTGGTCTCACCACTTTCCTTGCTTCCCTCCCCAAAACCAACCCATTCTCCTCCACTTTGTGACCGAAGCAAGTCCGGAACGGCCATTTCTTGGTTTAGGCCAGGACTTGTGCAGATTGATCTCTCGAATCTAAAGTACTCCTTGCAGTAAATTGTTTAGGATTTAAATTGTTTCTCACCTGCACACCCGTAATTACCGAAATTAGCGTAAACCATTTTCACCTACAAACAATCGGACATCGATGAAGTAATTACAAGTAAGGGTCTGCACCAATGACTGTCCATGAATGGACCCAGATATCCAAAGTGCGGGAGATAATACATAAAATACAGTCCTTATCATGGGGCACTACTCACCGCGATCGACTAACATTCTGAATCGGATACTTCAATCAACGTTCTTCTTGCTCTCGTTTTCGTGTTGTCTTCTTTCAGCAGATGTGATAATAATACGTATATAAGTTTTGGCTGGCACTACCACTCTATTGTCCACTTCTAATAAACGTGATTGACCCATTCAGAATTATCTTCCGGAATCATATAGCTGTCAAAAGTGAGTGATTTGCTCATCCGAACTGTTATAGTTTGAATACTCATAAGTATGATACCATTGATGTCCAATAGCTTTGATAGTAATGGATGGATCTACCACGATCTCGTCCATTGAGTATAGGAGAGAAAACGATGGTGCTCTTCATAATACTTGCATTCTCATATTTGTTATTATCTGGCACTCTCTTTTTGTTCCTTTACCCCCGCCTCCTAAATGGTACTTTCTCCCATCGTGGCTATTTTAATTTTAGTTTCGGAATCGAGAGAATACTCGGGCTTACTTGTTTCATCTTTTATTCTTACTGTTCTAATCCCAGAAGTTGTTGGTAGGTGTTGAATACTTTGTTTTGGTTTTAGTTAAGGTAGTTGCGGGTAAGCTTTGTGCTATCCTCATTTTTTCTTAGCCAGCTATAGATTTTCATTTTTCTCATAGTCCCTTGTTTGTTCCCTTACTCCCAATCTTTTCTTAGTCTTTAGGTTCCTAGTTTCTTATGGGTTTTTCCTTGTTTTCTTAGTGAAAAATTTTGATTTCATTTTTGGCCTTGGGCCTTGGGCAGAAAATGTCCCCTTGGAGTACCGGTCCATCCTTAAATACAAAGTTAATGATTCCCATATACCCTTATGATTCACGTTACCCTTCTTGCGTTACGAGGTGCTTAGACACATACGGGGAGCATGCAGTTCATTGTAAGGTAGAACCTGGTTTTAAATATAGACATGATCATGTGAGAGATACCTTATATGATGTATTATGGAGGGTCGGTATTTCAGCAAAGAAAGAGGCGCCGGTCAACTTTTTGACGGATCCTCTTGAAGGGAGATCAACACTCAGACCAGCAGATGTTCTTATTTTGGGTGTGCCAATGGAAAACATGCGTGTGTTGACCTTACTGGTGTTTCTTCATTAGTAGGCATTGGACACGGCTCTTTCACAGTTGGACAGGCAGCTTTGAAAGCTGCCTGTGTAAGGTAGTGAAGCATGAGAAAGGGCGTGTATTGATAATGGACATGCTTTTATCCCCTTTGCCTTTGACACTTTTGGATATCTGGCACCAGAGGCGGTTGGACTTTTAGCGAGAGTTCAAAGAGTCATGCACAGTAATGTCATGACTCCTGATTCGAGAGAGTTTGTGTTTAAGAGGATAAGGTTTGCTATTCAAAAAGGGCTTGCGGCGCAGCTTGTTGCTCGTTTGTCCGCTATGTAATTTATAACTATCATTTATTTTAAATAAGATGAGTTTTTGGCCTTTAAATTTTTTTCTCTTTGTCTTAGTACTCTTAAGGTTGCTTTTAGGGCTTTTTTTTTTTTTCTCCTAATTTCTCTATAAAGCTACTCTCTTAGAACGTCCAAGGAATTGGAACTCCTATCCCTAAGGATCATCTTAATCATCTTTGTCACTCCTACAATCTGTATAATATATTCTTATCCGAGACAAAAGCCCCATTCGACAAAATGGATCTTCTTTTTAAAGAATCTAAATTTCATGAGTGGTTCATAGTCCCGTCGGTGGGCATAGCTAAGGGGTTAGCGGTGGCTTGGCATAATAATATTGAGTTAAAATAGATATCATCTCATTTGAAAGTCTGTTATTTTGAAACAACAATTGATGAAAAGGATATAGAAATCACATGTGTTTATGGTGCAATTGAAGCGGATGAAAAAAATAGCCCAATGGTCGCATATTTTGGAATTGTCGAAGCAAGTTAAAAATCCATTGGGTACTAATTGGAGATATAATCCTTGACCCGGGAGAAAAACAAGGTGGCAATAGTACAAGCTCAAGCAGCAAAACTTTTGTAACGCAAGTAATAGACTCTTTGGGATTACAAGATGCGGGCTACGAAGGCGCACCATTCACATGGTCAAACAACAAAATTAGAGAGGATAATATATGCGAGAGAATCGACAGAGCCTTAATATCATTTCAATGGATTCAGATATTCCATAAAACTAAGGTAAGCCACCTAACAAGAGTTGGCTCTGACCATACTCTGATAATTTTAGATACCAACCCAGAAACAAAAAGATTAATCAAACCTTTTAGATGCCTTGGGTCTTGGCTCACTCACCCCACGTTATCAACAATTGTGGAGGCGTCTTGGAACCTTCATTCCTCCAATTCTTCATCTAGAAACCTATGTTCAAACCTGAAATCCCTTTCCTCTGATCTAGCCCAATGGAATTCAGACGTCTTCGGTAACATTCATAAAAATATCAAAAATATTAACATCAAATAGATAACATTCATAAATCCAGAAACATTTCGTCCAAAATAGACATTCTAAAAGACATGCAAGCTGAACTGGGTAAATTGTATGAAATCAAAAATGATTACTACCACCAACTCTCCAGGGATAAATTCTTAACAGAATATACGGATACTTCCATGCTTCTGCTTAAAATAGAAAAAGAATCAATATTATCAACTCTCTTAGAGAACCATATGGTCTCTGGCTCTCGGATCAAGATCAAATCAATTCTCTTTTAATCAACCATTTCACCCAAATAGGAACCTCCCAAACGAATAACTACAATGTTGACCTTTCAGAAATTATCCAACCTTGCATCTCAGATTCGGAAAATTTAACCTTAACCCAAATTCCATCAAAAGAAGAAATATGGTCAACCATTTCTAACATGAATCCTTGTGGGGCTCCAGGCCCAGACGGTTTCTAGCCGGGTATTTTCAAAGTTAATTGGGATATATTAGGGTCGGATATAATAAAGGCTACACGGGATTTCTTTAGAACTGGGATCATGGAAAAGTATTTAAACCACTCTTTCATCTCATCCCAAAAATATCAACTCCACAAACTCCGGCAGATTTTACACTTATCAGCCTCAACAATACAATTTATAAACTCATATCAAAAATACTAGCTAACAGCTTAAAACCCATTTTAAGTGGATTGATATCCCCAAATCAATTTTCCTTTTTTATCAGGGAGGAAAATTACGGATAATATTATCATAGCTCATGAACTAATTCATTCAACGAAGACCTCCAAAAACAAAAATGGTTTCCTAGCTCTCAAAATCGATTTATCAAAAGCCTTCGATAGAGTGGAGTGGCCTTTTATTAAAAAAAGCCTTGGCCTCCTTTGGATTTAGCGATGATTGGGTTAACCTCATTTATCAATGCATTTCCACCATATCCTTTTCAATTCTTCTTAATGGATCCCCAGGCCCAAAGTTCTCTAACTCAAGGGGTTTAAGACAGGGTGACCCTCTATCTCCTTTTTATTTCTTATTTGCATGGAGATTCTTTCAAGACTCCTCGAAAAGGCTACAAAAGACAACAAAATGTCAGGGATTAAAATAAATAAACATGCCCCCTACTAAATCCCACCTTTTCTTCGTTGATGACTGTTTTCTGTTTACCAAAGCGGACCTAGGAGAAACGAAAAACTTATTGGATATATTATCTAAGTTCGGGGAAATAACGGGGCAGATGGTAAACCTGCAGAAATCAAGTGTCTATTTCAACCTAAAATCCATCCTAAACACGGAAAAATTATCGCAAAAATCCTTAAAGTTTCGTTGATGACCAAAAAGACAGATACCCACTTAACGCCTATTTTCTTTGATAGAAACAAAAAAGAAAATTTTGAACCACTGCTCCAAAGATATTATAATACCTTACAAGGTTGGAAAGCGAAACTATTATCTCAAGCGGGCAGGACAATCTTAATTCAATCTATCCTCCAAGATTACCCTACATATCGGATGCAAATGTTAGACAAAATTCAATGGGATTTCTGGTGGAAAAAAGATAAGTCTAAAGGGAATAAAGGCGTCGTCAGGCATGTGTAAACCAAAATCTCAGGGAGATTTTGGAATTGAAAATCCCCATAATTTCAATATTTCCCTTCTAACGAAGCTAGCAAGTTGAGTAATAACATAAAAAGATCATTTGTGGATGAAGCTGCTAGAAGCAAAATATTACCAAGGTTCAAACCCTTTCGAACCAATAAGAAACTATGAGCTCTCTTGGATATGGACAAGCATTCAAAAAGGTCTTAATATTATAAGAGGAAATTTTTTCTATCAAGTGAAAAATGGAGCTAATACTAAGATTTGGGAAGACAAATGGATTCCTAATACGAACATAATAGTTAAACCAAGCAACAGATTAGACCCTCTACCACAAAAAGTTCAAGAGTTTCTAAATCCGGAAGGATATTGGGACACTGGGAAAATAGATGATTTATTCTCGGCAGAAATAAAGGAAAAAATCTTAGCGATTACTCCAAATAAGGAGAAAACAGACAGATCAGATGGAAACATCATAGCTCTAGGAATTTCACAGCTAAAAATATCTATAATTATATCATCAGTCAAGACATAGATAATGAAGAAATTATTGAGTTTCCTTGGAATAAATTATGGAAGCTACAAGCAATCCCACATATTAGACTATTTATTTGGAAACTAGTTCAAAAAGCGCTACCAACCACTAGCAAACTAGCAGCTCACAATTCTGAAATCTCATATGAGTGCCATTTATGTAATACTCAAGCGACATAAACTGAAGATCACCTTTTTAGGAAGTGTCACTTTGCTAGATCGATTTGGTTTGGTTGCTCTATGGATGTCGTTAATTCACAAATTGACGGAAGATCCATTAGCAAGTGGGTGGAAAGATGGCTAACAGATCCAGGATTTTCTCAACATTGTGTGCAGATTACGACAATCCTTTGGTTTATTTGGAAATATAGATGTGAAGTGGTATTTAGGAAAACCATTCCAGAACCAACCTCTTTGATTCAACAAATCAAGAAGTTCATCCATTCCTCACCAGACAATACCCAGAAAAAAAAAATACTCAACAAAAGAGTTTGCCTAAACATTATTGGAATATCCTAAACGCAGATTGGATAATTTTCACAGATACTTCATTCAATAAAGAGGATTTATCCATGGGATATGCTTTCATCCTGTATTCGGTCGACCAAGAAGCCTTTATGCATCTATCTGCAGGCTCAGATTGGGCATCTTCGGCTTTGCATGCTGAAGCAAAAGCTCTCTTAAAAGTGATATCTTGGCTAAAAGACAATCTTCTTTCTAGCGTTTTCATAGTTACAGATTGTAAAGTGCTAGCGGATTCGATCAACAAAAAAGGATCTGATATATCTTGGACAACAGAGAATACCATATAATAAACTTTGCAGTATCTAGGAAAATTACCACATGCTAAGGTAAGATTCATTAACAGGATTCACAATGCAGCTGCAGACTCAGTAGCTAAAGAAGCAAGGATCAGAAGACTACAACATATATCAAAGCATTTATAACAGCAAGTGCATAAAGGAAGCATTAATTCTAATGTTTTTGATAAAAATGAAATCAAAAAGAAAAACGACTAATTTGTTTTCTTACCTTTAGCCTTCGTTTTTTCAATGATGGCTAATTGCTTCAAAAAAAAAAAAAAAAATAAAAAAAAAAATAAAAATAAAATAATGATGGTTATTTTTTAATAAAAATATTATATTGCTACTTATACAAAACTAAAAATAAATACATTGACCATTCTTGTTCCTTCCCCACATTTGGTTTGGGAGAGTCCAAGGTCTAGAGCCAGCCGGCGTGCGGAATTTGGAACAACAAACTGAAGACCAAGACAAGTCCCCAAACGGCAGGGACTTTCACCTTTGTTTCCTTCTTCTTAATTAGAAAATTATTAATTAATGAATTAATTGAAAAAATGGAATGAAAGTCAAACAAGAAATCTGAGACCCAGGAAAAGAAAGAAGATGAAATAGAGATATCAGAGAGAGCAGAGATTCATTCAATTCAATTCATTCACTTACATCATCATCATCATCATCATCATCTCTCTCTCTGAGTCTCTGTTTCTATTTCTTCTTCTTTTTCTTTCTCCCCCATCTATCTATAATTGGATTTGGATTTGGATACTAAAACCCACCACCAACATCATCAACAAAATCATCATCTAATCTTTTGAATTCAAAAATCCCTCTCCTTGTTTGTTTGTTTGAATTTGGGATCCCTTTTTTCTTCTGTTGGCAACAATGAATTCTTCAAATCCTGGCACAAGTTCTGCAGGAGGAGGTGGATCTGGGGGTGGAGATGCTGCTGCTCACCCTAAAAGGAGTTCTAAAAGACCCAAATGTAATTTTCTTTTTCTTCTTTTGTTTTCCTCCTTTATTCTTATTGTTTGTTGTAATAAATTTAGATTCTTTGAGAATTTTTTAAAGAGGATAAATACAATTATGCACATGATGCCCTAGCACTTGATTCATACCATTCTTCTTTTTTTTCTTTGTTCTTCCATGGTGCCCCAATTCAATTTTGACTTTTCTAAATTTCACTACACATCATATTCCTATGATGATTGCTTTCACCATGTTCAACTTTATATCTTGTCGATTTGGGTATTTCTGTGTTGAATACTAGTAGTAGTTGAACATGGTCATCAATTCCTCCTATAGTTGTCTTTTTTTGAAATTTCTGTGTTTAATGATTCATGATTCTAAACTGATTATCTTAACACAGAAATACTAACTGCCATGTATGTATGTGTTCATTGGTGATGATGTTCAGATTAACTAGGGATTTGTCTTTTCATTCTTGAGAGATTATTGATCATCTTCTAATTCATGTTTTATTGCTCTTCTTCTTTTCAGATTCAAAATTTACTCAGCAAGAACTACCAGCTTGCAAGCCAATTCTAACACCACAATGGGTAACTCTCTTAAACACCAACACCACAACATTCTTTTGCTAGATATTGATTTACGCTACTACATCACTCATTCGGTGATTTTTAGGATGATGTCTTCATAAATCTAACAGTACCTCACTTTTGACCCAGGTTATCTCAGCGTTCGTGCTTATCAGTGTTATCTTCATTCCCATCGGTGTCGCTTCTCTTCTAGCTTCACGGAATGTAAGTTTTCTTGAAAAATATGTTCATATGAACCTGAATAATGCCTCCTAACTTTTCCTCGAATATGTATTTCTGACAATTTCAATTACTTGCCTCTTCTTGTCAGGTTGTCGAAATTGTTGATCGGTATGAGACTGAATGCATACCAGAGGATCAGAGAAATGATAAGCTCGGCTACATATATAACAAAAATGTCAGCAAAACCTGCACTAGAAAAATTACAGTAAGCTCCATCCCTTTAGCAAAACCTATATAAACCCATGATGGGCAGCATTCCTGTTCTCTTTTTGGTAAGCTTTGATTTATAAAACTTGACTACTTTAAATGTAGGTGCCAAAGCATATGAAGCAACCTATATATGTCTATTATCAACTCGACAACTTTTACCAGAACCATCGCAGGTATGCTTTCATCAATGTTTTGCTATTTCACATACCTCTAATACCAAGTCAAAGTACACATGCATGAAATCAAAATATCATTTTCTTGTGATGAACTTGAAATTGAGTATTGCATTTAGAAGTTCAGAAAAATGGGTAGATGAATAATGCCTCTGTTTATTTTTACTGTCTAGGTGTTATTTTGTGATAAGTTATATTGGCTTTGTATAATTCAGGTATGTAAAGAGCCGTAGTGATGCACAGTTACGAAATCCCTCAAAAGAGAATGAAACAGGCACTTGCGATCCAGAAGCTAGAATCGATGGTAAACCAATTGTACCTTGTGGTCTCATAGCATGGAGTATGTTCAATGATACATACAGTTTCTCCCGGTCTCGGGACAACAAGACATTGGCATTGAACAAGAAGGATATTTCGTGGAAGAGTGACAGGGATAGCAAGTTTGGTGACAAAGTCTTTCCCAAAAACTTCCAGAAAGGAGTTATTCAAGGAGGAGCAGTTCTTAACGAAAGCATACCAGTAAGTGTTTCAACCTTCAACCCTCACACCTAATGTGGAAATTTAAAACTGCAGTAATTAAGAACTGTTGATTCGGTACTAATTTGTGAAACCGAGAGAAAATATCTGATATTAGAAGAAAATTATTTCCTGTAACAGTTGAGCCAACAGGAGGATCTCATTGTGTGGATGAGAACAGCAGCCTTACCAACTTTCAGGAAGTTATATGGGAGGATAGAGGAGGATCTTGGTGCAGGTGATGTAATTGTAGTCACTTTAGAAAACAATTATAACACATATAAATTTGACGGGAAAAAGAAACTTGTTCTATCTACGACAAGTTGGATTGGGGGGAAGAACGACTTTCTTGGGATTGCATATCTCACAGTCGGTGGTCTTTGCTTATTTTTAGCCTTGGTTTTCACCATTATATATCTAGTCAAGCCAAGGTGAGAACTAAACACTAAGTATATCTAGTTCATTTTACCAACACTTTAAATCTGATATCGTGCACTGACAATGTTGTGTTTTTCTTTTTACTGCAGGCAACTTGGAGACCCTTCATACTTGTCATGGAATAGAAATCCTTCAGGGCACTGAGAACATTCTTTAGTAATTCACCCAAGTAGTTGGATCACAGCCTGGCTGGATTCTTCAAAATGATGAATGTGTATCTATTATGTGTATTGGGAGACAAAAATGACTTTACATGTATACTCTTGTTTGTTTTCGACTTTTTTTATAGAATGTTAGTAAGATTTTAAAATTGAACTTCTGAAGGGAGAAAGAGAGATAAATTACAAAATGCATGTATAATTTTCCAGAGAGAGGAGAGGATTTTAGAGATTTGAGAGCTAAAGTTTCACAAAATTTGCAGTTTTTGGATGTATAAGATTTTACAGATTTAAGACCTGTTCAGTGTCAAAAATGTCAGCCGATTCCTGTCAGCTTTATGACTTACAGTACTCTAAGTAAGATATTAGAAAGATATGTGCCCTCTGGATAAGATGGATCAATTGGATGGTCGCAAGCTGCTCCAGCTTGTCGTAAAACTGTGACTTTTTGTCTGCCATTGCAGCTGCACCCTGAGTAATTGTGTTAAAAAGAAACTTGTGAGTGATGGAATCCTGCCTGAAAACAACAAAGATGTCTACTTATAATAGTCTCATGAAGCCACACCATCACTGATAACCAGATTAACAATTAGCACTTGCCTGGATAGTGCGTAAGAAAGTTCCACTTTGTGTCATGGCTCCTGAACATGAACAAGTCATGAGAAGACCACCTCTCTTTGTTATTTGCATGGCTAATGAGTTTAGATTTCTATACATCCCAGATGCGCTTTGTAAAGCCTGGAGTCCAAGCAGTGTTTATATTAACCATTAATGATACAAAGGTGTTCCTCAAGCCACAAACTTAGAAACGAAACTGATGCAAAGAGCGTTGTAAAACTGAAGATATAGAACATGCAAGAAAATTGCGAATAGTTAAGAAGCAGAAACGAAACTGATGCAAAGAGCGTTGTAAAACTGAAGATATAGAACATGCAAGAAAATTGCGAATAGTTAAGAAGCAGCCAACCTACATCCTATCTGATACACTTGAAAATCCAAACTCATATCCTCCTACTGGACCATTGTAAAGATATGTTTGTCACTAAATCACTTCATGTTCACCTTGTTGAACTTCTGCACACCTACTTTACACGTGCAGAACAGAACTAATGTGTGTTTTGCTGATACTGAGGGTTAACCCCAAAAATCACTTGACTAAACAAGTTCTGGGGAAAAGTGGTGACAGATTAAAATCTTATTGTAGTCTGCACCCTAGCAGTACTAAAGCAGATTCAACAGATTATTGTTCTCACATAATATAAGGCATATTTCACACAATAGTGAAGATATCGCTTGCCTGTTAGTGCCATGACATAAATGTAATTACTTAAGTCATCCCATGGATGGTTGAGGTTGATTAGGAAACCTTTGCACATCCATAAAATTCAGTTCAACATGACGAGGAGAATGCACCAGCATGTAGTGTTTCTTTTGATTGCTGGCAATAGATATATAACTCATTAACATTCTTAGAAAGTTAAAAATACCTTTTGTTAGGTGCAAGTTTTGGGGGATCCAAGATGACCAAGTCCCATGATTCATGCCTAGAAGCAGCCCCCTTCATAAACGCAGAAGCATCTTCTCTTACAAACGATATTCTCCCTGGATCTAGATTGTTAAGAAGGACATTTTCTTTTGCAAGCTCCAGAGCAGGCAACGAACTATCAACACCTGCAGAAATATAGTATGGAGATAATTCGTTAGTAGTTAAAATATTGTATGGTTAAGGGAACTAAAATCTTAACTGAATGCATACACTACTGCATTGCCTGTAGTTGTGATCTTTTAAAGTAATCAATAAGTACCCAAGGAAAAGGCAGAAATCTAGCTACAAAATCAAAGGAAGCTTAACTCACGGTTATAAAAAAAAGAAAAAGCTACGTGTATGCTATTATACCAATGCTCTCTTAAGCTTTCACATCGTATCGGTTATAGAAAGCTGGGAGCTTTACCCTTCTTATTAATCTATTTTCTTGCAATTATTTACCAAATATATAACATGACAAACCAAAAGTAGATTCAGAGTTTACCGATGATATTTGTTGCACCACCAACTGCTGCATTTAGAGCAAACCCACCACTATAGCAGCAAATGTCAAGAACATTTTGACCCTCTGAAATTGATGATAAGAATTTACGGTTCTCGCGTTGGTCAGCATAGAATCCAGTTTTCTGACCTTCCAATGAGATTGAGTATGAAATACCATTTTCCATAACCTGTTGGAACCCAGAAGTGTTATATGAGAGTTAGAACTTCAACGTTGAGAGTAACATATAAGAGAACAAGATTTGGATCATGTGAACAACCGAAATAGCCAACTATTCTCATGGAACAGTGAACAAGCGCTTGCTGAATTCATACAACTAGACTGTAGGTAATGTTATAGGTAAGTTTGTTGAACGTGGTAGTTGAGATCACTTTCAGGAAACAAGTGATCTGTAAGCAACTTCAGTTTAGGGTCTGGTTGGCTTTGACACAAGCCAGAAAGCATGATAAGTCCATTTAGATCTAAAAGCTCAATTAACAGGTCAAAGTGCTAGCAGTGCCAAAATGATAAAGCAAAGAATCATTCTACCTTCACCGTTTGAAGAGAAGGAGATGCAGTGGAGTCGCCTAGATTTGTTAATTCCAACCCTTCTTCTTTTAAGATGTCAGCAGATGGTCTCCACTTTATATACTTAATTTCATTGATTCTACTAATATAAGACTCTATCTCTTGTCTGTACTTCTCTACCCAAGCAGCAGATGATGCTACTACAGCCAACTCTCCGAAAACGTCTACAATTAGGCCTGATAATCTGCATCAAACATGGAACTGACCTTAGACATGCATTTAGGAAACAACGGCAGGATGAATGCACAGTCATGATTTGACTCAGCGAACAAAGTGTATTGGAACAATGCTATACAAATAATCCACAAGAAACATCAGTAGTACCTGTCTCCTTCGCTATTTACAAGACGGTAAGCATTTGTATGTGCAGAGGGGAGCCCCAAAGCTTTACGTAAATCAATAGCTGCCCTGATTCTTGTTTCTAAAAGTCTACCCATATCCAATGCACTGGATGGATCTCTGAACCATACAGAAATATAAACCATCAAAACACACTAGTTTTCGAGTTTATAAGAAAATTGGGAAAATAGTGAAACAGAAGTTACCTAGCTGCCTCGTCTTCTAATTGCATAAGTCGAACACAAAACATGGAGACAGAATTGTATAAACCCCAGCCAATGGGTTTTTCAGTACCATCAGCTACAAGCACGATATCACCAGTCTTTGGTGGTGGTCTGCCTATTATCCTATCGACGGCACCACTATACACCATGGGACTTCCATCACGGAAGAGCTGTGTCTTCCCTTTTTTTAAGACAACTTTGGCAATACCTAATGGAAGAAAATGGAGCAATTTATTTAATAAAAACAACATTCAGAGTAGGGAAGGGTGCATTGGTCAGCTCAGCTGTGTTGTGTTCCCTGAGGACTTGAATCAAATACTTGAGGTACACATCCCAATAAGATATAGGAAGACTTAGAACTTGGTGTGTTCCAAGCATAAATAAAATGCTAGTAACAATTCATACGATGGATAGATGATAGGGTGGGTATACACACACGAAATTGTAAATGTAAAGAGAGACGTAGACCTGGTTTGTGGTTGGTTGCAATGTCTTGGAGGGTTGTGGTGTAAGCAGCAGCAGCAGTAGTAGGAGCAGAGTGATGGTGATGAAGAGAAAATGTTCTTAATAAACCATTACGGCATGATGATATTATCATCATTTCTCATTAAGTAACAAAGGTGAAACTGAGATAAGCTAAGCTGAGACAACAAACAATACGCTGTCCAGAGGAGGAGGGAGGGAGGGAGAAAATCAGAGAGAGACACTGTTACTATCGTGGTGGGCTTATTCTGTGAGTCTCTTTTTTTGTTTGGACTTTGGACCTTTTACGGAAAAAAATTGAGCCTGGAATGGAGATTTTAGATAAACAAATTTTGACTTGACCTTGACTTGATATTTGACTTGACCTTGACTTGACATGGCATGCCATGCCAATAGGATAAGGTTGTCTTGGATATGATTAACAGTTTAACACTATATGGGGTGTGTGGATACCAAAAGTAAGAACGAAATTTGCTTTATAAAAGGTTAACTTATTTGCCTTCGAAATTATGTTTCCGAACTATTTTATGATTTTTTGTTTTTAGAAGTCGTAAAATGACTTCTTATAACTGGTATCCAAATAATCTATGAGGCTATTTGCCTAGTGTGTGGGTTGGCATTTTTATCCCATATGACTGACCTTGGTGGACTCCAATGTAGAAGACAAATTGTGCTGAGATGCTTCATCTTACAGTTATGGCGTAAAACTTAATATAAAATCCATGTTTATGAATTATCAACACATAATAGACAATCCGAGAATTGGACAACTACAGTCTGGGTTTTATTTTTCTTAATTGGACTTCACTTGTATCTTTCTTACTTGTCTCAAAACAAGACTGCAAATCACTTATGGCACGACGACTCGAGTAACGTGTATCACTGCAGAACTTCTCGTAATGCTTTGTCGAAAACGTACACCTGGTGCTTGTGCTCCAGCAAGATGGATCAGAATTTGTAGCATATAGTTTCTACAAATAGCTAAATCTCCTTCTCGAGTATACTGAGCTCGAAAAATTAATAAGGATCGAGACATCTCTAAACAAATTATATTGAAATTGTAACATATTTTTTGTGATATTTGAGGTTTGAAGGAGATGAAATTTGATATGGTGTGATAAATGAATATTTATAGGAACTCCAAATGGAGGCGGCGAATGGTTCCGTGTGATAAATCAAAATTGGACAAACGACAGCTCGCCCGTCGAGTAATCACATTGTCTCTAACTAATCTACATATATGATTCACCCAAGCTAACCATCATTGGCACAAAAATAAAAGGTCAAAATCACACAGTTGGTAGTTTACCCTATAGTTTGGTAAATCACATAATTGGTAAACTCGAAGATTATAATCAGGGGTAAATTAGCTGATAATGAAAATAGTTTTTATTTATTTTTTTATTTTATTTTTTTTGCAAAAAGAGATTTTATTGAAAAATTTAAGATATTACATTCTTATCTTGATCCACCCAATTTTGTAGTTCTAATGGAAGATCAGAAAGATAACCAAAATTAGACTTAAGAGATCTTGCTTTTTTAGCAATCTTGTCAGCTACCCTATTAGCATCTCTCTTAACAAAAACACACTGCCATTGATCAAGTTTACTTAAGCAATACTTGATATCTAAAACAATAGACTGATTCATCCAATGAACATATGAAGTTTGTTCATTGATGGATTTTATTAATACTTCACTATCAGACTAAAAAACAACTGCTCTGAACATTTTTGTGACTGCAAACTTGACAGCTTCAAGCATAGCCTTACACTCCAGCTCTTCCACTTCAATTCCAACTCTCATTCCTCCATCAAAATACTTTCCTTGGACCCCAATGCAATCACCTACAAAATACCTTTGGACCAATACCTCCTTGTAAAGATACTTGAACAAAAGAGGCATCAAAATTGATTTTTAAAAAATCATTCTCTGGAGGCTTCCAAGTTAATTCCTGCATAGGGATATTCACAGTTGTATTATCAGTTGGAACTGCATTAGAAAGCTTATATGACAAAACTCTATTAGGTGAAACATTTTGAAACACTTTAGCACACCTGTCTTTCCAAATAGTCCGGACAGTAGCCATTAGAACTTTGTTAATATCTGATCTATTAATCCCATTTCCAAAATTCAAATTAGAGCTAGTAGAAAACCAGGATAAAACCTAATTCCCAAAAGTGCCATGTTGTGACAAAACAGTACCTACATTGATGTTTACAACCAACCATATATAGACTTAGCATAAGAGCAATTCAAAAACAAATGATCACTAGTCTCTAAAGGTTGGTTGCAAAGACTACAATGAACATCAATATCATTTTTGTATCTAGAGATCTTATCCCTAGCAGGAATTATATTCCTAATGCATTTTCATATAAGAAGTTTTACTTTATGTGGCAACCTAATCTTCCATAGAGTTTTCCAAACCTGTGAAGGGATAGCTTGAGTACCTGCAACAGAGTTAGGAGGTTTTGTCAAAAAATGATAAACACTCTTAACAGAAAACTGTCCTTTTCTATCTGGTAACCAAATCAAAGTATCATCACCAATAACAGGTATAGACGTAACTAAGATTTTATGAGTTGTATCTTCAGGAAACAGATAGTTAATCAAATGAAAATTCCAAATCCTAGTTCCACTAATAAAAAGATCAGCATTATGAATATAAGCCACAAAATTAACTAAACCTTCAGCAGGAATATGAGGTTTATCTAATCCAAGCACCTAAGAGTCCAACCAAATTTTAGTTTTAGTGCCACATCTGATGTCCCAAAAATTATTCTCCTTGATGATATCAATGCATCTATATATTCCTCTCCAAATCCAAGAGCAACTCTCTTTGAGTTTTTACAAATGGAGTATACTACAGTTCTTAAAATACTTAGCACTTAGAATCTTAACCCACAACTCATCATGTTCAGTTATAATTTTCCAAACAAGTTTACAAATCAGAGCAATGTTAAAAGATTTTAAGTCCCTAAAACCTAAAACCTAATCCTCCCAACTCTTTATCTTTATTTATGCTATCCCAAGCAATAAACTTTATACCTTTACTTGATTTATGACCCCACCGAAAATTCATCTGCATAGAATCAAGTTGATGAATCAAAGTAGAAGGAATTTTAAAAAAACCCATTTGATAAGTGGGTAAAGAGTTTAGAACAAACTTGATTAAATTTGATCTTCCAGCTTGATTTAGAGTAGTACTGACATAATTGTTGAGTCTAGCACCAAAAGATTGAGCAATGGGGTCAAAAGATTTCAGCTTAGAGTGACCTAACAACAGAGGGACACCTAGATATTTCTCTGAATCCGTAACAATGGACATATTCAAAGCACCAGCAAGATAATCACATTATGAAGAACTTAAATTCTTACTAAAGTACACACAAGACTTATTAAAGTTGAGCATCTGACCTTACAGTTTTCCAAAATTCTCTAGAATCCTTAATATATGATCTATATGATGCATGTTATCTTGACCAAATATGAGAATATCATCTGCAAATAACAAGTGTGTAATGGGGGGAGCTCTCCTAGAAACTTTAACTCCAACAATTGTTTTATTAGTTTCAGCATATAAAAGGTATATGGAAAGATACTCCATAGCAAGAATAAAAAGATAAAGGGATAAAGGATCCCCTTGTCTACTACCCCTAGTAGGTTCAAATTGACTACAAGGAGAGCCATTAAGAAGAACACTAATACTAGTAGTAGAGACACACTGCATAACAAGGTTGCA
Organism: Papaver armeniacum; assembly: GCA_023531295.1. Lineage (NCBI taxonomy): Eukaryota > Viridiplantae > Streptophyta > Magnoliopsida > Ranunculales > Papaveraceae > Papaver > Papaver armeniacum. The sequence goes on from JAJJWW010015828.1 coordinate 253,983, forward strand.
AAATTCCTTACTGAAACCAAACTTTTCTAAAACTTTGTTCAAAAAATTCCATTCGAATCTATCAAAGGCCTTTGACAGATCAAGCTTGAGAGCCATATTACCAGACATACCTTCTTTTTGTTTCATAAAATGAATCATTTCATGATCAATAATAATATTGTCATGAATTGCTCTACCTGGAACAAAAACAACTTGATAAGGAGAAACCAATTTCTTAATAAAAGGTTTAATTCTATTAGCCAAAAATTTTGAAACAATCTTATAAGTGGCATTACAAAGCCCAATTGGCCTAAACTCAGATGGCATTTTAAGACTTTTACACTTAGGGATGAGATAAATGTAAGTCCTATTTAAACTTCTAGGCATATGACCACTCTGAAAAAAATCTTTTGACAACATCAATAATATCCTTACCAACTAGATGCCATTGAGTTTGATAAAATCCTGCTTGAAATCCATCTGGACCAGGTGAACTCCAAGCAGCCATATTTTTGACAACATTTTCAATTTCAATATCAGTAGGAACAACATGCAACATAAGAATTCAGTTTGAATTTTGTACCAGTTTTCCATATCACTAGTGATTTCTTTGGCTCTAGCATGTTGCATATCAGAAATAGGACCATTTTGTACAGTTTCTAACAAATTTTGCAGATTACTTATGTTCTTTTGAATATCTCCAAACTCCATTCTATTCCATTGAGATAAAGTAATCCTAGCACTATGTTGTTTTTGCTTCAATCTATGGGCTGGACTCCCTGAAATATCAATAGACCAAGAAAGTTCAAGTTTTTCATTAAATTGCTATGCCCTAACCATGTTCTAAAGAATTTAAAAGGTCTCCATAAAGATTTAGGGATAGGATCAGCTATGAGCATAATGGGACAATGATCAGAAGCAATAAAATTAAGATGTAACAGCTTAGCATTTGAAAAATTTAGAGACCAATCATTATTACTAAGTTCCATATCTAATCTAGCTTTCCTAGTACCTGTTCCATAAGAGTTACTAGTCCAAGTATAATCCCTTCCCTCAAAACCAATATCCATTAAACCTGCTTCAGTAACTTTATTTTGAACCCATCTATCAGAAGTATTATTATTACCATCCAAATGAAAATTTAAATCTCCTACTACTAGCCATGGTTGTTGAACATCCTTACTAAAATCAGATAAAAAATTCCACTGAGTTTTCTTAGGTTCTGTGTAAGTAGAGCCATACATGAAAGAAATCAGAGTTTTGGGTTTACTAGGGTCTAACTGGATTACAACATGAATAATATTATTTTCACAGCCAATAACCTCAACATCAATCCCATCCTTCCACATCAAAATAAGACCACCTGCATAACCAATTCTATCAATGCAAGTATAGTTAAGAAAATGAACTGACTGAGCTACTGAAATTATTCTACTTTCTTCAATCTTAGTTTCACAAAGAAAAATGAAATCAGGATTTTGAGTTTTAACCAAATTTTGAAATTGATGTTTAGTAAAGTTATTAGCAATATCCTGCACATTCCAAGAAATGATTTTCATTTTGTGAAATAAGAAATAAAATTTAATAAAAGAGATGAAAAGATAATGTTTTACCTTAGCTCCATCAGTGCTTCCGGTTTGCATACCCCCAGATGTGATTATGTCAGTTGCCCGTGATTCCACCATTTTGTCATTAATAACTTCATGTTCCAAAACATCATTTTCAAATCTCTGCCTTTTTCCAAGTCTTTCCTCCACAACATCATTTTCTTTATCTCCTCTAGACATAGAAGTAGAACATATCACATAACCATCTTTTGGAGGCACAAATACCTTCCCCTTACTGATCTTCTTCTGAACAACAGCAGGAACTTGATCACCATCCTTAGTAATCATAACATGCTTCCTTGCACCCATCTTAAGTTCTCCAAAATAATGAGGCTTACCATGAGCCTTAACCAAGTAATCTGCTGCTGCCTTACATGCCCCTATAGTGTGATTAAGAATATAACAACTTGGGCAAATATTATGAGGGTGCTTCTCATAGAAGAATTTAATCCAACGAGTGGAACCAGCATTAGTCTTGGCCATCACACCTCTTCTCAAAGGATAGTTAATATCAACTTGAACACAAGCTTTCACAGGTTCACCTTCAACTAGGTCACAACCGGTCCGGTCCTCTCGGCAGTACATGGCCGGAACAGGACCCCAGCATATCAACACGGTTAGGGTCCTCACGGTTCCGGTAGGTTCCATAATGTGTTGGTCTTAACCAGGACCCGTTTAAAGTCCCAAATACCCGTTTGTCCTGGGTACCGTTGGGTATTAAAAACTATTAAAATCTTAATTTCTTTCTCTTTTTAACTTGAATATAAATTATTTTTATAAAAATTTATTATTATTTCTTTATTAATGTACTAAATAAAGATTAAATGTAAGAAAAAAAAATCAAAAATCAAAAAAAATCAAAGCCAAAACTAGCAAAATACCTATAATTTTGCTAAAAAAATGATCAAAAGGTTAAATAAACGGTACCCATTACCCGCGGGTACCTCGTCGGTAGGATTCCGGTTGGACCCAGGTTATAAAGCAGTCTATTCGTGTAATTACCCATAGGGTCTTAAGTGGCTAATGGGTCCAACTTTAGGACCAGAACTTAGGACCAATTAGGTGGTCCTGCTCCTTGTAATGGTAATTACACCATTGATGACCACTACCTTCAACAGGAACACCATCTTCTGGTACAATTGCTAAAACTTCACCCATTGTCTTACCAATTTTAGTTATTACTTTGACATTCATATGTTCTGGAAGATTTTTTTTTAATTTGAATCCAGAAACATTGCTTGCTCCAATCAAGTTCTTGATAAATCACTTCTGAATTATAGAACCTCAGATTAATAAGAAACCCATTAATACTCCAGGGCCGAGAATCAAAAACCGTTCTCTTAGTATCATGATCTTTAAAGCGAAATTCAATGATATTATCTTCCAATTCAAAAACCTTAACCTCACCTTCAGGAATGAAACTCCATGTGAATCCAATGCTCTTCTCAACAGTTTTAATCCCCATTTTTCCTTCAATTATAATTTTACCAATGAGACTGATTTCTTCAATTTCATCTGTTTTTTCTTTAGCTTCATCAGATTGGCGGTAGACAACTTCTTCAACATCACGTAAATCCAAAGCAGCTTGCATAAACCTATTAGCTAAATCAGAAATTGATTTCTCACCTCCTTCAGCCATTGTTGAAAGAAAGATTTCTATGTGAGTATTCTTTGTGTACTCAATGTTGATAACAAAAATATGATTTAGTTGGTTAAAGAGAATTTTGACAGTGCCACCGAAGGTACAAATGCTAAGTTGCAGAAGGCCTTGTTAATGAAAATAGTTGGTTAAAGAGATTTTTGAGTTTATCTTATTTTGTTTTAAATAAGTCAGATTCATACGAATTCATCTAATTTTTTCGATTCATACGAATTCTAATATTAGATACAGTATTTTGATCAAACAAAGCATTTGGGGTTTCACTGGAAAATTATTCACCCCAACTAACCATCAATGACACGATAAAGGAGAGTCAAACCACATAGTTGGTCACTTTATTTTCTTTTCATTTTTAAAAAAAAAAATCGGACAAATGATGGGCCATGTTGGGATGGTCATAAATCATAATGGCCGTCATGGAAACACATGGAGCCATTGAGAAAATAGGAAGGGAGAGAACATATTGCAAGGAATACAATAAGTCTACGCAGAGAATTGAGAGAGAGAGAGAGAGTTGGTGAGCGAAACCAACCAACCATTTGCAGAGAAAAAGAAAAGATCTAAAAATTTTGCAGTAACAGAAGCGGAACTTGCGGAAGAACAATGAAGAAAAGTTGCAAAGAAAATAAAAAGAAAGTAAGAAGAAAACAAAAGAAGACGAAGAAGAATATATATAGAGGGAAGGAAATCTCGAGAAGATAAACTCATTAATGCGGAGAGATAATGTGAACGGTTAAGAAATGACAGTTACTAAAGGCATGTCAAGAAATGAATGGTAAAAGAAACACGTAAAATTTATTTAACGGGAATCAAGGAAGATTGTCGGTGGAAAAAGATAGGAAAAAAAATGAGCGGTTGCATTTGGAGACAGGAATTCTCATATCATTCTCTTCTTCGCAGAGAAGGCATGAGAAGAGGCAAGATGTAGGAACATAATCTCGCAACAGATATATCCCAGCGAAATTTTAATTAAAGTGTGATTGCGAAGGTCATCGCAGAGTACTAGAGAAGTGATGTAGCGAATGACGTCAGCTTAGTCATAAGGAAAGTGTGAAGATTCTGCGAAGATCAGGATTACCTTGCGAAGCAAACCCTTGTGAGCCCGCGAGAACGACGCAGATCGGATCCGAAAATAAAGGCCAGCTTAATTTGTCATCCACTATGTAATCTCTTATAAAAGGGCCAAGCAAAGTCGAGATGAGAGAGATCTTTTTAGAGAGTGAGAGGAGAAAAAATAGGATGGAGAAAGTCCAGAGCTATTTTGATTTCCTTGTAATTCTCATTACTTTTGTAAGATTCATCAAAAAGATTAATAAAAATTTGTCAATGGATCATGAAATTTGACTAGAACAACATTTAATCTCGGAGGGGTGTGGTTATAAGAAATCCTACGACCATAAAAGCACGTGGGAATTCACCGGAAAATTATTCACCCCAACTAACCACATAGTTGGTCACTTTATTTTCTTTTCATTTTTAAAACAAAAAATCGGACAAGTGGTGGGCCATAAATCATAGTTGGTCGTCATCGAAACACGTTGAGAAAAGAGGAAGGGAGAGAAAATATTGCAAGGAATAAAATCAGTCCACGCAGAGAATCCGAGAGAGAGAGAGAGAGTTGGTGAGCGAAACCAACCCCATCCATCCGTCAAATAAGCCAAGGAGCGGCATGTTACTCGTGGATTAGTGACTTGTCACACTCACGTGTGCAATTTTATAATCTTAATCTACCCGGGCGGATGAGATTAGAAGACTGTATCCCGCACCGCACTACACTTCACTCTGCTCTATCTTGTTGTTTAGACAAGAAGAAGACTTTGATCTTCTTCCTTACCATAGTCATTGTTTATTGATATCCAGGGAAATCAAAACTAATAAGAGATAGAATCAATCAGAGAGAGAGAGGAAGACCCTGTCTGTCTGTGTGAAAGAAAAAATAAAATAAATAAATAAATGGAGGCGGTGTCATCTCTATTAGGGTCTGTATTTGGTGGTGGTAGCAGCAGTGAATCAGCACCAGCAGCAGCTACTATAACATCCATATTCATTTACCCAATCAAATCATGTAAAGGCATCTCTGTTCCTCAAGCACCAATCTCCTCTACTGGTATCTCAAACTCTCTTTTCAATTATCTCCTAATTTCTCATTTCATTTATTGCTTTACCATTTTTTCCGTAATCATTCACTTGGTAGACTTGCAACTAATTTGTTCGATGTTTTCAAAGATATTGCTGCTATTCAATTTACATGGTCTCCAAATTTTTGCATGTATTATTGATTGGGGTACCATTCAATCCTTCGGTTGTATGTTTGATGCACACCTCTCAGCTGAGATGCTAGCTCAATTGACCAGATGAGATGATTGTATTGTGCCTCAAATCACAATTTGTTATTTCAATCTTCCAAATTTTTCTAATTATCTTTGTAGGATTCCGATGGGATAGGCAGTGGGTTGTTGTAAATGCCAAAGGAAGGGCTTGTACCCAAAGGGTTGAACCAAAACTTGCACTTCTGGAGGCACATCTACCAGCCGATGCCTTCAAACAAGGATGGGAACCAACTGATTCTTCCTATTTAGGTACTACTTTGATTTTTTTTTTTGTTTTAGTCCCTATAATTCAACTGCTTTCGTTAATCCCAAAATGCATCCATCCTTGACAAATTCAAATGCATCGTTCATCTGTAAATGTATCCATCATTGACAAATTCAAATGTTCATCTGTAAATGCATCCATCCTTGACCAATTCAAATGCATCGTTCATCTCTAGACTCAACGTCATGTCCTCAAAGTCTTAACTTTGAATTTATCTATTGCAGTATTAAGGGCCCCTGGGATGGAAGAACTTAAGGTTTCTTTGACCAAAACTTGTGACATAATTGATGATATCACTGTGTGGGAATGGAATGGTTCTGCCTTGGATGAAGGAGATCAAGTATCCGAATGGTTGTCCAATTATCTTAAAAAAGAATATCGTTTAGTTCGTTTCAATACAGGTATACATAAATGCTCCTCTTCAAATTGTGGCAATGAGTATAGGCAAAGTCATGAGTTGTGAATACGGTTAATAATCATTTGTCACTCTAACGTAATTAGTAAATATGACTTGACTTGTTCTAGCTAGAGCTACCTAACTTGCATTGATGCTTTAAAGATTAAGGGGATATGTGTGTCAACCATTTTATGAACATATTTTAGTGCTGGTCAATTGTTGCAGCATCACAAAATAGGGTCGTAGATCCCGAGTATGCTCGCAGCAACCAATACAGAGCCATGTTTCATGATGAGTATCCATTCTTGTTGGCATCTCAGGTTAGACCAAGTCAGCGACAAAATTATGCAGTGAAACTGAATTTACCAATACCCAAACACTATACTGAACTAATACCACTTTCTTACAGGGATCGCTGAATGCACTAAATGAACTTCTCGAGGAGCCCGTGTCAATTAATCGTTTCAGACCCAAGTTTGTAGTCAAGTGTTTTACCACCTGTTATTTTTGTTAAGTAAACTTCTTGTTCGTACATCTTTATAATTTGCTTCCTGTTGATATTTTCCCAGCATTTTGGTTGATGGCTGTGACCCATTTGCGGAGGACTTGTGGACAGAAATCAAAATAAACAAGTCAATATTCCATGGTGTTAAGTTATGTGCACGGTGTAAGGTAATCTACTCGATTCCTATACTTTGTTTTATATTGAAAGGCAGTATTCTATCCTGGCAGCTTTTTCGCTTCATTGCCGATAGCTTTTCTTTGCTGTTATTATTTTCTGACAATGCATTCTATATCCCCTGGCACATTTGCCCAATTTTATCTTAGGGTGTTTTCATGTGGAGCTTCTTGTTGCAATCAGGTACCTACAGTAAATCAAGAGACTGGGATCTTTTCAGGCCCTGAACCAACTGAAACACTCATGAAGTTTCGGTCAGACAAAGTCTTAGGTCTAAACAAAAAGCAAGCAGGGAAGGTGAGAACGTTTAAGTGAACAAATATCTACCCACTATTGGAGTTACTGAACCCACCCAGTAGCTTACATGTTTATTTGATGGATCTGCAGGTTTATTTCGGGCAGAATTTAGTCTGCAAGGACTCTCTAACTGAACGAAAAGGCAAAGTAATTCAAGTTGGAGACCCTGTTTATGTTTTCAAGAAGGTGGCCTCATGCGCGGAAGCCGCTGCCTAATATATCGATGTTCATCAACAGTCTTTTATTCTAGTTGCAACTTCTGTAACATTTTGAAGCAGAAATGGTTTGTTTTTCGAATAAAAAAAAAAACTGACTTTCTGAAACTGGAAATGTAAGAATTCAAAGTTAATGATTAAGGTTTTGCAAGTGTCATCTGACACATCGTAGCATAAAAGGGAAGCCAAAATCGGCTAAAAACTCTTAAATATTGCATCTAATTTAGGACGCAACAGAGTGAAGGAGCAAGCTTGTGCCAACTGCATCTTATGGACATAACAAAGAAAGCAGTACAAAAAAGCTTCACATCCAGGATTTCAATGCTTTGCCCATCTTTCTTGCAAGATACTGAGCTGAGTTGACAGCACCAGCAGACAATAATCCAGCAAAAGCTTGTCTAGCACTTGACACCATAACTTTGCGCCTCAGCACCTTCCGCAGACACTCTACAGTCTCTTCTCTTGAGCCGATTACAACTTCACGGATCACTCGACCTGGAAATAAATAAAAATGTTAGAACCAAGCATCCTGTACAGCAGCACAATAGCTTGTAAAGCTTGGGGGCACACATGAGAGGTTGAATAAGGACTACCTCTGGTAGCTGGAAATATCTTAACCTGGGCAATCCTTGCATTACGCATTACTGACATACTACTATCAGTTCTATGCTGATGTTCTATAGGATTAAGATTAAATTCGTACCTGATTCACTGACTTTTACTTCTCCTAATCTCATCCCCATTCCGCTACGGACTGATGATGGTAGAGAAGAAACAAGAGAGCGGGTTGCATGAAAACCACAGTCCTTTTGCCAAACGAAACAAAAACTAGTTATTAATCGATCGATCAAGGTTATATGATTTTTGTCGAAAGTCGTTAAATTTCCAAGAGTAAGCGTTTCTTCAAACCTGAGCTATTTGTACTTTGGGATCACTGGACGATGAGAATCTCAACAAGTCTTTGGCAGCATATTCATCGATAAATGGCTTGTAACTCTTTTGAAATAAATCAAATTGCCCTTGAACGATTCTTTTCACCTGCGGCAGATAATGTAGATGAAATTATAAGCATGGAATCGACAATTATCTAGAAAAACACTGCCAGAACGTATACCTTGTTCTTGTCCTCTGCAAAAAACATCCGCAAATCACCCATATAGGAGAGGCTACAGATTTTAGCATAAAGATCTTCCTGCATCGAACAAAAAATAAATGTCATTTTTCATTCAAGAAGTTCTTTTTCCAGACTGAATGAGAACAAAGATCAAACCTCGCTGAATTCTGATGGCAAAAGAAGAAGTGCAGTAGAAGTCGCTGCTCTCAAATTATTCAAGTTCAGATTTTCAATGTCTATACTGTCTGCAAGTATATGAACCTGCAAGGACAGGGAAGATCACCTATCATCAGAATGACTCTTCCGAATGCCAAGCATCTTTAGGAAAAAAGATCTTTATACATAAATAGACATACCGGTTTCTGCAATCTCCCACTCAAGTAGAAGCTTTCCCAGTTCAAAAGATCCTGTACCAAGTTATGCATTCGAACAACACCATACTTGACCATCTGTGTTCATTCAACGAGGAATAAGGATATTATAGGAATAACGTTGTGAACATTGTTACGTTTCCATACATAGAACAAACTTCTCATGCCAATGAGTTGAAAGATCAGTACCCTGCCTTCCCAAGTGACATATGGGTTAAAGTGTACTCCAACTCCAACGCTCTCAGCAACTCCCGTAATCTAACAAGGCCAATAAAACCGATCAAAGATGAAGAACCGATTAATTACCTATGTTTTGTGAAGGCTGGGATGAGTAAAGAGCTTTGAACTGAAAATTTGACGACACGCGAGGATAAATGGGCAAAAAGGAGTACCACTTTTGCTCCACCAAACTGCATCATCCATGAGGCGTAATGATTCCTGTTCATTTTCAAATTCTGCAATACACAAACAGTTTCAATTTGGATCCTCAACATCATCAGTTATCTACTACTGAAACAGTTGATTTCCAAAAGTTACCTGATCATGCCACTGCAAGGGATCCGACACTCCTATAATGTAGTCTACCATTGAACTCTGAAAAGACAAAAATAAAAAATTTAGCTGCATAAATAAACACCAAAGAAGTCGAACAGACAAAAGTGGTAGTAAAAAAGAAGGCAAGCACAAGAGAAGAAACCTTGTCTTCGTTGTTAGGAAGGAGAGATGATCCATACGAGCAACAGAAGTCGACAGGAGGAAGAATATCTAGCAAACCTCCAAGCTCCCTTTTCATCTCCATTAATCAATAGAACCCAATATTCTACAAAGATAGTATTAACTTAGAAACATCAATGGTAAAATTTAGAATAAAATTTGGTCTCAAGCTTAAGAACATGTAAGAGGAATTTACTCAAACATGTTAACTGCATGATAAGTTTTTCAAACAAGTAAATTAATCTCGAGATGACAGGACTTACCAGATCACAAAGTTAAGAGCTGCAGATTTTGGGTTTAACACGACACAAATTTGAGAGACTTGGAATATATTTTCCGCGCCTACAGTTAGGTTGGATGAGTTGATTCGTTCCGATCCAGTTTGCCACCGTCTCTTCTTATATTTGGGGGACTTGTCTAGGACTAGGAGCAAGGCAAGGAAAGAGCTCTAAAAAGAGTAATATTTTTATTTCTTAATCTCATTTAATACGACAACAGAGAAACTGAATGGTGGATTCTGTACAACATTATTAGGATACCAGAATCCACTCAAGTTCACAACATGTAAAAGACTGCAGAGTTCCTAAAAAATACAACTACAGCACTGATTTAGCTTCTTCTTTCTTAGCGAGGTCCACTAGTATTGGGTGTTCAGTGAGTAAACATTTGGAGCGGGTGGTGAATGTTCTTCAAGTGATCCGCGACAACCATTACTACTGTCTCTGTCCACCACTGAACATTAAACTTTGGTATAATTCTCCTCTTTTTTTTTTTTGTAAGAAAACTACTGCTGCTTCTATGCCTTTTCTGAAGTAAGCCAAGTTACTGCAGCCTCTAGATCAGGAAGTACTGGTGCACCTGAATCCCTCCAGCTTTTAGCTTCAGGGGTCTTGAATCTATCCAATAGTAGTCCATGCATCCCCAGACTCGTAGCTGGAATGTAGTCTTTCCTCATGCTGTCACCTATGTGTAGCACTTCCTCTGGGGGAATGTTTCCAGCTCTCTCAAGGGCAATCTCGTAGATTCTTGGGTTTGGCTTTTCCACACCTTCAAGTCCAGAGAAGACACCAAAATCCCATTCCGTTCCCTGAGTACAGAAAATCCCTTTAGATCCCACCCAAAATATTTTCAGTAGAGAGGTACATACGCAAGCAAACTGATTTTAGGACCAAGTTGAAACCAAACGAGTTGAACGAATATTGTTTACCTTGTTCAAACCCAGGGATGGAAGGATGACGTCCTGGTAGCGGTATTCTGCATTGCTCACAATCCCAACAATGAGCCCCTGTTTCCGTGCCCATCTAAGAAATGGCTGGGAGTCTGGGAAGATGGTATAAGGTGCGGCCGAACCAAAAGTTGAGTATATGCGTCTGAACACCTTCTCAAATGTCTCTTCGTCATAGTCATAACCTGCCTGTTAAACAATCTCGATTTTATGTTTTCGAAACAGAGTGGAAAGCTACATAACAAATAGACTTAGTTGAAGATAACTTAAGACTTAGTATTCCATATCTTACCTTAACAAATGAGTCCCTCACACATGTCTTCCACCAGACAATGTTGGGCATTTTAGCTGCATGACCAAAACAAGGGTACTGCTTTGCCATGTCTGTGTATGCAATTTTAAATCCCTCGTGCATGCGTTTGTAGTCTGGGCAAGGAAGCCCAGCAGATTTGGCAGCCATACAGTAGTAATCTCCAAGTTGTCCCTTGTAAGCTATGAGAGTACCAGTGACATCGACAGTGATACAACGTAACCTTGACAAGAGAGACATTTTCGGTGACTAGAACTAATGCTAATTGTGGATGCAAATGAGTCTAGGTAACAGACAACTTGTCGTCTATATTTCTAGCAACAATAACAAATGGTGGTTGCACTGCATCAGTTTCCTTGGTAATTCAAGTTATCCTTAACTTTTCAATGCATCAAAACCCTGGACATCAGCAGCATTAAGTAGATTTTATTAGAACCTTGTAGAGATCAAGCTAGTAAGCAATAATAACTTGAACAAAGGAATGAAAGCCATTAGCTGAATACATTGAAGAAAAAGGAATAAATGTAGCTGCATTAACATGGACAGAAACTATCAATACAATTGCAATAGAGGAATTCACAGTACTTGTTGGTGAACTCCAATAATGTGACAGATAGGTTTGTTGCTTGAATTTCAGTGTTCCTACTGCACACCAGTGTCGCTCTCAATTTTACATGGTTTCAATCCAAGAAGAAGAATAAGTAGCAGTATAACACGAATGGTAATATAACAACGCCTAATCAGTCAAATCCTACTAGTGTTGGCATAGATAGAATAACCTAGGCAAACAGGACAGATATACATAAGACTAGGAAAACATCCTGTCTATTATAACACTAGTTCTGAATCAATCAATCAGCTGAAGATGATAAAAACCCAAAGAAGATGTGAGTAAATGTAGTCCCTCTCTCAAAATAAATAAAAATCTAGGGCATAGACTCTCTGAATCCATTAGATTGATGTCTATCTATTAATCAATCCCAGCATAAAAGAATCTATTGCAAATAAGTGCATCTTATTCTCTTTTTCCTAAAAAGGCATCAATTAAAACCACCACCAAGAGGATAGACATCAATAATAAGAAATGGATAAGCTTCACCATCGTCAGAGTACCCATCCATCCAGTAAAAATTGACATCCCTAAGGAGCCAACCTCATAAACCCAGCCAGAATCAATAATTAAAGGAGACACACATTTCACATAAATCTTATAAGAAAATGAGCAGCACCACAAAAACAATGCAGAAATTTGGGGTTTAATTACTACTACTACTTACTACAAGTAAATGAATCTAACAATAGAAACTGAAAAGATTGAAGATTTAGAAAGAAGATTACTTACCCAGAAGAAGAAGAAGCTGAAATGAATGAATCTAGCGGATTAGAAATAGAGAGAGTGGCATCGAAGAAATCGCCTTGATTAGGATTGCACTTTCGGAACTAGTAGCTCCATTTCTATTGTTTAAAAAAAAAAAAAAAAAAAAAAGAGATTACTTTACCCACTTCTCTTTCTTTACTTTACTCTATGAAATAACTTAACTTGTTCCCCGGAAATTCTTAAACTTTTCTTATTACAGTTGAAAGTTGAGCCTACTTTATACAGTAGTATTACTTTATAATTTTATTATAATTTTGCTCATCACAGTGTGTAATCCTCCTCTTGTGTTAGATCAACAGCGGAAGTTTTCTTAATCGGTGTGAAAGGGACGAATCATTAATGGTTTTGGATCTTAAGGACGATGTTTACCTCGGACTCACACTCTTCGATTAAAATACTACTAAGAGTTTTCTTTTCCGGTGGGCAAAGAAACTGACCGCAGGGGAGTTGGTTGTCGTACAAGCGGGCCACACAAAAAAAAAAACTATGGACGGGATTCCGCTTCCCTGCTGCTGCGGTGTTTTCTTTTCATCATTATGTTTTCAGAATCCGATTTCGACACGACTCACCGACTTTGGTACTCCCAAAAACCACCCCTTAGGCCCCACCACAGTTTTGGTCCCCGTTTTTTACCGCAAATACCTACCAGGCCAAGTCCTATGGGCTAGATTGAGCCACTAGGTTAGCAGAAAAGTGTTGCAGTTCAAAAATAATAATAAAGTGTTATCTATTCATTAACACTAGTCCTCTCTCTAGCATTTGCTCGCCCTTGAACTAGCGGCGAGATAGTTGTGTTGAATGGTTCAGCGCTCCTAGATTTAGTTTTTGATTCGACTGTTGAAATTGGTTGCGCTGAGACTGCTAATCCAGCTGCTAGATTAGTACTGTCATAGGACTTAGGAGGATGACGTGGACTGTTAATCTAGCTGCTTGGTTAGCACACCATAGGACTAAGCCTAAGTCACGACTATTATAGGATGTTCGGATACATATCCATAAATTGGTTTTTGACTTCTGAAAAACAAAAATGTCGGAAGTTAGTTTGGATACACAATTTCGAAATGACTTCTAAAAGTAAAAAACTTCATTTTCTGTGATTTGTTTATGATTTTTGTTCATGACTTTTGTTTCTGGTATCCGAAGTCCATCCAGTTTTACTTGTTTGTCCTCCTTTTTCCACTTCAAATGTACCATGACAAAGGGGGAACAAAATGATGTGGTGTATTATTAATCACTATATCATTCAATTAGCCACCTTGGTCAGTTATAACTTATAAGTATTTATAAATTATTTATTTAATTACTCTCAGTTCATCGCTCATTCTACTAATTGTATAAAAATAATTTAGAACATGGATTTCTGCGTGCGGTTGTACTAGAAGAATGAAAGGGGAAATTCATTAACTTCTGAATGAATGAAACAAGGTGGTTGAACCTACCATTATGTACCAGTTCAAGCGCCTTATTTTTAGAAAATAAAATAACGTGTGAGAATTTTTTGTCTAGCGGCATCACGACCAATTACTAGAGAGAATATGATGGGTTGTGATGATACTTGCGATATACTTGATAGGTTCAAAACTTGTCTAAATCATAGCATCCCTCCATTCGGGTACTCCTAAAGGAGTATTGATACGCTGTTGACGGTGGTTTTTAGCTTAGGGTTAAAATCGTAAAACTATGCACCTGACATGACGTCACCATGACCTCTAGCGCATTTATTGACCATTAACGCATTTATCGAATCCAAAGATGCTTACGTAAGAATTACGGGGGTACCTTTTTCTTTCTATGTATCATGTTCCACGGCGAGAACCCAAGACACCTCCGTGCCCGATAGCACCAGCGCCAAGGCATGCCGACCATGCCACCGCACCTCCGTGCCTAGCAAGACACCCAGCGCAAGGCATGCCCGGCCATGCGGCCGGCCGCACTACCGTGCCCAACGGCACCACGCGCGCCAAGGCATGCCAGCCGCACCTCCGTGCCCAGCAGCACCACCGCGCCAAAGCATGCCATGCCCACGGCATGCCAACCTAGCCGTGCCACCATGCTGGCCTTCCCTATGCGGCTAGTAAACGAAGGCGTGCGACAATCAACGGCCCCCTTCAATCCTGGGATCAAATCCCTAGCCATCCAAGGTTACCGAAAACGCATGGTAACCTTTGGCCCAAAAATCCTAAGTTTGGCCACGCCAACCGCGCCAAGGCATTCCATCCCACGGCATGCCAACCTAGCCGTGCCACCATGCTGTCCTTCTCTATGCGGCTACTAAAACGAAGGCGTGCGACAATCAACGATCCCCCTTCAATCCCAGGATCAAATCCTAGCCATCCAAGGTTACCAGACAACACATGGTAACCTTTGGCCCGAAATCCTAAGTTTGGCCACGCCAAACCGCTCCAAGGCATGCCATGCCCACGGCATGCCAACCTAGTCGCGCCATCATGCTGGCCTTCCCTATGCGGCTACTAAAACGAAGGCGTGCGACAATCAACGGTCCCCCACAATCTCAGGATCAAATCCTAGCTATCCAAGGTTACCAGACAACGCATGGTAACCTTTGGCCCGAAATCCTAAGTTTGGCCACGCCCAAACCGCGCCAAGGCATGCCATGCCCACTGCATGCCAACCTAGCCACGCCACCATGCTTTCCTTCCCTATGCGACTACTAAAACGAAGGCGTGCGACAATCAACGGCCCCCCTTCAATCCCTGGATCAAATCCTAGCCATCCAAGGTTACCAGACAACGCATGGTAACCTTTGGCCCGAATCTAAGTTTGGCCACGCCCAAGCAGCGCCAAGGCATGCCATGCCCACGACATGCCAACCTATCCGCGCCATCATGCTGGCCTTCCCTATGCGGCTACTAAAACGAAGGCGTGCGACAATCAACGGCTCCCCTGCAATCCCAGGATCAAATCCTAGCCATCCAAGGTTACCAGACAACGCAAAGGTAACCTTTGTCCCGAAATCCTAAGTTTGGCCACGCCCAAACCGCGCCAAGGCATGCCAACCTAGCCACTCCACCATGCTGGACTTCCCTATGCGGCTACTAAAACGAAGGCGTGCGACAATCAAAGATCCCCCTTCAATCCCAGGATCAAATCCTAGCCATCCAAGGTTACCAGACAACGCATGCTGACCTTTGGCCCGAAATCCTTAGTTTGGCACGCCCAAACCGCGCCAAGGCATGCCAGGCCCACAGCATGCCAACCTAGCCGCGCCACCATGCTGGCCTTCCCTATTCGTCTACTAAAACGAAGGCGTGCGACAATCAACGCCCCCCTTCAATCCCTGGATCAAATCCTAGCCATCCAAGGTTACCAGACAACGCAAGGTAACCTTTGGGACGAAACCCTAGTTTGGCCTTGCCAAGGCATGCCATGCCAACCTTGTCGCGCCACCACGCTGGCCTTCCTTATGTGGCCACTAAAACGAAGGTGTGCAACAATCAACGGCCAGCCTTACACCTTAGATGCAAATCTTAGCCGTCCAAGGTCGCCAGCCAACGCATGGTAACGTTTGGCTCAATGCCAAAACCCTAATTTTGGCCGCGCCTAAACTATGCCTCCTCGGGCCCGCAACATCCCTCCTGAATTCTTCCTGAGTTTTACTGTCTGGCTGTTTTCACCTCCCGAACGAGTTCAAAACCTAAATATCCCCGCGTGAGGAGATAAGAAATTCTTTTCGGTCGATTTGAGGGGCGGACCGTCAAAATCTGAGTCCGTACGAGAATTCTATAGCGATTCTAGTAAAGGGCGCTAATTAGGGTTTCTATAACGAAGGCGTGCGGCCATCAACGGTCGCCCTTCAATCTCAGGAGCAAATCCTAGCCGTCCATGGTTACCAGACAACGCATGGTAAACTTTGTCCCAAAACCCTAGTTTGGCCACGCCAAACCGCACCAAGGCATGTCATGACAATGGCATTCCAACCTAGCCGCGCTACCATGCTAGCCTTCCCTATGCGGCTAATAAAACGAAGGCCTGCGACAATCAACGGTTGCCCTTCAATTTTAGGAGAAAATCCTAGCCGTCCAAGGTTACCAGACAACGCTTGGTAACCTTTGACCCAAAGTCTAGTTTGGCCACGCCAAGGAATGCCATGCATATGGCCTGCCAACTTTGTCGTGCCATCATGCTGGCCTTCCCTACACATCTATCAAAAACGGAAGCGTGCAACAATCAACGGCTACCTTTCCGCTTAAGATACAAAATCTCCACCGTCGAAGGTCACCAAGCTATCAAGTCTCCCAAGCTCGACTTGCCAGGCAACAACCATGTTACATGTTTTCACGAAAACGTTCGAGACATCAAACCACTGAGGCGGGGATCTTCTTTGGGTTTTGGTTTGGCGGTTTACAAGCGTGCGGCGTACACTACGCCCGTAATAAGAAAGTGTAATAAGGATGAAGCGGTTAAGTAAATAGGGAAGTAATGGTGAAACACTTTTCTTTTATGGAACATCAATTCCATGCGTTAACGGTTACCACCTCCTCCCATTTACTCACCCATCATTCCATTCCTTAATGAGACCATAGTACGTTTCACTCCGACTTGTATAAATAGGTATTACCTATTTCCACAAAGGAGAACAAGTTCGGTCAAGGATCAGAAAACACTCAGAAAAACGTTTGGCTAATCTCTCCTATCTGTTAGCTTCTCATTTTCTGATACAAGTCGTGAAACCACAACTCTTCCAGAATCAAACTGGTCTCAACATTTCTTCGCTTCCTTCCCCAAAACCAACCCATTCTCCTCCTCTTTGTGACCGAAGCAAGTTTGGAACGGCCATTTCTTGGTTTAGGCCGGATTTGTATAGATTGATCTCTCGAATCTAAAGTACTCCCGTGCAGTACATTGTTTAGGGTCTAAATTCGTTTCTCACCCACACACCCGAAGTTACCAAAATCGGCAGAAACCATTTTCACCCTCAAACAATTGGCGACCACAGTGGGAGATTGATCTTTCGGTTACAATGTCAATTTTCGACCATCGATTTCATGCTTCGACCCAGACATCAAGACGGTAGAAGCAGGCGATCCGCTCATGGATCAACGACTCAGTTACCAGACAACCCGATTATCAGTCTTGACACGGCAAGGGAGGACTGGGGACTGCCTAGAGTTTAAAATTGAACGATCCAACCAGTCTTGACGCGGCAATGGGCGACTGGGGACTTACCAGAGGTTAAAAGCAAAATGATCCGCTCAGGGATCGACAACTCGATCATCAAGTGACTCAGGGACAACTGGGGACTTTCCACAATCGCGGTGTTTCCCACGAAAGGTGGACTTGTACCTGACTCATTTTCGTTAGCAGATCCAAAAAAACGAGTAAGTCTTGCCTAGAAAAAATACATGGTTTACTATTTCAAGTTTTCACGGGAATGATAAAACCGATAGCCATGTTATGCTTCATCCCATGTCATCTACAGACACCCAACGTTCATGTTTCCATATCTTCCCTGGGATGTCTGTGTTACTTACAATCATAACAAAAAACGGCATCATCCTAAAACAGTTCATCCAGAATAATAATCCAAAACCCTCATAGATAACACCTGTCTATCAACCCAAAAATACAGAAAATCAAAAACCATAAGCCAGGCGTTCTTTCGGAAAAAAAAATAAAAAAAAAATAAAACAGAAGAATTTCAGAAGACAGAAGTGCATTCAAAGGAAGCCATTCAACGGTGTTTTGCTCTTCTCGAAGAAGGCGTCCTTCGTCATTTGGAGGACCGCTTGTTTCAGCTCCAACTCTTTGGACAACCTTTCGACCTCCGCTTCTTGTTGTTTGACCACGTCCGCGGAAGGACCTTTGGTCACCTCGTCCTGCAACTTTTGGATCTCAGAGAAACCATAACGCCCAGTTCTTCTTGGAATCAGCCACCTACCCGTACGTACCTACTTTGCATAATAACGATTACCAGTCACTATTTATAAGGTAGCCGACACTACTACGGTGATATTCGAAGAGAAGAACAAGTACTTCTACAAGTTTATGAATGACATATCTATGGCTAGGGTATACACCAACACAAGAAAACAAATTGGAAGAGAAACGCTGGAGTACGGACCTGGAATATGCTTGAACACTTTATTGCTACCGCGCCACGCCAAGCCAACGTCGTGCCAAGCCAGCGCCCATTCCAAGCCGATCCAGCGCTAACAGCTTGCATCCTTCCAGCGCTAATAACTTGCATCTTCCCAGCGCCAGCAGCTTGCATCCTTTCAGCATTGCTCTTGAACGTTCAGTAGGAGGGAATCAACAATCCAATTTCATCACACGTAGAGATCAGGAACGACTTTTCCAAAATCGAGTCAAAGAGATCAGCAACCCCGCTGAGTTCACAAAGACTCTCTTCCCGTCAGGAGATGCATGATTTCGGGGACTTCACCCACAAAATTGTGCAGTCTATGGTGGAACATTTATGAGAAATTTTATGTTAAGAGCATTACCTGTGGTTGTACCAAAATAATGAAAGGCAATGACTAAATAAAAATTAAAATTAGGGTAGGACTAAGTCTCGTACAAGCACTTAATTTTTTGGGGGAAAAGTGCGGGATCATTTTTATCTAGCGACATCACTACTAATTATTGGAGAATGTAATTACTTATGATGATACTTGAGAAACACTTGATAGATTCAAAACTTATCTAGTTTTCCTCCGTTCGAATCCTCCTAATCGAGCAATATAATGAAAAATCTGAACGCATAGCAATTTACAATAATAAAAAGGAAGTAGCTGGAGCGGAGAAAAAAACGGTTAAGATAAAGTTTTGACTGGAAGATCTGGCTAAGCTTAAGCAGGAATAAAGACTGACGACAAGGACGGAGCCAAGATTCATACGCTATGTGATCGAACAAATTTATTTCGATATATATGATCGGTTGTCACCCGGTCAAAAATAATTTCACTTTCTTGCTTCACTAAAATAAAGTAGTATGCAATAAGAAAGAGTTCGTATCCACAGAGAGGCTTATGTTGTTATGCAAATTTTAGTTTCTTAGTAACCAAGGGGGGATGTTGATGTTTCAAAGCAATAAAAATAAATTGAAAGCAAAGTAATAATAAAATTTATCAATAAGGAGAAAGTATTGGTCACGGGATAGTTTCATTCACAAATATGTATTCTCAACAATGACTAGAATTGAAATTTTAATCTCTCATTTACTAAAAGTCCTAGGATACCTTGATCGCAAGAGTATCCCGCCAATTCCCTGATTTCATCACAACCACATTAAAAGATGCATATGTGAATTCTTCCTAGAAAGCAACCTAAAGTGTAAAAGCACAATTAGATTTAACTCCCTAAAAGCAATGAGTTCTATGGAATAAGACTAATCAAGGCAACCAAAATGTGTAAAAGCACTAAATCGATTTAACCCAAGTTATGATTCATATGTGACTAGTAGGATATATCACTACAAGCACTACCCACATTTATGCTACTCAAAATCAGGGATAGACAACGTTTTCGTATTGAAAACCCTAATATAGCTCTAGATATGAAAGTAGATCGGATTGATTAGGACTCAACCAAACAAACTATCAAATCAAAAACATTATAAACCATGAATCATAATCAATAAATTCTTTGAGACAAAACTAATACATTGAATCAAATCTTATTTGTGAAATCCACTTATTATCCCATAACCAATAATAGGTATTTAGTTACTCATAGTATTTTTATTCATCATAATTATTATCAAAAATAAGATGAAGAACATGTAAAATAAAATGGAAGCAAACCCTAGTAGAATCGCTCTCCTCCAAAACTCCAGTAGAAAATACGTGATAATAAAAGAATAGAAACTCTTCTTCTTATAGCCTTCACACTTTCCAAAATTAGGTCTTCAAAGTCCATCACCAAAAAGTCCACCAAGCCCATGAACCATGTGTGAGAAACCCATGTGAAAATATATGCCCCCAAAATCGGTGCCTGGAAGTCAGTATTGTGGTAGGGAATCACGGAGAGTCGCTGGGAATCGGCTCCGGTGACCGGCAAAGTCCGCCGGCCACCGGTCAACGGGTCGAACGGCGGGTTGGATCGGTCGGTCAATCTTTGAGTCGGGTCGGAGCGGTTTGAGTTGGATCGGGTCAACTCAAGTCGGGGTTACTTAAGACTAGTCACCTTGGTCTAAGCTAGTTCCGAATTTGGACCGAGCTAAGCGCACTTGGGCCAGACTTGTAGCACACTCCTGTGCTTCACTGCAACCATTAGGCACGGACTACACCGGCCATGATGGCTATCTCGCTACTCCTCCCGCCTGCCAATGCTCGAGCCACCTTCTCATCTCGGCATCCCAGTATGACTCGACTCATTGTAAACCGGTGACATCCTTTCCATTCCAGTTCCTTGCACAATCATAAGCAAACCCATTCGATCAAGCCCATGGCTACCACACCGATCTCAGTTTGCCTCAATTCCATCCACCGACTTCACTTTGCCGCTTAATTGCTTAGCCCCAACTCCAATAAGTTTGCTTTTCTGCCGGACAGTTCCATTTTTGTATTCTCATGCCATAGTTTCATCGACATCTAGGTTTTCCATAGAAACAACTCACAATACCACCTACGCCTGCACTTGCCACCGCCTTGATCCCGAACCCATTTCTTACTGTCACATAACAGCTCCATCTCCCCTCTGACTCCATAGTAGCATCGCATTGTCTTCCAAGATATTCGAAATCCAACAACAACGGCCTCAACAACATCCCCCGTAATTTCCTAGCCAAACTCAATTGATTCTCAAGCAACACCATAAGAACCCGGACTGCAATTCCGGCTCTTAACCAAGACCACCCAAAGACTTCCATTGATTGTGGCTTATGCACCTGCAACAACTTGCGAGTGCCTCACTTCTGATCCCATCCAAAACAGCCTATTCCACCACAAGCCATAACAATTCATCCCTGCAATGGCTTAGTCACGGCACCAACTGTTTGTACAAACCTAGCCACAAGCGCAACACACACACACGAGACCAACATGACCTGTTTGCTCCATTCATCCAGCCCAGGCCATTACCTGCAGCACAAACTGTAAACACCATCACCAGCTTGCCCTGAGCCTTCTCTTGCCTGCAATTACATCACACAAAACCCCCTGTTCCAGCATGCCATCTCTCTAGCTTAAGCTCAGGCCAGCCTAGCCCCAGTTCAGTCCACCAGAAACATCCATTACCAGCTGGTTCAGTTCCCTGGCAAGCATTCCAACTCCATTGCTCATCCCCAGCACCTAATCACAAACTACAGCTGCTTAGAGGGCCATTCCATTGCCTGTAACTTCTCTTCCCGGGTTCTTGCTCACACTGCGAGCCAATTCGTGAACCACATCAGTTGTAACTTCACACCACTGCAACCCATGGCACAGCTCTTTGCCCCGACCTTCATTCAATTCCTCATCGATCTTCCGACCGAGCCTCAACTTCACTTGAAACCCTAGCTTCGAATTCTACTCAAATTCACTCACAACATCGTGAGTTCTCCTTCTTGTGATTCAAACCCATATGCCAGCAACAACAATTCAACCACCAACTGCCATTTGATTCTACCCAATACCCATTTTTCTGAATCTAGCAAACTCCCCTATCCTGCTCTGTCTTAGCTCAATACCAGCTGTAAACCCCTTATAACCTTGAACCATTCCTCCTGAGCTTCTCCAACTGCATCTGTGCTCGAGCTACTCCTCATAAATCGAACCCAGAAACGATCTGTGGTTCTTTTCTTCATTGAACTCTCACAGCAGCCACACAAATCCTTGATTCGAACCCTGTAATGGCAAACTATCTCAGATGCTTCCACTTTGCTTCTTCTCGATCTGTCACCTGAGTTCGGAAGCAAACCCCAATCGATCTCAGTACTCCCTGAGCTTCATCAATCTCGATCTACTCTTCAACAACAGCAGCTCCCCCTCTTCATTCTCTATACTTCAACTTCTCAATTCTGTTACCACAGACACAGCCCATATTCAATTACTCCTCCCTGATTTCTCATGAATTCCTAATCAACACAGCCGCCTCCATTTTTTCTCTTTCTCTCGACTCCATCTTAGGTGTGGATAATGATTGGGAAGTTAATGGAATTGACACTGACTTCGATCTAAGGTGTAGGAAAAGGAATGGCTAATCCCACTCAAACGAAACAGATAAGGGGTTACCCAATACTCTAGGCACCCAGCTGTTCCCGCAAAGGGCTAACTAGCTCAAATATGGCCTGTCGGTTTCATGAATCTGACAAGCTTATTCATAGGTTTCGCTCCGTCCTCGCTCGCCGCGTTTCAGCCTGCTCCACAAATAGTTCGCCTGTGAGATGACAATTTCGCCCTTTGGCCCAATTTGGACAATTTCTTCTTCTTTTCCTCCGTGCGACTCCATTGCACCTGATAACTCAAAAAACAAACATAAGATACATAATTCACACGAAAAATAGCAAAGAAAGCATAAACTCTATATAGTAAATACGGTGTATTCTACACCTATCAGATTCCCCCACACTTAGACTTTGCTTGTCCTCGAGCAAATCAAACAAAATAATAAAAATACAACAACTCCTTGTCGTCGAGGCTACGGTTAATTTTAGCATAAATAACAAGCCTTTAAACCCCTAGGTGTCCCTAGTGGACGAGTTATAGTCTCGTGAAGGTTTACTAGAGATATACCTACAAAACCTATATTTCAAACTCCGTCTATTCGTGACAAATCAATGAATGAATCCAAATTGACTACAGGAGGAGGTACCTTGCAAATTCAATTCAAATATTAGTAAATAGACTCTAATTAGATAGTCGAACAAGCCACAATACTCGGAAACTAACAAACCACAATCACAATGAAAAGATTAAGAAGATGGATAAAGATGTAGATGTTGGCGAATGTTCACAAGTGTTTGATGTTTCCCATATCGTCATCGAAGGTCGTGCTAAGATGAACCTATGAAACCTATTGGATTGAGCTACTGGTCAATTCTAGCGTCAACACACTGGCATATACAAGGGAACCAGTGGTCAACAAACTTATTTCTACATCAACTCGCTGGCATATACAAGGGAACCAGGAGTGACTTTATTCACCAAATATAAAATACTTTCTTTTCTTTTTCACTTTTGTTTCTTTTTTTTTTTTTTTTTTTTTTTTAGACGGCATGATTAGATCAAACCGGATCCAAGCGCATGCTTCTTGTGTCGCAAGTACGTGATAGTTGCCTTGGATCCTGCATTCCACGCTTGTTTAGGCGACGGAGACAGGGACTACGTTTCACACATACTGCTATTCCCAAGTGTCATTCTTTATTCCGTTTGGTCTAATTGGTCGGTCTCTTTTTTTTTTTTTTTTTTTTTTTTCTTTTTCTAGCAACTCAATCACTCTAATCATCCTAGCAGCAATAACAACTCGATTTTTAGTGACCCACCAAAGCACTTAGAGAACAATAGAAAAATATGGAAAAATAAAAATAGCATGTGATATGGTGATATTCCGAGATATGGTAACAACTATCATATAATTTATGATTTCTGAGCTATATTCGTCCCTTTTATTTAATTGGTTCCTCAACTCCTGCATTCAAAATGGTTCCATCCACTAATGGTGTCATCCTAAAGGCACAAGTTTCTAGATTTCGGAGTTCAAAAAGCACAAATTTTTTTTTTTTTTTTTTTTTCATGGCATAAAACTACTAAACGCATAAAACAAACTATACAAACATATAAATGCTCCCCCACACTTAAACTTTACATTGTCCTCAATGTAAAATTGAATCATCCAAAGAAGGTTCAAGGTGGGAAATTCCCAAATGATATGCAAAAACAAGAAAAAGAAAGATAAAATGCTTAAAAATAAAAAGATAAAGGGAGAAGATACAAAACCGGTGGGTTGCCTCCCACTTAGCGCTTGGTTTAAAGTCGTCAGCCCGACTATCTCCTTGCTTGCAAAGCCTTAGCTAGGGTCCCATGCGTTATGGACACCCGAATGAACATCACTTGGATACCGCATGACTTCAAACATGTTGAAGCGAATTATCTCCTCATCAAACTTCATAGTGAGTATTCCCGCGTCCACATCAATGACGGTTTTAGCCGTCTTCATGAAAGGTCTCCCCAAGCAAAAGGGGGTATGGACACATCCGAACCATCATCCATTTCTAGAACACAAAATCAGCTGGAAAAACTAGTTGGTTCACCCGCACAAGGACATCCTCAATAATACCCCTAGGGTAGACATTAGAACGATCCGCAAGTTCAAGCACAATATTAGTTGGTTTCAAGGGACCCAACTTTAAAGACTTATAAATAGATGCTTTGGCATGATATTCACGGATGCTCCTAAGTCAAGCATAGCCTTACCAATCTTTGTGTTACCAATCTCTACGGGTATAGTGAAACTACCCGGATCCTTGCATTTGGGTGGGAGTTTCTTTTGCAAGACCGCCGAAGCGTTTTCCCCCACACTCATAACCTCATTACCGGTTAGCTTTTTCTTCTTGGTACACAAGTCCTTCAAAACCTTCGCATATTTGGGAACTTGCTTGATAACATCAATGAGTGGAATGTTTACATGAAGCTTCTTGAAGATATCTAAAATCTCCTTTTCTAGTTCCTCCTTCTTAGAACTTGCAAATCTGCGAGGAAAAGGCATAGGAGGAACATAAGTAGAAATAGGAGTTTTAGAGTTGGAATTGGGCACCTCAGAAGTTTGGGGAAAATCATCATTCTTTTCCTCCAAAACAGGTTCCTTTTGGGCCTCCATATCACCCACATCAACAATTTCAGGTTGCACAAGTTGTGTACCGCTTCTCAATGTAATAGCACTAACATTCTCTCTTGGGTTGATAGGTTGAGACGGAAGTCTCCCACTATTTTGTGCCTTCAAATTGTTGATATCAATCGCCATGGAAGCCACTTGAGTCTGCAAATCCTTGATAGCACTCTTAGTTTCTTGTTGGCTTTCTTTGAACATGGTCGAAATACCTTGCATCATTGCTTTAAGCTTTTCATCGATGTCAGAACCTTGGTTTTGCATTGGTTGTTGTTGTTGCTGAAATGGTTGTTGTTGTGGTTGAAACCCGCTTGGACGGTTGAAAGTAGGTTGTGAAACCGCACCTTGATTGTTGGCATAGCTAAAGTTGGGATGATCTCTCCATCCTGGATTGTACGTGTTTGAGTACGGATCATACCGTCTTTGCTGATTTGGAAAGACCGCATTAGCTTGCTCCAACCCTTCACCATGTGAAGGTAAAATAACCGCAGCCATCCTTTGCATCATGTGCTCCATGTTATCCATCCTTTGCTCACGGTGTGATGCTAATGAATCGTTAACTTCATGCACTTGCCTAACCATTGGTTCACCTCTTGTGTAGAATTGCTGCGAGTTTGCAGCCATGCTTTCAATCAACTCGGCAGCTTGGGCCACCGTCTTGTTCACTAGTGCACCACCACCCGCTGCATCTAGAAGATATCTATCACTTGATTGAAGACCTTCGTAGAAGTATTGGATTATCATAGCATCACTAACTTGATGGTGTGGACAGCTTGCAACCAATCTCTTGTATCTCTCCCAACATTCATACAATGATTCTCCCACATGTTGCTTTATTCCACAAATCTCTTTGCGAATTTGAGTGGCCTTAGACGCAGGAAAATACCTCTCTAGAAAGATTTTCTTCAAACCGTTCCATGTAGTGACACTCCCAGGTGGCAAACAATACAACCAATCCTTAGCGCTGTCCACCATAGAAAATGGAAAAACTTTCATCATTGCACCATTGACTTCAGTCTCCGCTGGAAGCATAGCCTTGACAATGGTATAGAACTCCATGAGATGCTTGTTTGGGTCCTCATTCGCCATACCATGAAACTTTGGCAACTCCTAAGCAGCCCCGGCTTGATCTCAAAAGTGGAGTTTGTTTGGATACACCATTGTTGTGCATCAAGCCTATGAGAAGCCAAATCCTTGAGTGTACGGTTCGCATTGTCACCCATTGCTTCTTCCTCTTCAATTAGTGGTTCTCCTACGAATGGAACCTCTTCTTCCTCTTCTCGATGAAGAGCTTCGTGTTCTACTTCCAAGACTTGTTCTTCCGTTGTGTCTTGCCTTGGTTGGAGTATTGTGCCTCTTGAGTAGCTATCCCGCACCTTTGATAATTCCAATCTTTGGAAGCCAGGGATTAGTACCTGAAAAAACAATTCTCGCAAACAAGTGAGAAACAAGACAATAAACGAAAAGCAAGTATAAAAGCAGAAATTGTAAAAAGAAACTAAAAACTTAATAACAAGCCGTATGCCTCCCCGGCAACGGCGCCAAAATTTGATCGGTTGTCACCCGGTCAAAAATAATTTCACTTTCTTGCTTCACTAAAATAAAGTAGTATGCAATAAGAAAGAGTTCGTATCCACAGAGAGGCTTATGTTGTTATGCAAATTTTCAGTTTCTTAGTAACCAAGGGGGGATGTTGATGTTTCAAAGCAATAAAAATAAATTGAAAGCAAAGTAATAATAAAATTTATCAATAAGGAGAAAGTATTGGTCACGGGATAGTTTCATTCACAAATATGTATTCTCAACAATGACTAGAATTGAAATTTTAATCTCTCATTTACTAAAAGTCCTAGGATACCTTGATCGTAAGAGTATCCCGCCAATTCCCCGATTTCATCACAACCACATTAAAAGATGCATATGTGAATTCTTCCTAGAAAGCAACCTAAAGTGTAAAAGCACAATTAGATTTAACTCCTAAAAGCAATGAGTTCTATGGAATAAGACTAATCAAGGCAACCAAAATGTGTAAAAGCACTAAATCGATTTAACCCAAGTTATGATTCATATGTGACTAGTAGGATATATCACTACAAGCACTACCCACATTTATGCTACTCAAAATCAGGGATAGACAACGTTTTCGTATTGAAAACCCTAATATAGCTCTAGATATGAAAGTAGATCGGATTGATTCCGGACTCAACCAAACAAACTATCAAATCAAAAACATTATAAACCATGAATCATAATCAATAAATTACTGAGACAAAACTAATACATTGAATCAAATCTTATTTGTGAAATCCACTTATTATCCCATAACCAATAATAGGTATTTAGTTACTCATAGTATTTTTATTCATCATAATTATTATCAAAAATAAGATGAAGAACATGTAAAATAAAATGGAAGCAAACCCTAGTAGAATCGCTCTCCTCCAAAACTCCAGTAGAAAATACGTGATAATAAAAGAATAGAAACTCCTTCTTCTTATAGCCTTCACACTTTCCAAAATTAGGTCTTCAAAGTCCATCACCAAAAAGTCCACCAAGCCCATGAACCATGTGAGAAACCCATGTGAAAATATATGCCCCAAAATCGGTCGCCGGAAGTCTGGTATTGTGGCCGGGAATCGGCCGGAGAGTCGCCGGAAATCGGCTCCGGTGACCGGCAAAGTCCGCCCGGTCACCGGTCAACGGGTCAGAACGGCCGGGTTGGATCGGTCGGTCAATGCTGAGTCGGGTCGGAGCAGTTTGAGTTGGATCGGGTCAACTCAAGTCGGGGTTGCCAAGACTAGTCACCTTGGTCTAAGCTAGTTCGAATTTGGGTGAGCTAAGCGCACTTGGACGGACTTGTAGCACACTCCCGTGCTTCATTGCAACCATTAGGCACGGACTACCAGCCATGATGGCTATCCGCTACTCCTCCAGCCTGCCAATGCACGAGCCACCTTCTCATCTCGGCATCCCAGTGCTGACTCGACTCATTGTAAACCGCGACATCCTTTCCATTCCGATTCCTTGCACAATCATAAGCAAACCCATTCAGTCAAGCCCATGGCTACCACACTGATCTACAGCTGCCTCAATTCCATCCACCAGCTTCACACCACTGCCAGAATTGCTTAGCCCCAACTCCAATAGCTGCTTTTCCTGCCAGACCAGTTCCAGCCCCTGTATTCTCATGCCATAGTTTCATCAGCATCTAGGTTTTCCATAGAAACAACTCACAATACCACCTCACCGCACTTGCCACCGCCGATCGAACCCATTTCTTACTCTTTGTCACATAACGGCTCCATCTCCCACTACGGCTCCATAGTAGCATCGGCATTGTCTTCCAAAGATATTCGAAATCCAACAACAACGGCCCTCAACAACATCCCCGTAATTTCCTAGCCAAACTCAATTGATTCTCAAGCAACACCATAAGAACCCAGGACACTGCAATTCCGACTCTTAACCAAGACCACCCAAAGACTTCCATTGATTGTGGCTTATGCACCTGCAACAACTTGCGGTGCCTCACTTCTGATCCCTGTCAAAAATGACCTATTCCACCACAAGCCATAACAATTCATCCCCGCAATGGCTTAGTCACAGACACCAACTCAATTTGTACAAACCTAGCCACAAGCGCAACACACACACACGAGACCAACATGACCTGCTGCTCCATTCATCCGGCCAGGCCATTACCTGCAAAGACTGGCTTGTAAACACCATCACCAACCTTGCCCCGAGCCTTCTCTTGCCTGCAATTACATCACACAAAACCCCTGTTCCAAAGCATGCCATCTCTCTAGCTTAAGCTCGAGCCAGCCTAGCTTGATTCGATCCACCGAAACATCCATTACCCGTGGTTGGGTTCCGGCAAGCATTCCAACTCCATTGCTCATCCCAAGCACCTAATCACAAACTACAGTTTGCTTAGAGGGCCATTCCATTGCACTCAGTAACTTCTCTTCCCGTGGTTCTTGCTCACACTCCGAGCCAATTCGTGAACCACATCAGTTTGTAACTTCACACCCCGCAACCCATGGCACTGACTCTTTGCCACGACCTTCATTCAATTCCTCATCGATCTTCCGACCAGAGCCTCAACTTCACTTTGAAACCCTAGCTTCGAATTCTACTCAAATTCACTCACAACATCAGCCAGGGTTCTCCTTCTTGTGATTCAAACCCATATGCCAGCAACAACAATTCAACCACCAACCTGCCATTTGATTCTACCCAATACCCATTTTTCGAATCTAGCAAACTCCCTATCCCGCTTTCTGTCTTAGCTCAATACATTGTAAACCCCTTATAACCTTGAACCATTCCTCCTGAGCTTCTCCAATCGCATACGTGCTCGAGCTACTCCTCATAAATCGAACCGAAACGATACGTGGTTCTTTTCTTCATTGAACTCTCACAGTGAGCCACACAAATCCTTGATTCGAACCTCGTAATGGCAAACTATCTCGGATGCTTCCACTTTGCTTCTTCTCGATCTGTCACCGAGTTGGGAAGCAAACCCCAATCGATCTCAGTACTCCCTGAGCTTCATCAATCTCGATCTACTCTTCAACAACAGCAACTCCTCCTCTTCATTCTCTATACTTCAACTTCTCAATTCTGTTACCACAGACACAGCCCATATTCAATTACTCCTCCCTGATTTCTCATGAATTCCTAATCAACACAGGTAGCCTCCATTTTTCTCTTTCTCTCGACTCCATCTTAGGTGTGGATAATGATTGGGAAGTTAATGGAATTGACAACGACTTCGATCTAAGGTGTAGGAAAAGGAATGGCTAATCCCACTCAAACGAAACAGATAAGGGGTTACCCAATACTCTAGGCACCCAGCTGTTCCCGCAAAGGGCTAACTAGCTCAAATATGGCCTGTCGGTTTCATGAATCGACAAGCTTATTCATAGGTTTCGCTCCGTCCTCGCTCGCCGCGTTTATTTGCTCCACAAATAGTTCGCCGTGAGATGACAATTTCGCCCTTTGGCCCAATTTGGACAATTTCTTCTTCTTTTCCTCCGTGCGACTCCATTGCACCTGATAACTCAAAAAACAAACATAAGATACATAATTCACACGAAAAATAGCAAAGAAAGCATAAACTCTATATAGTAAATACGGTGTATTCTACACCTATCAATATACAAGAAAATAAAAACTAATCCATATGAGCTACAATTTAATGTAATATAATATAAGCGCTTACCAGTTTTTGATTGCCCAATTAACCCAGTCCAAATACACCAATCTCTGCGAAGAAATTGTGCATATTGATACCATGATCTGATAAATTTTACTTTAACCCCATTGCTAATACAAGTTTTAATTCTACCATTATTGTTTCCACCCATAAGATATACAATTTTTAAAAATCATGAACCTTTTTTTTATTAAAACTAAATTTAGTGGGTGCAAGTAAATAAAGATAAACAACAACATACCTGAAGCTACTTAGTTACTGAATATTAGAAGTGGAAGGATCCCTTTACACTTTTATTATCACACTATCTCACACGTTGAACGTTGTTTTTGTGAATAAAAATCAAACCGCAACGTATTTGAAGCTAATATTTTGAGGATATGTTCCTCTTACCAAGTTCTACATGTCTACCAAAAATGAGCTCATTCCGAAATATAAAATCTCACGATCTACCGGTCTTAATTTCGACGGCCAGAAATCCGCAGTTTATCAACGACTCATTTTCAAAGTAGTAGATGATGGTGTTATACGTTTCGGAATATGCTCATTTTTTGTAGGAAAGTAGAGCTATGTGATATTAACACATCCCCAAAGTATTACCTTCAAATCCGTCACGGTTTGGTTTAAATCGCAAAAAGCCCGTCCAACATGTGAGATAATGTGATAATAAAAGTGTGAGGGGATCCCTCCTCTTACAAACTAATGAATGTAATTTCTTTATGGCCAAACAATAGAAGAAGAAGTAGTTAAATCACATGCCTTGTTAGAAACAGCTAATGCTAAACTGGCTAAAGCAAAACTAGATGAAATATCACATGATATGATAATGTTGCTGCTTTTGTGGATGTTGTTCATGGCCAATTCTTAGGATGCTAATATAATTGAAGAAGAAACGACTTTTGTTGGATTTAAAAAATCCAAGAAAGAGGCAAAGGAGTTGGCGACTGCTACTGAGTTACTTTTGACAAAGCAACAAGTTGCAGTTGAGGATTTTGAATAAGGCTAGACAAGTTACTATTGTAATGACCTGATCCTCCATCGATACTGTCCCGACTTAGCCATTGTAGTTACCCAACTGTGTGGGGTTTTCAACGGGCAATGCGACGGTCATCCAGCAGCATCTTTCCGCGAGGTCACTCCTCCCTGGCAATGACTCGACCTTGCACCGATACCATCTCCAATTAGCCATTGTGGTTATCCAGCGGTGTGGAGTTTTCAACGGGCACTCTGCGACCATCCAACAACATGACTTCCGGGAGGTCACCCATCCTGGTTGGATTACCCCGCCCGAGCATCCTTAACGGCGGAGCTTTCTGCCAACTATAGAGCAAATTATGGTTAAAAGGCCTTGGTGTTAGGAAAGGACAAACCATTACCTATATTCCAATCGGCGAACCACTGCCTGTTGAGGTATTATAATATACCACCACCTTTAAATTGGATCCGTCCTCGGCTCCAGAATATGTATAATCCTAGATCTCCGACGTTCTATACCCCTCATGAGACAAGCACCTGAACCAAGCTCGTCTTGCATTTCTTCCCACCCTCGGTAGGTAACCCGTCGTCGGCTCTGATATCATTTGTAATGACTCGACCCTCCACCGGTATTGTCCTCACTTAGCCACTACAGTTATCCAGTAGTGTGGAGTTTTCAACAGGCGTCGTTTTAGTCATCCAACAACGAGCTTCTCGGGAGGTCACCCCTTCCTGGATTACCTCCCGCTCAAGCACGCTTAACTGTGGAGTTTTCTGCCAACTCTGGAGTCAATTATGCAAAAAAAAGCCTCAGTGTTAGGAAAGGACAAGCCATTTCCTATATTCCAATCAGCGGACCATTGTCCAAATTGAGGTATTACGGTTATTGAGACCAGCAGAGGAAAATAAGAGAGAAAATGCTAGTCTTCCCCCAACCATTTCCACCGTGATGTGTCATGCAGATAGTGGTGTGATGCCACACAAAAGGCCCCCCTGTTAACTCCAATCCAAGAGTTGAAGGGCTAAGATCACTGCCACCTAATGGGGAAGGGAGAGGGGGAAGGGTAGCAGCTTAGAAATAAGGCTAAGTCCTATGGGCTAGATATCTAACTGCTAGATTGGCCATCCACGTCAGCTTGGGCAACCTCCTAAGTCCTATGGGAGGCGAATCTAGCAGCGGAACGCTGAACAATACAACATCGAACGCTGAACAGTGCAGCGTCCAGGTGAACGCTGAACTGAACAACTCCCAGAAAACGCTTAATTGGTAGAAGTAATATACCTCTAACGCTGAATGGAACAACGTCCAGGGAAGCGCTGAACAATTCAGCGTTGATGCCCTGAAATATTCGCAAAACGCTGAACTGTTCAGCGTTTTGGACTACTTTTTGGACGCTGAATCATTCAGCGTTTCAATCTCGCTGCTAGTTGAACTGCGAGCACTTGCTAGGAGAGAGAAGTAGCCAGATATATTGTTAACTTTTTTCCCACACTTTTTACTTGATTTGCGACACTTTTTGACCAATCGGGCAAAAGCAAGTAAGGTTGTTGAAGATATTCTAAATAAAGATAAAGCTGCTAAGACACCTGGGATACACAACGACAAGAATCTGGTGCATACTTGGTTAAAAAACTGCCGGAAGTGCAAGATAAAAATTTGGTGTTGGAGCAAATTTCTGATGGATTACTCCATCCAAAACAACAAGACCGACAGCTCACACTTTTTACAAGGTCAAGTTGGTCTGGCTCTGGAATCTAAAAATAAATTTAATTTTGGGGATGATATTGATTCTTTGAAGAGCCAAACCATGCTATAATGAAAAAACTTGATCACAAAAATGTAAATGAGCCGATATAGACGTTTATAGACAAATAAATTGATTTGACTTATAGTCCAGTACAGTTGACTTTGGCTGACCAAGAAGCAAGAACAGAAAAGAGAACCCACCTCTCCCTTGGGACAAAAATTACCTTGATTAACCTCTAGGAAATTAATACTTACTAAACCATTTACTCTATTCATATAAGAGATGATTATCATTACATTTATCATCATCATACATTAGTCTTGACTCTTGAGATAATCCATAATAATTAATGTAATAATCCATAATTGATGTAACCATCATTTTAATTAAAGCCCCCCCTCATTTCATTTTACCATCATCAATCATCATACCACTAATTGTTGAGAAATTTAGGTAACTTCATCTGCAAAGAAGATGGTAAGCACTTTTGTTTCTTGAATTGTTTTGATGCTGCCCTCAACACCTTTTCCCATCCCTGAGTATTTGAACAAAACCACCAATTTAGATACTCATCAGTCAGTAAATTAAAACACAGAGTTAATCAAACAAAAAATAAAAGCCAGTCAATCAATCCCATTGATCAGCAATCAAATAAGAATCCTAATCTCTCTGCTAATTAAAATTTGAAAATATGAAGAAATTACCTTTTGAGGAGTAAATCCCTTTTTAGCCATAGGAGTTATAGATAGATCCAGTGATGATGAGCTGCTCTTGTTCTTGTTTTTCATCTTCTTCTTCATCATTTTCATCATTTTCACTCCAATCTTGTTCTTCATCTTTGCTGTTACATTACTACAGCCGGTAATCTTGTTTTCATTTCCATTCAGTAGATTTTCCTTCTCCCCTTCCTTGTCATCATCATCTAATAGCTTCTTCCGGATGTCATCAGCTGAGACTGAAGTCTTTAGAGCCAAAGGGCCACCTCCACGATGGAGTAAAGGAGACCAGATTCCACTCTGAGTGTAATCAAAATCAAAAGCAGAGTTATCTGGGAACTTACACAGCAGATTTGTAGCCATTGATGACTGCAAATACTCTACCGTTATCACACGTTCGATTATGATTCTATCTTCTTTCATTTCATGAATTTTCTCTATTGAAATTGAGGCTGATTTGTTGATCAAAGATTCAAAATGTAGTTGTGACTGTGAAAACAGATAGTGAGAGAGAAATAAAGGATGGTGAGAAGATATTGAAATTAACGGTACAGAAATGTTTTGTTTTTGTCTGAAAAGAGAGAGAGTTACCGTTGGGAAATTCAAATGTTGTTTTATTTTTCATTTCTCCAAGAAATTATCTGTGTCAGATGGAGGTAATTGGGTTTGGGCTTAGACTGAAAACATGACATAAGGTCCGGTTGGCCCATAGTTTGTGTCACTTTTCTCCCTAACAACCACTGTACGTCACTTTCTTTACGGCTGCATACAATAAGCAAAATGAGAAAAAGTGATAACAGCTTCTGAAAAGATTTCTGCATTTTATTTTATTTTTTACACTGATCAATTTACAATGTCATGTCGTCGAGGAGGAATTGCTTCTAACTTGGACGCTGCTACTGATTCCAATATCCATGTATGCCCAATAACAACAGATCTTCTAGACTGCTTAGCAATCATCAAAGGCAGGGCCGGCCCTAAGGCAAAGTCAACGAAGGTTGACTTTGGGGCAGCACGGAAAAGGGGCAGTAAAAATAGGATTTTATCTATGGGTGAGTTATGTTAAAAAAGAGAAATGAAGGATTAAATCACGATTACGAAAAATGAAAAGGACGTGTAGCAACACATTTAGGAGCATATTGTAATTAAAGAT
The DNA here is from genome assembly GCA_023531295.1 of Papaver armeniacum. Taxonomy (NCBI): domain Eukaryota; kingdom Viridiplantae; phylum Streptophyta; class Magnoliopsida; order Ranunculales; family Papaveraceae; genus Papaver; species Papaver armeniacum. The sequence goes on from JAJJWW010015828.1 coordinate 289,102, forward strand.
TTATTTTAATGGCTTATTGCTAAATATTTAAATGATCTCATATATTACATAGAAGGAGATGCCATTTTTTTCTTATCGCTTGCTTCCTTCTGGTTTCTAACTTCCTCTCCTAAACCACTTCCACTTGGAGTTAATCCGTATCCTTGTGTGTGGAACTTGTACCCTCCCAGACCACGACTGCCGCCATTTTTGGCCTACTTTTAGATCTGAAGCAAAACTCCATTTTCAACTTGATTCCGAATTCGTGCCTCCCAAAAGGGGCAATATCCACACTTGAACACCACCGATATGTATTTACACAGCATGATAATGATCATAGGAAGAACAAAAGAAATAGAGGCAAATCCTGGCAAAAGAAAAAGAACATCATCATCAAGATCGGTGAAAATAAGTTGCCCATCCAATTCCCAGTGTCGGAGATTGCATCTTTCACTTTTTCGCATCACTGGAACAAATTGTCGAAGAAAATGAAGGTAAAAAATGAAAGTAAAATCCGAAAGAGCGATTCCTATTATCATGGATCAATCAAACAAAATTAGAATTATTTGCGCATTCAAAGTGAGTCCACTAATTAAAGTGGCATTTGTACTTGTTTAATTGCCTTAATCATCAACAACAACACCTATCACCGTACTTAAACACATAAAACTTATGATCTTAATTTAAGAATGACATAAACATACTCATGACCGACACATATATAGTTATGCTCATGTAAATTCCTCGAACAACCACAATCAATTCCTTCTCCATTTTTTTGAAAAAGGGCAACATCTTTTAGGTCTTCTTTGGGGAAGCAAAACATCAGGGCCGGCCCTGATCAAAGGGATAGCACAAGTAAGGCAACCTCATTATGGTGCCCGGTTTTCCTTTCCTACACGATCGGCGGCAGCCTACTCGGTAGAGCAGTAAAGTGTAAATTTATACGGGAACTGAGAAGCCGTGTGATTTCCCTTCGCTACTAGCGAGATCAGATGTGATCCTTCTTGTAGGAAAAGAGAGGGATATGGAAGACCATAGTAGATGGTTTTTTGGTTTTTCCCCTACATATAAGGGATAGGGTAGGGAAGGAAAAAGGGACACCATAGTGCTTGGCCTTATAATTACAAAAAAGGGAAAAATGAAAAATATTATTGATTTACACTTTTCAACCAACCAATGATTCAAGCCTCAAAGAATACAAGAGATTCAAGTATTCAACTAAAACACCTTTCTTCTTTAGTTATTGGCTCCGAAAGGCAGAAGAAGGATTAAAGTAATCGTCGGTAAAAAAATGGGAAATGAGTTAAAGAAGATTCGTAAATAAATCCCTAAATAGTTATAACAATTGAACTTTTGCCCAAATATTTATTTAGTCTCATCAACAAGTCCCTAGACATATTTTAGTCTTGAGGATCCCACTGTAAAACTGGGCTGTTGCTGCCCTCAACTGCCCTATGGGGCCGACCCTGGCCATATTTACTCGAAACAGCAACCGATAATCTTCTCTCTGTCTTACTTTTTCTTTCCTTGGAATTTGGACACCATTGAGGATTAGATATTTAGAAGAATGAAATCCAAATTCAGCAAACAAAATCCACTCACCACACACTTGTATATATTGAGAATGATGTAACTTAATTTACATAGTATTTCCCATGCCATGCCATAATCTTCTTCACCTCATTCCCTTTGGTGTCTCAATTACAACATCATCAGTATATACATACATTTTTACAGTTTACATATACAAGTTTATTATTGTCTAGGGATTAACTGCAAACAACAACAGTTAATTTCATCAACTTCAAAGAATTTGATAGCCATATCTACCATTCTTCCAACACACACGAAACAAAAGCAAAGAAGATGTTCAATGACCATTTTATACTTGATCATATATATGATCAAGCCCATTTAGCAATGATAGCCATACAGGTAGCTCCAACGAGTAGGGATGCGTAAGCTGAGAACTGAAGCTTAGCATTTTGCTGAACTCTAGGGTTCATGAAATCAGCTGCTAACAGATCAACCAGGGACATGTATATCAAGATTCCAGCTGCAGCAGCATCTAGAACACCTGATGTTATTAGAGCGGTAGGACTGTTCTCTTCGTAGGAACTTGATATTCCCATGCCGATTCCAATCCCAATTGGTGTTGTGAGTGAGAAAAATAGTATCATTATCACTACGGCTCTACTCTTGAATTTCGCCTACATGCACAACACATAATGTTATTAATTAACCAAAAATAAGGTGCGATATGATATCATTGCATTGTTGGTACGTACGTACCTGAGTTATGCATCCACCAAGTCCAACCCCCTCGAAGAATTGATGGAAAGTTAGCGCCCCAACAAGTGGCTTAATGCTGGATGGGTCTTCAGATGCACCTAAGGCTATCCCAATTATGACTGAATGAACCACGATTCCTAGTTCCAATACCTGCATCCACATTTCAACACAAATTTTTTATCAACTACAAGCCCCTTAATTCATTTCATTTTATTGTTACTTTTTTGGAAAAATATAATTATTTATTTTTATTATTAATTGTTTGTGGCAATATTATTTGTATTGTTTTTCCATAGAAAGTAGACAAGGTTCGGCCTCAGTTTAGGTACGGCTATATTACGCTGACCTTTAGATATGAAAAAAATATCTGACATTTTCTTTTCTTCTGTAAATAACTTATTAATAATTATTTTTTATTTCTGTCAACAGCTCATTAACAATCATTTTTAGACGGCTGAGCGATTTAGATTTAGATCGTGCGACCTGGTCGCACCAATCCTATTACCTGTATTTTGCCGGATATCGAAAATGAATTATCAGAATACAATTCTAGAGATTATCCTCATTCAAAATCATATATCGGTTCAATGTTCATGGTGGATAAGCCAAAATAGCAATTTCGGTGGCCTTTATATTACAATATCCTTTGCATAATTGCATGCTAATAGTACAAAACTCACTTAACGTTTATGTTGGATCTTTCGATGATCTTTTGATTCTTTTCATATAAATTCAAGGTGCTTCGTATTTTATTTATTTATTTTAATTTTTTTTTTTTTTTTTTTTTTTTTTGCATATAAAGATTCGTGTAATAAGTCCTAAAATACAGGGTGTGTGAAAGAGAGAAAAGAATCAAATCATTTAGGGATAATGAACAGAAGATTGATATCTTTACCTGGGAGATGACACGATGTCGCATAAGTTCAGAGGATGCGTTAGCCTCGGATGACTCCATGGCGGACGCTGACCCATGTGAATGAGCATGTGTTGCATAGTTTTGCACATGATCATCCTGCCCTTGGCCATGATCCATAATGGCACCCTGGGTGTTCTTGAAGTTTGATCTTCTATAGTACCCAGTAGCCAAGGCATCAACCATCAGCGTCAATATGGCCGACATCATTGCAATGAATCCGGTGAAGGGAAAATTTGCCCATGGATTCTCCTTCAAACAAGGTGAACTTAGACTCTCGAATGCATCTGGAAGTATATGGATGAATGCGGTTGCTAAGATAACACCAGCTGCAAATGCTTTGATGACAAAGAATATATCTTTCTCTGGTCTTATAGCTGGAATTTTCTTGCCAAGCTGGGGAAGAGCTACTCCAACTGCACCGGCAACCAGAATGGATACAAATGCAACAATCTTGTACTTAAGCGCCTCTTTCTTGTTGTGGTCTCCTTCTTCCGGCGGGTCGCATGTGCATTCGGCCGAGACATTTGTTACCGCAAGAACAAGGAATGACAGAAACACCACTGCTAATGTTTTAAAGACATTCCAAGAAGAAGAAGAACAAGGTTGAAGAAGTAGCAGCTTCTTATTCATGGCTGGGTGTTTGGAAAAATGGAGAAGCTGAAACTTCACGTAATAACCCCAGAACAATGTGATTGACTGACTAATAACACCTTGGCGTGTGCCAGTATTTTACTTTCTTTTGAGGTGTATATGATCAATAGGTGAGGGTCATATCGGTCATACCACATTACTAATTAAAACAATAAATAAACTCAGTTTCTTGAGTTAAAAAAATATAATTGATGATTTCAAACCTGATTAGTACTGCACATTGGAACCTAGCTACATATAGTTGACTATGAATCTAAGCAATGTTCATACCATGTTGACATCCTAGGGATTCTAAATCAAGATCCCCAGCTTGTGTTCATTGATCATGATTTTTACTATCTACGCCCAAGGCCAACACTTAAAAATGTCGACATTATAAAGTCATGCACCTTGTATTTGTTTAAGGTGCAAAATCATTTCAGAACTCCGAAGGGAACACAATATTTATTGGCCTTGGAATTTTGCATTTGTTATTAAATGATTTGATGATCACAAGCATTTCCAATTTTCGATCTGTTAGGAAAAAATTATTAGTAAGAAATTAGCGTTAGTTAATATCAGCAGGCCTGCCCAATTTCTGAGAAATCTAAGAATTGATATTAAACATTGACAAAATCAGTAAACCTTGATGATGAATTGAAGAAAGATATTATTGCAGAGAGAATTGTTACAAGACCTGTCTGACTCAGACAAAGTTTTTATACCCAAAACTAAAACACTAAAAACAGACTTAACTGTCAGTTCTGCATACCAGACTAAAGTCAATACAGTTTGACTACACTTATTAGCCCCCCTCAACCTGATAGTAGAGAAGCATTAAGCAGGTTGGATAGATAAAAGAAACAGCAAAGAAAACTCAACTCACAAAGAGGAGTAACATAGCCATACATTCAAACACTATAAACACATAAGAAGTATTTGAAAAGCTAGCAGAAACATGAAGTGATGTACAAAACACATTCAAAGAGCTGTGGAAGAAGTACTTGAAAGACTAGTAGAAGCTGAAGAAGTATCTGAAGTACCATTTGAATCAGAAATACCCAGCAACTAATGAAGAAGTGAAGTAAACATAGGAGCACAAAGTCCCATTGTGAAGAAATCTGCTAACTGATTTTCAGAAGATATATGCTTTACTACTAGAAATCCTTGCTCAATTAGCTCCCTCACAACATGGTAATGAATTTTTATATGCTTGGCCCTGGAATGAGACACAGGATTTGTAGATAAGTAAATTGCACTGGTGTTATCACAAAACAAAGAATTGTCTGCTTAAGAGAAATGTACAACTCATAGAATAAAGATGCAAGCCATTCTAATTCTGAAGTTGCAACTGATAAACATTTATACTCAGCCTCTGCAGTAGACCTTGACACAGTGGGCTGCTTTTTGCTTGACCAAGAAATTAAAGAATTCCCCATCAAGATTGCATACCCACAAGTAGACCTAGCTGTCTGAGGGCAACTACCCCAATCTGAATCAGTGTAAGCAGTTAAGCAGGCAATATGTCCTTTTCTTAGTGTTATACCATAACCAATTGTGCCTTTTAAATACCTGAGAATTCTCTTGACTAATAGCAGATGAATATCAGTAGGTGAATGCATGTATTGACTGACATAATTAACATCAAAACATATGTCAGGCCTAGTTAAACACAAATTGTAACACCCCGTGTTTTTAGCATGGCGCATGCTAAAAGATGCGCCATTTGCTTGTGATGAAGCTTCATCCAAAGCTTCCTTTGCATGGTGAGATGCATTTGGCCCTAGGCCATATCTGGTGCCAAGTAAGGCACATCGCATATGCATATTGGCTAAGGCCAATATGGCATTGGTTGGAAGCTACATTGGCCAAGAGCCAATCTTGCATCAAATGATGCATTAGGTCGATTGGGTAGATGACCTTGAAACTGGACGGCCAACATGGCCGGACATCGGGTTAGTGATGGGGCCAACATGGCCGGACATCAGGTTGGCGAGTGGACCGCCAACATGGCGGACATCGGGTTAGCGGAAGGGACGGCCAACATGGCGGACATCGGGTTGGCATTGGTAGTGACCAGCCATCTTGGCCGGTTATGCAAGAAAATACATGGCAACGGCCATGAATAGTAAACAGGGGAGTTGATGAAATATTTTTTGTCCCCTTTTCATACTTGTAGAAATTCCATTAAAACATATATAGGGAGGGTAGTTGGTTGATGGTGCATATGCGGACTATGCACCAAGTAAGCTTCATAGCTTAGCCGGAAGAGTATAAATGATGCCTAAGGCTCATTTATAGTCGCGTAGCCTCGCGAATACGGCATTTGGTGCTTAGGCATCGTTATGCCATATTGCAGACCGAACATGCATCACTTGGATGCATTTTGTGGAACGGCCTACACGGACTAGGCCATTAACTTTGTTGCTTGGCCACGGCCTAGCAAACGAGTTAGAATAAGTTGCTTGTCCCTTCGTGGATGAACTTCGGTCTGTGCTTGATCCCTTTAGAGTGGGCAAGGGTACGTAGGAAGCCGCAATGAGTTGCAGCATTACCGGTCCAGTACGTTGGCCCCCTCATATCATCTAAACTTGGTAGCTCGACGCAAGAGATGATTGTGGCCGGACTTGATGAGGCTTAGTTGCATGCCGGTAAGTGGATGCTCATACTTCCTATCAAGCTATAAAGAGTTGGTAAGAAAGCTAACTTAGGAAATGGCGAGGGCTTGGTGCGGCCTACGCTAAAGTCCAAGGCTTATACCTGGACAATGACGGATGCTCAGCTAGCTAGGGAATTCAGTGATGAATTCCCTACGTTAAGGCAAAGCCCGGAGATGCATGAAAAATGCATTGGCATTGGCCTTATGGCCGTAAACCCTTTTTGCGGGACAAGGGTAAGTTGGAACGGTGTGGAAGCTAAGTTAGGCTGCGTCATGCTCCATGAGCATGCTTGCAAGGGCAAATGGACGTGCATTTGCCTAGCTTTAAAGGCCCGGATCGTAGCTTCATCATGGCGCACCGGGGGAGATTACGGCTGCGGGCAACGCGCCAAAGGCGTAATTTTCCGGTCCGTCACAGATGGTATCAGAGCAAGTTCCGAGAAAACACTAGGGACTATGCGGAGTGGACTCATCAAACGAGTATTTTTCCTTCAAAGGGAAATAATGTTGGAGAGTAGGCCAACTTTTGCGCGGAAAGGGTTTGTAACTGCAATGCCAGTTACTTTTGTGAATCGAGTTGAGCTTGTTCATGTGCTGTGAGTTTGCCTGGCCTAAGTGGCACCCCACTTACGAGTGGATATCCGGAAGACCGTCTGGGACGGTGGGTAGACAATGGGACTGATCATCCCCACACGTTGGAAACTGGCCAACGGTGTGCGTTGTCAGGCCTGGCTAGCATCCCACTTACGAGTGGCAACCTGGATGACCGTCAGGGACGGTGGGCAACTGAATCATTACGATCCACCACAACCTTTGTGCTAAAATTTTGTCATTTTGATGACATCTTTCAACTTGTGAACCTTAGGGACTTCTGAGTGCGTAGTATGGGATGCGCATTCAGGATACCATGTCGAGATATCCTCTTGGCACTGGCCAATTGCGATTCTTGGTTTAGTTGTGGGCACTTTTGGATCCCTGGGCAGGTGGTATGGGACATGTGCTCAGAAGATCTAAATTGTTGTTCATGACAACTTGAAGAAACCCGTGATTTCTGAGCATACGGTATGGGACTTTTGCTCATGGAATCCAACTCGAAGAGATTGTCCACAATAGCTTTGGTTTTGAATTTCGGGGGACGAAATTCTTTGAAGGGTGTGATAATGTAACACCCGTGTTTTAGCATGGCGCATGCTAAAAGATGCGCCATTTGCTTGTGATGAAGCTTCATCCAAAGCTTCCTTTGCATGGTGAGATGCATTTGGCCCTAGGCCATATCTCGGTGCCAAGTAAGGCACATCGCATATGCATATTGGCTAAGGCCAATATGGCATTGGTTGGAAGCTACATTGGCTAAGAGCCAATCTTGCATCAAATGATGCATTAGGTCAGTTGGGTAGATGACCTTGAAGCGGGCCGGCCAACATGGCCGGACATCGGGTTGATGGGCGGCCAACATGGCCGGACATCGAACATCGGGTTGGCAGTGGACCATCAACATGGCCGGACATCGGGTTGGCGAGAGGACGGCCAACATGGCGGACGGACATCGGGTTGGCATTGGTAGTGACCGACCATCTTGGCGGTTATGCAAGAAAATACATGGCAACGGTCATGAATAGTAAATGGGGAGTTGATGAAATATGTTTTGTCCCCTTTTCATACTTGTAGAAATTCCATTAAAACATATATAGGGAGGGGTAGTTGGTTGATGGTGCATATGCGGACTATGCACCAAGTAAGCTTCATAGCTTAGCCGGAAGAGTATAAATGATGCCTAAGGCTCATTTATAGTCGCGTAGCCTCGCGAATACGGCATTTGGTGCTTAGGCATCGTTATGCCATATTGCCGGACCGAACATGCATCACTTGGATGCATTTTGACGGAACAGCCTACACGGACTAGGCCATTAACCATGTTGCTTGGCCACGGCCTAGCAAGCGAGTTAGAATAAGTTGCTTGTCCCTTCGAGGATGAACTACGGTCTGTGCTTGATCCCTTTAGAGTAGGGAAGGGTAAGAGGCAGCCGCAATGAGTTGCAGCATTGCCGGTCCAGCACGTTGGCCCCTCATATCATCTAAGCTTGGTAGCTCGACGCAAGAGATGATTGTGGCCAGACTTGATGAGGCTTAGTTGCATGCCAGTAAGTGGATGCTCATACTTCCTATCAAGCTATAAAGAGTTGGTAAGAAAGCTAACTTAGGAAATGGCGAGGGCTTGGTGCGGCCTACGCTAAAGTCCAAGGCTTATACCTGGACAATGACGGATGCTCAGCTAGCTAGGGAATTCAGTGATGAATTCCCTACGTTAAGGCAAAGCCAGAGATGCATGAAAAATGCATTGGCATTGGCCTTATGGCCGTAAACCCTTTTGCGGGACAAGGGTAAGTTGGAACGGTGTGGAAGCTAAGTTAGCTGCGTCATGCTCCATGAGCATGCTTGCAAGGGCAAATGGACGTGCAATTGCCTAGCTTTAAAGGCCCGGATCGTAGCTTCATCATGGCGCATCGGGGAGATTACTGCCTGCGGGGCAACGCGCCAAAGGCGTAATTTTCCGGTCCGTCACAGATGGTATCAGAGCAAGTTCCGAGAAAACACTAGGGACTATGCGGAGTGGACTCATCAAACGAGTATTTTTCCTTCAAAGGGAAATAATGTTGGAGAGTAGGCCAACTTTTGCGCGGAAAGGGTTTGTAACTGCAATGCCAGTTACTTTTGTGAATCGAGTTGAGCTTGTTCATGTGCTGTGAGTTTGCCTGGCCTAAGTGGCACCCCACTTACAGTGGATATCCGGAAGACAAATGCAGGACGGTGGGTAGACAATGGGACTGATCATCCCCACACGTTGGAAACTGGCCAACGGTGTGCGTTGTCAGGCCTGGCTAGCATCCCACTTACGAGTGGCAACCTGGATGACCGTCAGGGACGGTGGGCAACTGGATACTGATCCACACAGCACTGTGCTAAAATTTTGTCATTTTGATGACACCTTCCAACTTGTGAACCTTAGGGATTCCTGAGTGTGTAGTATGGGATGCACATTCAGGATACCTTGTCGAGATATCCTCTTGGCACTTGGCCAATTGCGATTCTTGGTATTGTTGTGGGCACTTTTGGATTCTGGGCAGGTGGTATGGGACATGTGCTCGAGAAGGTCTAAATTGTTGTCCATGACAACTTGAAGAAACCCGTGATTTCCGAGCATCCGGTATGGGACTTTTGCTCGGGAAATCCAACTCAAGAGATTGTCCACAATAGTTTTGGTTTTGAATTTGGGGACGAAATTCTTTGAAGGGTGTGATAATGTAACACCCGTGTTTTTAGCATGGCGCATGCTAAAAGATGCGCCATTTGCTTGTGATGAAGCTTCATCCAAAGCTTCCTTTGCATGGTGAGATGCATTTGGCCTAGGCCATATCAGTGCCAAGTAAGGCACATCGCATATGCATATTGGCTAAGGCCAATATGGCATTGGTTGGAAGCTACATTGGCCAAGAGCCAATCTTGCATCAAATGATGCATTAGGTCGGTTAGGTAGATGACCTTGAAACTGGACGGCCAACATGGCGGACATCGGGTTGTGATGGACGGCCAACATGGCGGACATCGGGTTGGCAGATGGACCGCCAACATGGCCGGACATCGGGTTAGCGAGAGGGCGGCCAACATGGCCTGACATCGGGTTGGCATTGGTAGTGACCAGCCATCTTGGCGGTTATGCAAGAAAATACATGGCAACGGCCATGAATAGTAAACAGGGGAGTTGATGAAATATTTTTGTCCCCTTTTCATACTTGTAGAAATTCCATTAAAACATATATAGGGAGGGGTAGTTGGTTGATGGTGCATATGCGGACTATGCACCAAGTAAGCTTCATAGCTTAGTAGGAAGAGTATAAATGATGCCTAAGGCTCATTTATAGTCGCGTAGCCTCGCGAATACGGCATTTGGTGCTTAGGCATCGTTATGCCATATTGCAGACCAAACATGCATCACTTGGATGCATTTTGACGGAACGGCCTACACGGACTAGGCCATTAACACTGTTGCTTGGCCACGGCCTAGCAAACGAGTTAGAATAAGTTGCTTGTCCCTTCGAGGATGAACTACGGTCTGTGCTTGATCCCTTTAGAGTAGGGAAGGGTACGTAGGCAGCCGCAATGAGTTGCAGCATTGCCGGTCCAGCACGTTGGCCCCTCATATCATCTAAGCTTGGTAGCTCGACGCAAGAGATGATTGTGGCCAGACTTGATGAGGCTTAGTTGCATGCCAGTAAGTGGATGCTCATACTTCCTATCAAGCTATAAAGAGTTGGTAAGAAAGCTAACTTAGGAAATGGCGAGGGCTTGGTGCGGCCTACGCCAAAGTCCAAGGCTTATACCTGGACAATGACGGATGCTCGTTACTAGCTAGGGAATTCAGTGATGAATTCCCTACGTTAAGGCAAAGCCAGAGATGCATGAAAAATGCATTGGCATTGGCCTTATGGCCGTAAACCCTTTTGCGGGACAAGGGTAAGTTGGAACGGTGTGGAAGCTAAGTTAGCTGCGTCATGCTCCATGAGCATGCTTGCAAGGGCAAATGGACGTGCATTTGCCTAGCTTTAAAGGCCCGGATCGTAGCTTCATCATGGCGCACCGGGGAGATTACGGCCTGCGGGGCAACGCGCCAAAGGCGTAATTTTCCCGGTCCGTCACACCGGTGCTATGTCGCTCATTGCAAAATGGGCCTAAGAAGAATTCGTTAATGTTAGTAATTTAAAGTAGAGAAGAATAGAATGATGTACAGAGAGGGTAATATATAGATTGTGTTATGCTTTAAGAATTTTGTGATATTTCTTTCAAATTCTTGTAGTAATTGTTTTCGGCTTGTACCACGCACGTCTTCCACTTCGGTCACTTTTGCCGATCTCACGTCAAAACCAATGGACATGAGCATCTTACGTAGAATTGACAATCTTTATGTCCAGGTTGAAATTAATAAGTGTAGTCAAACTGTATTGACTTTAGTGCAGTATATTGTCGATTAACGGGCGTGATTAAGTCTGTTTTTAGTGTTTTAGTTTTGGGTATAAAAACTTTGTCTCGAGTCAGACAGTCTTGTAACAATTCTCTCTGCAATAATATTTTTCTTCAATTCATCATCAAGGTTTCTTGATTTTGTCAATCTTTAATATCAATTCTTAGATTTCTCATGGTATCAAAGCTCAATAATTTTCATAAACAACTTTCAGCTTTCATATTCAATTATGGGTAATACTTCTTAAATCAAATTTCTCCCAACAATTTCTTAGGGTTTTTGAGTTCTGTATGGTAACGTTAAGATCTGGAAATCAATTTCAAAATTCAATTCAATCGTCTAGCAAGAATCGTCAAAGTAATAACATCAACAACAATAACAACAGAAACAATCTCAACATCAATCTCCAATCTGGTCTTGAAAGTTTTCAGAACTCCAACTTTACAATGGCTTCCGTTGTCAATGGTACTTGTTTACCTTTCACAAACATAACTAATTTTGTCTCTATGAAACTTGATGGTACAAATTATCTCCTCTGGCGAGATCAATTTGAAGGAGTTTTATTTTCCACTGATTTGTATGGCTATGTTAGTGGTGAAGTAGTTGAACCACCAAGAAATCTTACAGTAGATGGTGTAGAAACATCAAATCCATAATGGGTCACTTGGAGACGCTTAGATAGGTTTGTTTCAACTTGTCTTAAAGCAACTTTTACTTCTAATGTTAGTGGAGATGTTCTTGGTCTTACTACTGCAAAAGCTATATGGGATTATCTTGAAACCAGTTTTAAAACATAATATCTTGTAAGAAAGAACATGCTAAGAACCCAGTTACATGGAATTAAAAAGGGGAATCAGTCAATAGTTACTTATCTTCAGAGAATTAAATCAATATCTGATTCTTTAGCAGCAATTGGGGAAAAGGTCAATGATGAAGATCTTATGATGTTTGTTATGAATGGTTTAGGTAGTGACTATGATATCTTTGTCATCTCATCTCATCTCAAAATAGGGAGAAGCCTTATACTTTTGGTGAAATCAAAGCTAAATTGCTATCTCATGAACAATTCTTGGCTGATAGACAACAAAGTACTACCAATGTATTTGATGATCAAACTACTACTGCTTTTTTTTGGTAAAAATGGGTCAAGTTCTTATACTAATAACAAGAAGATTGGAGGAAATTTTAAGAACAGTTCTTATCAAAATGGGTCAAGTTCAAATAGTGCTAATTCTACTCAACATGGATCTACTTCTAATAGCAACAGAAGGATGAATTATAATCAAATGTTCTGTCAGATATATGCAAGAAGAAGGGACATTTAGCTAGCAGGTGTTTTTTTTAGGTATCATCCACCTGCTGGTACTTCTAACATTCCTACTCAAGCTCATTATGCAACTGCTGAGAATCAAGGAAATCATTCAACTGGTGCACTGCATAATTCTGGGAATTCTCAACATGCTTTTGAAAGCTTCAATGTTCATAATGCAGCAACAAATGATGATCCTTCTTCACCTAACACAGTTTGGATTTCAGATAGTGGAGCAACAACTCACATGACTGGTGACAGAAATTTAATTCATAATACTTCTGAGTATAAAGGCAAGGACAATGTTCAACTTGTCAATGGTAAGACTCTATCCATTTCTCTTACTGGTTGTAGCACAATTCATACACCAACTACAAGCTTCAAACTAGATGATGTCTTACATGTTCCATCCATAAAACATAATCTGTTGTCTGTTGCTAGGTTTACAAGAGATAATGTTTTTTCTATCACTTTTGATCCATATGGCTTTGAGATTAGATGTTTAAGGACAAATGCATTACTAGCTCAGGGGAAAATGCTTAACAATTTATATCCCATTTCTTCTGCTATTTTGCATTCTGCTTTTTCATCTGTTATTGCTTCTTCAAACATATGGCATGATAGACTAGGTCATCCATCTGCTAAAATTTTACAACAACTTCATAATCATCATAATATAAATCTTTCATCTTCTATTTCAAAATCTTTGTGTCATCCTTGTCAACTTGCTAAAAGCAAAAGGTTACCTTTTCAACTCTCTTCTTCACATGCTTCTTATCCACTTGAACTTATTCATTGTGATGAGTGGGGTCCTGCTCCTGTTACCTCATTAGCAGGACATATATACTATATTCTGTTTGTGGATGATTTTAGTAGATTTCATTGGATTTATCCAATGCAACTTAAAACTGATGCTTTGCACTGTTTTCAACATTTTAAAAATTTGACTGGAAATTTCTTTCATACAAAAATTACTTCTTTTCAAACTGATGGTGCTAGTGAATTAGTACAGGGTGTTTTTAAAGCTTTTTTAAATTCTTGTGGTATTCACATCAGAATATCTTGTCCAAAAACCCCAGAACAAAATGGTTTTGCTGAAAGAAAGCACAAACACATTACTGAAATGGGAAACACACTTCTTTTTAATGCTTCTTGTCCAAAAGAATTTTGGTATGATGCTTTTTTAACTGCTACTTATCTTATTAATAGAACTCCTACTCCAATTCTTAACAACAAATCTCCTTTAGTTCTTTATAATGCAGTTCCAGATTACTCTTTCTTAAAAAAAATTGGTTGTGTGTGCTATCCCTTTTTGGGAAATTCTCGACTTGACAAACTTTCTCCCAAGTCAGTAAAATGTATTTTCATTGGCTATAGTTCTTTACACAAAGGGTACAAATGTTATAACCCTCTTACTAAAAGAACTTACATCTCAAGACATGTAGCATTTTCTGAATCTGATTTTTATTTCTCTTCTTCATCTATTTTTTCTGCTCCTACTTCTGATTTAATTGATATCATGCATCTACCTTTGTCCTCTTCTGAATCTGTACCTGCTAAATCCATTATTACAAGGTCTCAAAAAGGTATTTCAAAACCTAACACTAGTGGAAAACAGAAGTTCCGCGACCGTCAGGACAAGTCATATATTCGAGTTATACGACCATTTTCAATCGTCTCTGTTGTGGTCTCTGATAAAGCGTCCCAGTTTGGTACAACCCTTATCCGTGGGTCTCAAAACAGCGACTGATTTAGGAGTAACAGGGTACAGACCCTTAGCCGTGGGTCTCAGATTTAAATTATAATATAAAAAAAATATATAAATTCAGATTTGTTGAAATGCCTGAATGGCTAAATCTGAAATAATCTGAATGAATCAAGGTCAAGTCAGGTCAAGTCAAATTCAAGGTCAAGTCAAAGTCAAGTCAAATGGAACTCAAACAAAGTCAAGTCAAAGTCAAGTCAAACCCAGACTGAAATTCAAATTCAAACTTGAGAATTACACATTCATACATTTATTTTATCCATTGGGTTTAAAATTACACAAAAAAGATGAAATTCTGGTTCAAGAAAATACATGTCCAAGCTAGCTAGCTTGTGTACTGATTTTGAAGGTGAAACCATGGTTTAATAATTAACAACAAAAATTGAGGCTCCCCAACTCAGAAGTCAGAACTTGCAAGTATCTGCAGGAATCAGTATGGGCATTAGAAGTTTTAACTACAAAGATCCTGGTGTTGAAGGAAAGACCATGGTTAAACAATAAAAATTAGTAATTTAACAAATGAAGAAAGCATTGCATAGAACCATGAAGATCACCTAGACAATAGTTTCTGACCACATTGCGCAATCCCCAAATTCAGTTTGTTTCTAACTTGATGCCCGCGCCACCTTTCTTTCCATCAGCACCTGCAAACAAGCCAAGTAGCCAACAGTTTCAGAAAATATTCAACAACGTGACAATCTAATTAAGCAAGATAATAAATGATTAAAAACAAGATAAAGACATATTTATCGAGTCACACTATAAACTGAATAATAACTTATGCTCTTATGAAATTACTATGGTTCTCTTCATTATTTCCAAAGTAACAATTCAATTTTTCATGGAGAGTTCTGAATACTTATGTAAATCTATTTCCAAGCAGATAAAACAAACTAGAAGTCTGCAACTAACAAAGGACAATACAAAATTTGTCCAAAAGACACAAAACTATAAATTCGGAAGCCCTGATTACGCAAGATTCAACAGTTCTTCGAAATGAGTAGACGAGCTAGATATGCAATTAAACTGGACCAGGCAGCGTTCAGAATCATTATTAACACAACAGAATCCACAAATAAAATTCATTAATAACATCAGAACACCTTCACCCAATTCTTGCTAATCAAAATAGGTTCCTAAAGTATTTCAGTTAGTGGAGATTAAGAAATCAAATCAACAACCAACAACTTCTATTTCACTGTAACACAATTTTCTTTGATTCTCAATACACAGAGACCTAACTCAATTTAAAAGTAAAGGAAAAGAGGAAGAAAATTAGAAGTACCAGTTTTGTGCATTCTTAAAACTCAACTAGCAGTCTTGCCTGCACCTGCAACATTAAACAAGGAGCATTAAAGAGAAAAAAATGTTTATGTCAGTACAACAAAATGAGTGATTATCACTTAAATAAGATACTGACTCATATTTAGGGTTTGTTCTTTCATAGAAATATTTCAAGGTTAGGCAAGCAATTGTATTTGGGAGTTAAATCATACTAACTTGAGCTAAGCAGCCAAGTTCCATATAAGTCTGGCAGAATATTCACACCAGCAGTACGACTTTCATCTATGGCATAATAAGAAGATCGAATCGAAAACGTATGACAGCAGAACAATTCTCGAATGTCCCACCCAAACCTAATCAACCATTTAAGAACTAAACATTCAAAGATAAGATTGACATTCTCAACATATAAATTCAACAACTAAGACAATTTTCCGAAAACGATTCTCACCCTTAAGTTTGCAAACATACTAGGGTATTTTAGAAAAGCTGACAGTTCTAGAATACCATAGATTAACTACATATGTCAACTTCTTCAGTGATTCAAACATAAATAAATTATTTGTCACCTCTAAGACCACCATTACCACTAAATTGAACAATACTCAAGACAGAAAAAACATAAACCACGTATCAATCCTGAATATACCCAAAACCCAGGATGAAATTTAGGCTCAAAACGGTAAACATGATCCAATTCTCCAATCTTTTTAACATATCAAACCCAACATGTATCAAAGAAAAAATATTATCCAACATCAGATCAAACCAAATTACTCTATCATGCTTATAATCACCTCATCAGCATACCAATCATCTAACTACAAACCCTAGAATAAACAGTTACTCTATCAGCACACCCATGCTTCAACAATAATCCCATAAAAAAACACTAATTTACTTCTAAGAAATGCAGATAGGTGTTATACCTGAAGAATATCTTTAAGAAGTGCAGCTGTACCTAATGAAATTTGTGGAAAATCAAATAAAAATAATAATAGTTAAAACCCTGTCAACAAACAAAAAAAATGGAAAAATAAATTCAGAAAAAGTAAATTGCAAATCCTAACCTGATGAAGATATTCAATATTCTGAAATTGGTTCTAACATCAATCTATAAATATGAATCAAATATGACAGAAATTGATCCAACAGAAGCTCCTCTAAAAAAGCCACTTTTAGTTTCTTTCAATGGCACCTAAGAACGACCCAACTGCAATCAACAGAAAACAAAACTGTTAATCAAAATGCAAACAATTCAGAGATCAATTACAAAAAATAAACATGGGACATCCAATCAGTGACCTAAAAACATATTGTGAGATGGAAAGAAAATCTAGCCAAGTTTCAAAACCAACCTTGAAATTGATTCTTCGTTTGAGGGTATTGCCTTCCATTTTTCAGATTGAAAACTGTAGACTCCAACAATTCTACATCTTCAAAGAACGTCTCAAGATTCTCAAACCCTAGACTTTCCTAAAACAAATAGCTTTAGTAGTAACCGTTCATCAGATGATTATTTATTTAGATCTAGTTAGAGATTTTGATAAAACCCCCAAAAATGTAAAAAAGAAAAAAACAAACATGGATTGAATCTGTTCCCGACAGATTTGAGATTTACAATTCGACAAAGGAGTTGAGGGATTTAAGAAGAAGAATCAAGAAAAGGGTTTATTAATTCGGTTGAAATAGCATCTTGGGTTCACTGATTTCTCCATTTCCACGAGCTTTTAGTTCAGAAATGCAGACTAAGAGCCGAAGAAGAAAGAGCAAAAGAGAGAGGCTAATTAGCCTGATGATATCAATAACAAAATAACTAAATACTAAATCTAGGGTTAGAAAGCTCCTCTTGATTTCTTCTGATACATGGGTTTTGGTTTTGAGATTTGGGTTCAGATAAAGCTTTGATTTTCTTGACAGTGAGTTTCAATTTGTGAAGTGAGAATCAATACAGATTTGTAGTCTAGGGTTTTTCTGCGGTTCATTGATTTTAAGCGTACAAACTAAATCAATCGAGAAGATGAAGGAGAAGGTATTGTTGTGGTGGTGATGGAAGTGGAGGATCTTTGATCTATTGTGCGTGGTGATGAGTTGAAGGCGGAGAAACCAGAGAAAAACTTGTGAAGGGATACGAGTAGAGAGAGAGAGTAATGGATAACTTTTCGTGGTTTTAATAAAGAGATAAGAGTATTTTTTTTTCCTGACACGTAGATAGAGTATCTTAATCTCAACCATTGGATCAGTTAGTTTCAATCCCCAGACTATCATCAGTGGTCGCGGAATCGGTAGTTCCTTGAGGGGTAAGGTGGTAAATAATTTTTTTTATTCAGAGACGGTTTATTAAGCTCTCGGATTTTTTTCATTTTTTTATCATATCAGAGACCGCTTTGTTTGGTCAACGGTCTAACTACCGTCAATGAGGGTCTCTGGTGTGGGTTGGTAAACACCCATTTTCCACTAGTGTAAGCATTTCCCTGATCATGTCATGCATTATGTTGTGAAACATCCAGTTCAGTCTGCATTTACTTCTTTATTGGATACTCCTAGTGAGCCAAAGAGTTTCAAGTCAGCTATTAAAATTCCTCAGTGGCATGTGTCCATGAAAGAAGAAAATACAGCCTTGAAGAATAATGACACATGGAGTTTGGTGATCCTGAACCACATATGAACATTTTAGGCTGCAAATGGGTTTATAGAATTAAGTACAGATCAGATGGGAAAATAGATAGATTTAAATCTAGACTAGGTCCCTTGGTTACAATCAACAATATGGAATTGACTATGGCGAAACCTTCAGTCCAGTAGTCAAATCCACAACAGTTAGAGTAGTTCTTACTTTAGCCATTACTAGAGGTTGGTCTATAAAGCAATTGGATGTATCCAATGCTTTTTTACATGGAGACTTAACTGAAGATGTCTATATGCAGCAACCTCCAGGGTTTGTTGATCCTGATTTTCCACATAAAGTCTGTCATTTGAAGAAAAGTTTATATGGTTTGAAGCAAGCTCCAAGGGCTTGGTTTCAAAAATTCAGTAATTCTTTGGTTACTTATGGGTTTGTGAGAGCTGTATCTAATTTTTCTATGTTTGTCTATACTTCCGGTGCAAATATGATGGTTTTATTACTTTATGTTGATGACATTATTTTAACTGGGAATTCAGAAGTTTTACTCACTAATTAGTCAAATATTTAAGTAATAATTTTGCCATGAAGGAGTTGGGTGATTTACATTATTTCTTAAGCTTAGAAGCAGTTAGATCAGCATGCTCTTTTGTTAACTCAAAAGAAGTATACAATGGAATTGCTTACTAAGTCTAATATGTTGGACTGTAATCCTTGTAGCACACCAGTTGTTAAAGGACCAAGAGTTTCTGTGAAAGAAGGAGTTTTATTACCAAATGCTACTTGAGTATAGAACAATTGTGGGAATGTTGTAGTATTTGTGTGACGGACCGGAAAATTACGCCTTTGGCGCGTTGCCCCGCAGGCCGTAATCTCCCCGGTGCGCCATGATGAAGCTACGATCAGGGCCTTTAAAGCTAGGCAAATGCACGTCCATTTGCCCTTGCAAGCATGCTCATGGAGCATGACGCAGCTAACTTAGATTCCACACCGTTCCAACTTACCCTTGTCCCGCAAAAGGGTTTACGGCCATAAGGCCAATGCCAATGCATTTTTCATGCATCTCTGGCTTTGCCTTAACGTAGGGAATTCATCACTGAATTCCCTAGCTAGCTGAGCATCCGTCATTGTCCAGGTATAAGCCTTGGACTTTAGCGTAGGCCGCACCAAGCCCTCGCCATTTCCTAAGTTAGCTTTCTTACCAACTCTTTATAGCTTGATAGGAAGTATGAGCATCCACTTACTGGCATGCAACTAAGCCTCATCAAGTCTGGCCACAATCATCTCTTGCGTCGAGCTACCAAGCTTAGATGATATGAGGGGCCAACGTCTTTGGACCAAGCAATTTTTGCAACTCATTGCGGCTGCCTACGTACCCTTCCCTACTCTAAAGGGATCAAGCACAGACCGTAGTTCATCCTCGAAGGGACAAGCAACTTATTCTAACTCGTTTGCTAGGCCGTGGCCAAGCAACAGTGTTAATGGCCTAGTCCGTGTAGGCCGTTCCGTCAAAATGCATCCAAGTGATGCATGTTCGGTCTGCAATATGGCATAACGATGCCTAAGCACCAAATGCCGTATTCGCGAGGCTACGCGACTATAAATGAGCCTTAGGCATCATTTATACTCTTAAAGCTAAGCTATGAAGCTTACTTGGTGCATAGTCCGCATATGCACCATCAACCAACTACCCCTCCCTATATATGTTTTAATGGAATTTCTACAAGTATGAAAAGGGGACAAAAAATATTTCATCAACTCCCCGTTTACTATTCATGGCCGTTGCCATGTATTTTCTTGCATAACCGGCCAAGATGGCTGGTCACTACCAATGCCAACCCGATGTCTGGCCATGTTGGCGGTCCTCTGCCAACCCGATGTCCGGCCATGTTGGCCGTCCACTGCCAACCCGATGTCCGGCCATGTTGGCCGTCAGTTTCAAGGTCATCTACCCAATCGACCTAATGCATCATTTGATGCAAGATTGGCTCTTGGCCAATGTAGCTTCCAACCAATGCCATATTGGCCTTAGCCAATATGCATATGCGATGTGCCTTACTTGGCACCAGATATGGCCTAGGGCCAAATGCATCTCACCATGCAAAGGAAGCTTTGGATGAAGCTTCATCACAAGCAAATGGCGCATCTTTTAGCATGCGCCATGCTAAAAACACGGGTGTTACATTATCACACCCTTCAAAGAATTTCGTCCCCGAAATTCAAAACCAAAACTATTGTGGACAATCTCTTCGAGTTGGATTTCCCGAGCAAAAGTCCCATACCAGATGCTCAGAAATCACGGGTTTCTTCAAGTTGTCATGGACAACAGTTTAGACCTTCTGAGCACATGTCCCATACCACCTGCCCAGGAATCCAAAAGTGCCCACAACAATACCAAGAATCGCAATTGGCGGTGCCAAGAGGATATCTCGACAAGGTATCCCGAATGTGCATCCCATACTACACACTCGGGAATCCCTAAGGTTCACAAGTTGGAAGGTGTCATCAAAATGACAAAATTTTAGCACATGATCTTTGTGTGGATCGATATCGATTGCCCACCGTCCCCGACGGTCATCCGGTGCCACTCGTAAGTGGGATGCTAGCCGGGCGACGACAACGCACAACGTTGGCCAGTTTCCAACGTGTGGGGATGATCAGTCCCATTGTCTACCCACCGTCCCAGACGGTCTTCCGGATATCCACTCGTAAGTGGGGTGCCACTTAGGCCAGGCAAACTCACAGCACATGAACAAGCTCAACTCGATTCACAAAAGTAACTGGCATTGCAGTTACAAACCCTTTCCGCGCAAAAGTTGGCCTACTCTCCAACATTATTTCCCTTTGAAGGAAAAATACTCGTTTGATGAGTCCACTCCGCATAGTCCCTAGTGTTTTCTCGGAACTTGCTCGATACCATCTCGTGAGGGACCGGAAAATTACGCCTTTGGCGCGTTGCCCCGCAGGCCGTAACTCCCCCGATGCGCCATGATGATGAAGCTACGATCCGGGCCTCAAAGCTAGGCAATTGCACGTCCATTTGCCCTTGCAAGCATGCTCATGGAGCATGACGCAGCTAACTTAGCTTCCACACCGTTCCAACTTACCCTTGTCCCGCAAAAGGGTTTACGGCCATAAGGCCAATGCCAACGCATTTTTCATGCATCTCTGGCGTTGCCTTTACGTAGGGAATTCATCACTGAATTCCCTAGCTAGCCGAGCATCCGTCATTGTCCAGGCATAAGCCTTAGACTTTAGCGTAGGCCACACCAAGCCCTTGCCATTTCCCACGTTAACTCGCTTACCAACTCTTTATAACTTGATAGGAAGTATGAGCATCCACTTACGGGCATGCAACTAAGCCTCATCAAGTCCGGCCACAATCATCTCTTGCGTCGAGCTACCGAGCTTAGATGATATGAGGGCCAATGTCCGGACCCGGCAATGCCGCAACTCATTGCGGCTGCCTACGTACCCTTCCCTACTCTAAAGGGATCAAGCACAGACCGTAGTTCATCCTTGAAGGGACAAGCAACTTAATCCAACTCGTTTGCTAGGCTGTGGCCTAGCAAAAACGGTAATGGCCTGGTTCGTATAGGCCATTCCGCCAAGATGCATAATGATTATGCATCATCGGGTCCGCTTTAGTGGCATAGTGATGCCAACGCATCAAATACCCCATTCGAAAGGCTACGCAACTATAAATGAGCCTTAGGCATCATTTATGCTCTTTCGGCTAAGCTATGAAGCTTACTTGGTACATAGTCCGCATATGCACCTTCAACCAACTACCCCTCCCTATATATGTCTTAATGGAATTTCTACAAGTATGAAAAGGGGAGCATATTGACATGCTTCACTATTCATGGCCGTTGCCATGAATTTCTGAAGGACCGGCAATGATTGCCGAGTCTCCGTTCTATTGCACAATGATTGTGCACCACTCGTTCCGTCTGCTGCACAATGATTGTGCACCAATTGTTCTGTCTGTTGCACAATGATTACACACAACGATTGCGTACAATGATTGCGTACCACCCGGTCTTATTCGTTTCGTTTATTGCACAATGATTTATTTGAAGATCGAGCCCACCTACCCAACTGGCTTAATGCATCATGATGATGCAACATTGGCCCTTGGCCAAATGCCAAACATAATGCGCCATTTTTGGCGCGGTATTGGCCTTAAGCCAATCCACCTTTTTCACGCTGCGGAAGCTTTGGATGAAGCTTCATCACAAGCAAATGGCGCATCTTTTAGCATGCGCCATGCTAAAAACATGGGGTGTTACATTATCACACCCTTCAAAGAATTTCGTCCCCGAAATTCAAAACCAAAGCTATTGTGGACAATCTCTTCGAGTTGGATTCCATGAGCAAAAGTCCCATACCAGATGCTCAGAAATCACGGGTTTCTTCAAGTTGTCATGAACAACAATTTAGATCTTACGAGCACATGTCCCATACCACCTTGAGGATCCAAAAGTGCCCACAACTAAACCAAGAATCGCAATTGGCCGGTGCCAAGAGGATATCTCGACCGGGTATCCCGAATGCGCATCCCATACTACGCACTCGAAGTCCCTAAGGTTCACAAGTTGAAAGATGTCATCAAAATGACAAAATTTTAGCACGATCTTTGTGTGGATCAGTATCCAGTTGCCCACCGTCCCTGACGGTCATCCAGGTTGCCACTCGTAAGTGGGATGCTAGCCAGGCCTGACAACGCACACCCTTGGCCAGTGCCAACGTGTGGGGATGATCAGTCCCATTGTCTACCCACCGTCCCAGACGGTCTTCCGGATGCTCGTAAGTGGGGTGCCACAGAGGCCTGGCAAACTCACATTACTTATACAAGCTCAACTCGATTTGTAAAAGTAGCGGCTGTGATTACAAACTCTTTCTTAGAAGTTGGCCTACTCTCCAACTTTAAGTTTCCATCAAGGAAAATACTCGCCAATGAGTCCACTCCGCACAAGTCCCTAGAGTTTTCTCGGAACTTGCTCTGATACCATCTGTGACGGACCGGAACTTGCTTGTGGGCACTTTTGGATTCCTGGGCAGGTGGTATGGGACATGTGCTCAGAAGGTCTAAACTGTTGTCCATGACAACTTGAAGAAACCCGTGATTTCTGAGCATCTGGTATGGGACTTTTGCTCGGGAAATCCAACTCGAAGAGATTGTCCACAATAGTTTTGGTTTTGAATTTCGGGGACGAAATTCTTTGAAGGGTGTGATAATGTAACACCCCGTGTTTTTAGCATGGCGCATGCTAAAAGATGCGCCATTTGCTTGTGATGAAGCTTCATCCAAAGCTTCCTTTGCATGGTGAGATGCATTTGGCCCTAGGCCATATCTGGTGCCAAGTAAGGCACATCGCATATGCATATTGGCTAAGGCCAATATGGCATTGGTTGGAAGCTACATTGGCCAAGAGCCAATCTTGCATCAAATGATGCATTAGGTCCGTTGGGTAGATGACCTTGAAACTGGACGGCCAACATGGCCGGACATCGGGTTGGCAGTGGACGGCCAACATGGCCGGACATCGGGTTGGCAGTGGACCGCCAACATGGCCGGACATCGGGTTGGCAGAGGACGGCCAACATGGCCAGACATCGGGTTGGCATTGGTAGTGACCAGCCATCTTGGCCGGTTATGCAAGAAAATACATGGCAACGGCCATGAATAGTAAACGGGGAGTTGATGAAATATTTTTTGTCCCCTTTTCATACTTGTAGAAATTCCATTAAAACATATATAGGGAGGGGTAGTTGGTTGATGGTGCATATGCGGACTATGCACCAAGTAAGCTTCATAGCTTAGTAGGAAGAGTATAAATGATGCCTAAGGCTCATTTATAGTCGCGTAGCCTCGCGAATACGGCATTTGGTGCTTAGGCATCGTTATGCCATATTGCAGACCGAACATGCATCACTTGGATGCATTTTGACTGAACGGCCTACACGGACTAGGCCATTAACAACATTTGCTTGGCCACGGCCTAGCAAACGAGTTAGAATAAGTTGCTTGTCCCTTCGAGGATGAACTACGGTCTGTGCTTGATCCCTTTAGAGTAGGGAAGGGTACGTAGGCAGCCGCAATGAGTTGCAGCATTGCCGGTCCAGCACGTTGGCCCCTCATATCATCTAAGCTTGGTAGCTCGACGCAAGAGATGATTGTGGCCGGACTTGATGAGGCTTAGTTGCATGCCGTAAGTGGATGCTCATACTTCCTATCAAGCTATAAAGAGTTGGTAAGAAAGCTAACTTAGAAATGGCGAGGGCTTGGTGCGGCCTACGCTAAAGTCCAAGGCTTATACCCGGACAATGACGGATGCTCGGCTAGCTAGGGAATTCGGTGATGAATTCCTACGT
This sequence comes from Papaver armeniacum, assembly GCA_023531295.1. Classification (NCBI taxonomy): domain Eukaryota; kingdom Viridiplantae; phylum Streptophyta; class Magnoliopsida; order Ranunculales; family Papaveraceae; genus Papaver; species Papaver armeniacum. The sequence goes on from JAJJWW010015828.1 coordinate 313,957, forward strand.
TAAAACAAAGCCGGAGATGCATGAAAAATGCATTGGCATTGGCCTTATGGCCGTAAACCCTTTTGCGGGACAAGGGTAAGTTGGAACGGTGTGGAAGCTAAGTTAGCGCGTCATGCTCCATGAGCATGCTTGCAAGGGCAAATGGACGTGCATTTGCCTAGCTTTAAAGGCCCGGATCGTAGCTTCATCATGGCGCACCGGGAGATTACTGACCTGCGGGGCAACGCGCCAAAGGCGTAATTTTCCGGTCCGTCACAGATGGTATCGAGCAAATTCCGAGAAAACTCTAGGGACTTGTGCGGAGTGGACTCATTGGCGAGTATTTTCCTTGATGAAAACTTAAAGTTGGAGAGTAGGCCAACTTCTGCGCGGGAAAGAGTTTGTAACTGCTGAGCCAGTTACTTTACAAATCGAGTTGAGCTTGTATAAGTAATGTGAGTTTGCCAGGCCTCTGTGGCACCCCACTTACGAGCATCCGGAAGACCGTCTGGGGACGGTGGGTAGACAATGGGACTGATCATCCCCACACGTTGGCACTGGCCAAGGGTGTGCGTTGTCAGGCCTGGCTAGCATCCCACTTACGAGTGGCACCTGGATGACCGTCGGGGACGGTGGGCAATCTGGATCCGATCCACACAAAGATTTGTGCTAAAATTTTGTCATTTTGATGACATCTTTCAACTTGTGAACCTTAGGGACTTCGAGTGCGTAGTATGGGATGCGCATTCGGGATACACGGTCGAGATATCCTCTTGGCACGGCCAATTGCGATTCTTGGTTTAGTTGTGGGCACTTTTGGATCCACAGGCGGTGGTATGGGACATGTGCTCGGAAGATCTAAATTGTTGTTCATGACAACTTGAAGAAACCCGTGATTTCTCGAGCAGACGGTATGGGACTTTTGCTCATGGAATCCAACTCGAAGAGATTGTCCACAATAGCTTTGGTTTTGAATTTCGGGGGACGAAATTCTTTGAAGGGTGTGATAATGTAACACCCCATGTTTTTAGCATGGCGCATGCTAAAAGATGCGCCATTTGCTTGTGATGAAGCTTCATCCAAAGCTTCCAGCGGCGTGAAAAAGGTGGATTGGCTTAAGGCCAATACCGCGCCAAAAATGGCGCATTATGTTTGGCATTTGGCCAAGGGCCAATGTTGCATCATCATGATGCATTAAGCCATTGGGTAGGTGGGCTCGATCTTACGGCGAAATCATTGTGCAATAAACGAAGCGATCGAAGACCGGGTGGTACGCAATCATTGTACGTAATCGTTGTGTGTAATCATTGTGCAACGAGACGGAGAACAATTGGTGCACAATCATTGTGCAGCAGACGGAACGAGTGGTGCACAATCATTGTGCAATAGAACGGAGACTCGGCAATCATTGCCGGTCCTTCAGAAATTCATGGCAACGGCCATGAATAGTGAAGCATGTCAATATGCTCCCCTTTTCATACTTGTAGAAATTCCATTAAGACATATATAGGGAGGGGTAGTTGGTTGAAGGTGCATATGCGGACTATGTACCAAGTAAGCTTCATAGCTTAGCCGGAAGAGCATAAATGATGCCTAAGGCTCATTTATAGTTGCGTAGCCTTTCGAATAGGGTATTTGATGCGTTGGCATCACTATGCCACGGCGCGGACCCGATGATGCATAATCATTATGCATCTTGGCGGAATGGCCTATACGAACCAGGCCATTACCGTTTTTGCTAGGCCACAGCCTAGCAAACGAGTTGGATTAAGTTGCTTGTCCCTTCTTGGATGAACTACGGTCTGTGCTTGATCCCTTTAGAGTAGGGAAGGGTACGTAGGCAGCCGCAATGAGTTGCAGCATTGCCGGTCCAGCACATTGGCCCCTCATATCATCTAAGCTCGGTAGCTCGACGCAAGAGATGATTGTGGCCAGACTTGATGAGGCTTAGTTGCATGCCCGTAAGTGGATGCTCATACTTCCTATCAAGTTATAAAGAGTTGGTAAGCGAGTTAACGTGGGAAATGGCAAGGGCTTGGTGTGGCCTACGCTAAAGTCTAAGGCTTATGCACGGACAATGACGGATGCTCGGCTAGCTAGGGAATTCAGTGATGAATTCCCTACGTAAAGGCAAGCCAGAGATGCATGAAAAATGCGTTGGCATTGGCCTTATGGCCGTAAACCCTTTTTGCGGGACAAGGGTAAGTTGGAACGGTGTGGAAGCTAAGTTAGCTGCGTCATGCTCCATGAGCATGCTTGCAAGGGCAAATGGACGTGCAATTGCCTAGCTTTGAGGCCCGGATCGTAGCTTCATCATCATGGCGCATCGGGGAGTTACGGCTCATGGGGCAACGCGCCAAAGGCGTAATTTTCCGGTCAAATCACGAGATGGTATCGAGCAAATTCCGAGAAAACTCTAGGGACTTGTGCGGAGTGGACTCATTGGCGAGTATTTTCCTTGATGGAAACTTAAAGTTGGAGAGTAGGCCAACTTCTGCGCGGGAAAGAGTTTGTAACTGCTGAGCCAGTTACTTTACAAATCGAGTTGAGCTTGTATAAGTAATGTGAGTTTGCCAGGCCTCTGTGGCACCCCACTTACGAGCATCCGGAAGACCGTCTGGGACGGTGGGTAGACAATGGGACTGATCATCCCCACACGTTGGCACTGGCCAAGGGTGTGCGAAGCAACAGTGTTAATGGCCTAGTCCGTGTAGGCCGTTCCGTCAAAATGCATCCAAGTGATGCATGTTCGGTCTGCAATATGGCATAACGATGCCTAAGCACCAAATGCCGTATTCGCGAGGCTACGCGACTATAAATGAGCCTTAGGCATCATTTATACTCTTAGGCTAAGCTATGAAGCTTACTTGGTGCATAGTCCGCATATGCACCATCAACCAACTACCCCTCCCTATATATGTTTTAATGGAATTTCTACAAGTATGAAAAGGGGACAAAAATATTTCATCAACTCCCCGTTTACTATTCATGGCCGTTGCCATGTATTTTCTTGCATAACCGGCCAAGATGGTGGTCACTACCAATGCCAACCCGATGTCTGGCCATGTTGGCCGTCCTCGCTAACCCGATGTCCGGCCATGTTGGCGGTCCACCGCCAACCCGATGTCGGCCATGTTGGCCGTCCACTCGCCAACTCCGATGTCCGGCCATGTTGGCCGTCCGTTTCAAGGTCATCTACCCAATCGACCTAATGCATCATTTGATGCAAGATTGGCTCTTGGCCAATGTAGCTTCCAACCAATGCCATATTGGCCTTAGCCAATATGCATATGCGATGTGCCTTACTTGGCACCAGATATGGCCTAGGGCCAAATGCATCTCACCATGCAAAGGAAGCTTTGGATGAAGCTTCATCACAAGCAAATGGCGCATCTTTTAGCATGCGCCATGCTAAAAACACGGGGTGTTACAACCGGTCCCTATAAGAAGTGCAACATATATAAGATGAGAGTTGGAGCATTCCATTCTTGAAGTTTTTGGACCATGAAAATAGGTGCCAAAAGGTCTACCAGTGACATGTAAATTAAAATTAAAATTCCAGCTGCAGCCGCATTCATAACCCCCATGTACGATTAGAGCCGTAGAACTGGTATCCTTGTAAACATTTGTGACTATATTGTTGGAAAAAATTAGGTAAAAACAGAGGATGAAATGAACACAAAAGAAATTGTTGTACTCCAAAATTTCAAGGCTCATAAGATTTCTTTTAGACGATTATTTATACCCTCCCAATATCAATTGGCGATTGCAACAGGTATGGGAAATAATGCCTTCAGGATACAATGAAATCCCTACAACAGAAAATTGGATTCAAGGTTTGCACCCATTGACCCAATCAAGAACACACTACAAAAGTTTCTGATGATGCTTTAGAAAGAGAGAAAACAGGTTGAATTCATTGTTAAGAATGGGAGAATGCCTTCACTATTTATAGGGATATTCATGCCTATTGGAGATGCCTCTTCACTTCCAAAAGACACATAAGGTGTCTATTGGGAATGGTTGTCTTTTATGAACCATCACACCTATTAAAGGTATCTCTTCATCTCCAACTAACATCCATTGTGTTTATCCAACACAGAATACTTCCCCGTCATAGCGGCAAACCAAAACATAAAACCATTTATTTCTAAGATATTGAAAATATCCAACAATCTCCCCCTATTTTCAATAACCAAAAAAATGAAAATAAAAACAAAACTTTTTAAATCAGAGTGGCTGCATCACTCAAGTGACTGCCTACGTACCCGAGTGGGATCAAGCCAACGTAGTTCAAGCTAAATTGAGACTAAGCATCATCGTTGAAATCAACACATAAATGATAGGTATCTTTTGGATTTGAACCTTCACTTAGTGTAAGAAACCCAAAGCCTTATCGAGATTCTATGGTGAAACCAGTCTTGAACCAAGTATCCCTTATGATAAAACCGGAGTCTCCACACATATTGATTTCATAAATCATGTGTTATGTAGCCAAGCACGTTAACGGCCATGTGCTTATATCCTTGATTCATGAGTCTTCTTTAGAGAACGGTCTTCTTCTCTTAGGAAACGGCCTGATTTCCATACTCATATAGGTAAGTCTCGAAGGTGTTTCTGCGAGACACCTTGTGATGAAAGTTAGACTTATTAAGGATTTATATCCATCCTGTTTTCTTGCAGAACCCAGCACTAATTAGAAATGGGAAGTTTTATATTAGTGCTCCATAATCTACATCCATAACTTGTTGGTACCACATTGAACCTTGTTTATCTTTTTCAAAACATAGGTTGGGTTTCTGCTATGGGAGATCAACCTTCCTTCACAGACCTTAGTCCCATTTCTTTATACTTCATTGAAAACATTTCCTTTGGGAGACTCTTAATGATAAGTCTGCCAAGTTTTTCTTCGTTTCAATGGTCAACTGGAATTACTCCTTTCTTGAGTAATTGACTTACCGTTCAACGTACAAGACTTGTATGTCTTGACTTTTCATTATAAGTCTTTGTTAAAGATGTTATGGATCATATCCTGATTCACAATTAATCAAGACCGCTTGAGATGGCTTCTTCCAAAAAATGGTATCTCTACAAGTTAGGTTCTAAGCCATTCCTCCTCATTAATTGCATCTACTCATGCAATCAATTCTGACATTATTAAAAATGTTCCTCTTTGATTTTACAAAATAATTGTAACTTCTCTAGTGATCCTAATTAACATTTACCGTTAATTCACAAGGAGTCATTATAGACTTGCATACACTAGAGGCATAGAAAATTTGTAGGCAACTTACTTGTTATTTCAACAAGCACATTATTACGATGAGTAACTCCTCTACTCATGTCCAATCTTCTACAAATTTATATCCAAAAACATAGACAATGTCTATTTAACATTTTACATTATGTAATGCAAATGTTCATTATTTATGCATCGGTAATATCGTAACACCTCATTGTTGGATATTTGGTCGCGCGCCCAATCTTCCAATACGTTACATATGCACCGGTATTCCATTTTCCTTTTCGATGTCATTTAAAACATGCCAATTTCCAAATTTTGGAACCATATAATTCTTAATGAAAGAATTATGATTTCAGACTTCTAAATTTATAATTCCTACCGCAAGAATTATACCCGTACCAAAAATTGTAGTCTCAACAATCATTGGTGATCTCCATTTTGGTTCTCTAATTTTAGAGCATTCATGACAACACTTTTCTAATGTCACGCGACCAATTTATTAATCATTTAACACTTCTTTGATTTGTGCTAAGTACTAGATAAGCAAATTTATGCCAAAACATTAAAGACAAAATTTTGATTGCACGCACCAGTAATCAAAATGCCATGAAAATTTAACATTAAAAATTCGAGAAATAAAACTTATCTGTTTTGTTCACAGATCACAACCATGCCGAAATCCTCCATAAAATGCAGTCCATTCGGTACGCATGCCTTTAGTTTCAAAAGAAATCAGAATATGTTCCTCAAACATGACGACATGTTCCACCCTCTATTGTCTCGAAAATTAATCGTCTAAAACTGTTGGAAAAAATTGGGTAAAAACAGAGGATGAAATGAACACAAAAGAAATTGTTGTACTCCAAACTTTCAAGGCTCATAAGATTTCTTTTAGACGATTATTTCTACCCTCCCAATATCAATTGGCGATTGCAACAGGTATGCGAAATAATGCCTTCAGGATACAATGAAAGCCCTACAACAGAAAATTGGATTCAAGGTTTGCACCCCTTGACCCAATCAAGAACACACTACAAAAGTTTCTGATGATGCTTTAGAAAGAGAGAAAACGGGTTGAATTCATTGTTAAGAATGGGAGAATGCCTTCACTATTTATAGGGATATTCATGCCTATTGGAGATGCCTCTTCACTTCCAAAAGACACATAAGGTGTCTATTGGGAATGGTTGTCTTTTATGAACCATCACACCTATTAAAGGTGTCTCTTCATCTCCAACTAACATCCATTGTGTTTATCCAACACAGAATACTTCCCAGTCATAGCGGCAAACCAAAACATAAAACCATTTTATTTTCTAAGATATTGAAAATATCCAACATATATTGGTACTCCGACCGATATTCACGGAAATCCGATATTGACTATATTGGTACCAATGCGATCTATATATCTAGAGATACAGAAATCATCGGTACAGATGATTTAAGGATCGTTAATCAATGTCAAAAGACAAATCATGCTCAAACGTCCAAGATTTCATGGGTTTGAGTATGAATTTCTGCAGCACTGGGATTTGGGTCTTCCCGATTATTATTTTCTCTTGGAAGATTATGAAGTGAAAAGCCATACATTTACTCAAACAGCATACCATTGAGGATTACGTACTTAAAACAATGAAATCAAAATTAAGCAAACAAAATCGGCACACCACACACTTGTATCTATCTATTAGGAATGATGTAACTTAATATACATGGTGTTTCCCATACCATAATCTTCTTCACCTCATTCCTTTTGGTGTCTGAATTACAACATCATCAGTATATACTTGAAAACATTTTTACAGTTTACATGTACAAGTTTATTATTGTTTAGGGATTAACTGTAAGCAACAGCAGTTAATTCCATCAACTTCAAAAGAATTTGAAAGCAGCCATAGCTATCTTTCTTCCAACACACGAGAAACAAGAAGAAAGTAAGCCTTGGAATTGGTGGCATTGGCACCCCCGAAGAAAAAAAAAGAAAGAGGAAGTTCAATGACCATTGAATCTTTTCTGACATGCACTGTGATCAAGCCCATTTAGCAATGATAGCCATACAGGTAGTCCCAAGAAGAAGGGATGCGTACGCTGAAAACTGAAGCTTACCGTTCTGTTGAACTCTAGGGTTCATGAAATCAGCTGCTAACAGATCCACCAGGGACATGTATATCAAGATTCCAGCTGCAGCAGCATCTAGAACGCCTGATGTTATTAGAGCAGTTGGACTGTTCTCTTCGTAGGAACTTGATATTCCCATGCCGATTCCAATCCCAATTGGTGTTGTGAGTGAGAAAAATAGTATCATTACCACTACGGCTCTACTCTTGAATCTTGCCTACATGCACAACACATAATGTTATTAATTAACCGGAAAATTATAAGGCGCCAATATGATATCATTGCATTGTTGGTACGTACGTACCTGAGTTATGCATCCACCAAGTCCAACGCCCTCGAAGAACTGATGGAAAGTTAGCGCCCCAACAAGTGGCTTAATGCTGGATGGGTCTTCAGATGCACCTAAGGCTATCCCAATTATCACTGAATGAACCACGATACCGAGTTCCAACACCTGCATCCACATATCAACACAATTTTTTTATCAGTTAAGAACGAATATTTAACTACTACAAGCTTAGAGGAAAAAAGAAAAGATAATTTATTTTTGAGATAAATAGTTTTTGGTAGATATTAGTACTATTTTCCGTGTAAATTAGAAAGTAGATAAGATTCAACCTTAGGCCAGGGTCGCTATATTATTTTGACTTTAAGATACAAAAAAAAATATATATATTTGACTTTTTTTTTCCTGTAAACATTAACAATAATTTTTATTTCTGTAAACAATTCGTTAACAATTATATCTAGATGGCCGAGCGGTTTAAATTTATATCGTGCATACCAGTATTTTGCCGGATATCAGAAATTAGTTACCCTGGATATTATGAGTAGAGTTCTAGAGATTATCCTCATTCAAGATCATATATTGGTTCAATGTTCATGGTCGATAAGCCAAAAAAAAAAGGATAATTTATTTTTATTATTTTTAGATTTGGTAATACTATTTGTACTATTTTTTCCGTGTAAATAAGAAAGTAAACAAGATTCGACCTTAGGTCATGCCGGGCTATATTACGTCGACTTATAAAAAAAATATCTGACATTTTATTTTTTCTGTAAACAACTCATTAACAATAATTTTTATTTCTCAATTATTCTTGGACGGCTGAGCAATATAGATTTAGATCGTGCATACCCGGTCTCATAGTCCTACTACCTGTAATTTACCGGATATCGAAAATGAGTTATCCGGATATTATGAGTACAATTCTAGAGATTATCCTCATTCAAAATCATATATTTTAGAGATTATCCTCATTCATAATCATATGTTGGCTTATAGAATAAGCCAACATAGCAATATAGGTGCCTTTATATTGAAACATCCTTCCCATAATTGCATGCTAATAGTACAAAATTCATACATATAAAACTTAACGTTTGTTTTGAATCTTTCGATGATCTTTCCAAATAAGTTCAAGGTTCTATGTATTTTTATTTTTAAATATAAAGAAACATTTAATAAGTACTAAAAAATACAGGTTGCGAAAGAGAGAAAAGAATCGAATTATTCAGGGACAACGAACAGAAGATTGATATTCTTAATTACCTGGGAGATGACACGATGTCGCATAAGTTCAGAGGATGCGTTAGCCTCGGATGACTCCATGGCGGACGCTGACCCATGTGAATGAGCATGTGTTGCATAGTTTTGCACATGATCATCCTGCCCTTGGCCATGATCCATAATGGCACCCTGGGTGTTCTTGAAGTTTGATCTTCTATAGTACCCAGTAGCCAAGGCATCAACCATCAGCGTCAATATGGCCGACATCATTGCAATGAATCCGGTGAAGGGAAAATTTGCCCATGGATTCTCCTTCAAACAAGGTGAACTTAGACTCTCGAATGCATCTGGAAGTATATGGATGAATGCGGTTGCTAAGATAACACCAGCTGCAAATGCTTTGATGACAAAGAATATATCTTTCTCTGGTCTTATAGCTGGAATTTTCTTGCCAAGCTGGGGAAGAGCTACTCCAACTGCACCGGCAACCAGAATGGATACAAATGCAACAATCTTGTACTTAAGCGCCTCTTTCTTGTTGTGGTCTCCTTCTTCCGGCGGGTCGCATGTGCATTCGGCCGAGACATTTGTTACCGCAAGAACAAGGAATGACAGGAGTAGCACAGCTAAAATTCTGAAGACATTTGAAGAACAAGGTTGAAGAAGCTTATTCATGGCTGGTTGTTGAACCCTGAATCTAGGCAAGCAACAACAAGGAGGAGTAATGTACTACTGATCCAATTATGTTAATCTTTATACAATGAAGGTGATATTATAGGTCTAAAGGTTATATTAGGCATAGAGTTAAAGAAAACACTAAGGTTATATTAGTTTTTATTGAATGTGTCATTAGCATTGAATATTGTTTGCATTAGTACTGCACACATTGGAATCTAGGGAGTTGAATAGAAACGAGGAATGTTCATATCATGTTGACATCCTAGGGATTCTAAATCAAGATCCTTGGCTTGTGTTCATTGATTCATGGTTTTTACTATCTACACCCAAGGTCAACTCTATAAAATGTCGACATTATAAAGTCATGCCACCTTCTCTATTTGCTTAGATTTATCAGAAGAACTGAGAAGGGAACACGATATTTATTGGCCTTGGAATTTTGCATTTGTTATTAAAATGATTGATCGATGATCACAATTTCAACTTCTTGCATTTTTTCAATTTTCTGAGCTTGGATTAGTAAGAAATTAGCCTTGGTCATTATATATCAGCAGGCCAGCCCGATAACAACTTGCGCCGAATGACATAAAGATCGTCAATTCTATTAACCTCTATCTATACATCATTCTATCGTAGTATATACTTAATTCTAAATTACTATGGATAGAATTCATGATTAATAATTTAATTAATTAGGCCCATTTGGCAATGACAGACATAGCACCAGCCCCTAGAAGAAGAGCAACATAAGATGAGAGTTGGAGCATTCCATTCTCTTGGAGTTTTTGGTCCATGAAGATAGCTGCCAAAAGATCAACCAATGACATGTAAATTAAAATTCCAGCTGCTGCCGCGTTCATAACCCCTTGGACGATCAGAGCCGTGGGACTAGTTTCGCTATAAACACTTGTGATTCCAATTCCAATTGCGATGCCTCCGGGCGTAGTTAGCGCAAAAAATGCACACATCCAAACAACGTATTTGGCATTGAATTTGGCCTGTGTTATGCATCCGCCAAGTCCTATGCCTTCAAAAAACTGATGGAAAGTTAATGCTCCGAGGAGAGGCCTGATTGTGGAAGGACTCTGGGAGACACCCACCGCTACACCTATTATCACAGAGTGCACCAGTATTCCCAACTCCAATACCTGCAACATCCAATTCTATTTTTAACAAGCCAAGCTAATTTTGTTGCCGTAAAAAAAAATGAAGACAGTTGTGTTCACTGACCTGAGTTATGACTTTGTGTCGCAGAAGCATATCGGCTGAGGACGATAGGGATGATCCATGTGCATGACCATGTGTTGCGTGCGTATGAACCTCCAATTTGTTTCCTGCTTCATTTTCGTCATCTCCAACAGTGACACCAACTTTTGTTTCATCTCGACCATTGTGACTGAATTTTTTCTTCAATTCTGATCTCCGGTAGTAACCGGTTGCTAACGAATCGGCCATTAATGTTAATATAGCAGACATCATCGCGACGAAACCCGTAAACGGAAAGTTCCCCCATGGGTTCTCTTTCAAACAAGGAGAAGTCAAGTCGTCAAAAGCATCTGGTAATATATGGATGAAACCCGTAGCTAAGATGACACCAGCAGCAAATGATTTAATAACGAAGAAAGTACTACTGTCTGGATGAAAAGCTGGAATTCTTCGGCCTAATATCGGAAGACATACTCCGATTGCGCTAGCAGTAAGAATGACAGCAATAGATATGAATTTGAGGACAAGTGATTGGCTTTTGTTGACACCTTGTTCGTCTTCTGGGTCGCAGGTACACTCGGCAGAGACAGAAACTGGGTAATGCAGAAACTGAACAAGTACTAGTAGTAGTATTAGTAGAACTGAATTATTATAAGAAGAAGAATTGCTCTTCGTCATCATAATATTGAACGAGAAAAACAAAAGAGAAGAGAATAAAAGTATATTGAAGAAGAAGAGGCTGCTGAGTCTACTAAGAAACAAGTGGAGGAAGCTTTGTTTTTATAGACAAGTGAACGCGATGATCCAAAATTCTCATAATGTACATAGATATGATTATTTACTATAAAGGGTTTGGGGTTTTGTGTGTTTGTAGTTAAAAAGTCGGAAAATATGAAGGGCAGAGAAGGTCATTCACCATGTGAATTAGTTTAATGAAATGAAATAATGAAGTCATTCTTCCTAATAATATGGAGTCAAAAATGATCCTAAAAAAATAACTTTTTCTTGCGGAACTGAAAAAGTGATGTTAAATATTGACCCTTCACAGAGATGTTGTCATAATTTTCGTAAGCCTTCTTCAATCCAACTGTATGTAGCTGCTGCTGCTGTTTGCGTGTAAGCTGGGTCTTGATAAGTCCATGAAATGTCGACACTATTGGTTCAATTTCTACCATTCTTTTCATGATAGAGATTACACAAAACAAGAAATTTCAATCAACCTAGTACACTAGGTAGCTTGCTTAGAATTAGTTTGGAGCAGTTTCGGCTGGGGCATCATCATCAGTCCTTGTAAGAAAAAGTAACCTCATTTGTACAGACGCAAAAAACACTGAACCTGCCTTAATTTGGCTTTTGGCCATACAACTTTGACCAAGGACACTAAAAACCAGACAGAGATCAAGTTGCCAAGAGAGGTTAGACTTGGAGGGCACCACCATATGGTACCTACCAGCAAGTGTAAAACCATTTTTTTTTCTTTGTTTGCCTTCGTCTTATAGTGAGACTCATCACAAGTATCTATCTAGTTTCTATTGAACTGCAACTCTTGCTACTACTACGTTACGTCTCAAGATCTAGACTATGATCATTTTCTTTGACCCATAATATCTTGTCTGTATTTGCTTAGAAATGCATCATTAGGCTGCCTTAGCCCACACATGACTTACGGCTAGATAAGAAGATAGAAATTTTAGACCTCATAATTGTTATTCTCTTCTTCCTCATCATATAAAATCTTATAGATACAAAGCACCGGCGTTAAAATATAATATAATACAGGACAACTCTCATAGTCAAGGTCAACCTATTGAATTTTGAATATGAGATTATTATGATCACACAAGAGATAGACATAGCTTCTAATTGCATGCATTGTACATCTTAAGTCTTACCTACACCTAATACTACTACAACTAGTTTGTAAAATACAAATTTCCAACTTACCAAGTAATCCTTATAGCAACTGGTTTTGCCAGTCGACAACTAGCACATTAGTGGAGAAACAAAAAACACTACATGTTTCTAAAAGTCAACTTACAGGTGGCCCTTTTAAGTTCCCTAAAACCCAAAAGCTTGAATAAGTCGCATAATTTTTATACCACTCCCAAATCTGACCATAGTTAGAATCCTGTTTACACAAGTCTTAGCCTACATTTGGCATCAAAAGTGTGTGTGAATAATATCGAAAAACTTACAACCACTGTTCTTGCACGAGCTATATACACGTCTTAACCTTGTTACCCGTTATTTCTTGCTTTTCACTATCTATGGAGCACTAACCAGGACAAAGGAAAGTAAAGCCCTGGTCTTTGAACAGGATGATCATATTCTGCCTTCTTTTAATGGACCCTGCTGGTATAATTACAAGTTACAAGATGTGGCTGAGATATGAATCAAAAAAGTAAAAACAATGTCATACTATTCTCACCAGTGTTGGATTAAGCAGTGGCTCCTGGGTCATTAATTACACCCAAGAAATCATCTTTTATGGTACCAATGCAAAACTGCAAGAAGATATTAAAAATGTAACAGTTCAGTGTCCACGCATCAACTTCAAAATAAGAGATAAGAGTAGTAGCACTAAACAAAACAAACGAATGAACTGAGAAAATTATACTCATAGAGCATAGGTCACAGAATCCTAGCCAAGTAAATAAGTGTAGTGAACAGGTAACCACTGAAAGGAAGTGCAGCCGTTTGTTTTTTGTTTGTTTTTTTACCCTAACAGCTTAACAGTGCCCAAATTCCAATGGACGGGGAAACTTTTATTAGTGCAAAAGCACCAAATATCTGGCTCTTGAAACTACACCGTAGCCACTGATTCACAAGTGAGAATACCATGATGTAATAAATTCATTACATAGAGGGGGAATTCTGTGAGTTTATTTGCCTCTACTATTCCACCGTCTCTAATAGGTGATGATTTCTATTCAGCACATTCAGTATTAGCACTTGTCCATATCATCATTAGGTGTGGTAACAAATGAGACGCTATCTTCTTTTACAAAGTGTAAACGAAAGAACCATAGTAAACCCTGAACAAACACCTAAAAATTTGTACGCGAATGACAATAACTAAAGCAAAAGTCAGAGAACATACAATTTCTGTAGCATCAACTCGAGTTCCAATTATCTTTAGCCGTACTTCACTATCCCTTTGAATTTTAACCTGCAAGCCCATCCCAACATCAACTGAAGCAAACTCCTATGAACTATACCATATTTCTATGAAATAATTCCCAAGAGTTTTGACTTACTGATCCATCTGAAGTTGTATAATTTGGAATATCTCCAGACTGGAATTCCATATCATCTGGTATCAGCTGCAAACAAATAAAAAGCAAATTCCATAATGCAACTAAGCATCCAGCAAAGCCACTTTCGTAATACTAAGGTCAAGAAGAAATCACTTTCTAAACAAAATACTTACATGGTTCGAGACAAATATTTGAACAGGACCAGCTTCAGCAAAAAACCCCATCTGCGAGTACTCAAAACATTATCAAAATTACTGAAACGCCTTCAATGCAAGAACGGAAAAATGAATTTCTGAAGAGAGAAGAAACCTTATTAACCATGGTAACCACAGCTTCAAGTATCTCCCCTTTAAAAGGTCTGAAAACTACACATTGATACTTGACAGGAAACGTCACAAACCCTGTACCATCACGAATTAGACCTTTCCCAACATTATCAACGCCTGTTATTGCCACCACAAACCCATGACGGCCACTGCATATAGGAGAAAATAAATATGGTTTAACGTGTGTGTCAACGTTTATGTGAGATAGCGAATTATGATGAGATGAAAACCTGCAAGTGCCTTCCACATCTCTCATGAGCTTTGCAACCAACTTATCACGTAGATTTGGGCCGAAATGGCGAGGATGGAGTTGCATATTTCTTTCCAGCACTATGTGAAAAAACATCTTTGATATTTTTGTTGTTGTAGAAATCTACCTCAGAAAATTACCTTTGCATAAAAAACGAATCAAGCGTCAGCCTAACAACTGAAAACAACGAGTCTCAAAAAAAAAAAAAATAGGCTCTTAAATAGAAATCCAATTTGTTACAGCCGAGCTGATACAAATTAGTATTTGTTTTGTTTCCTCTAAATAGACTAACCACACGCACATACTAGGACGAATACTGTGAAAAGGTTTGAATCACCAGTAACGAATCATTTAGAAAAGGAGCAACACACACTTACTGAAACTCAAAAGTAATAATCTGGATTTTTAAAGAAGTCCTTTTAACAATGTTGATCTAGAAAATTCCATAGTGACATTGCAAGCACTAATAGACCACAATACCATAGTTGGTGAACATCCTAAGCTGACACCTAAAAGCAAGAACATGATCCTTGAAGGTAAAAAAACAAAACTCAAAGTGAATCTGTCTGAGACCCTGAAGCTATAGCGAGAACTTGGACCCATCTATGTTAAAGACCATATGGTTCTGCGACCTTCTTGCTGTATTTGTCCCAGAATAGAGCCATTCACAGAACCTGCTATGTAACCCAAATCCATGGTATTGTTTCATCAAAATGTCTCAATTTGGTCTCCTATCCTTCACTCAATAGATCCCGTCATAAGAGGTTTTCTAAAATTCTGCATCCAAAAAATGTCCTTCTGAATTATCCCGACTAATTTGAGGCCTATCACTAAAAGACAAAATTCGATATTATTAAATAATTTTAAGAACTCCTTATCCACATATTTTTGTAATGGATTTGCACAAAATTAAATAATTATTAATTACGAGCCATTATAAAAATACGTGGATACGAAGTTTTTAAAATTACTTCAAAATATTTTATTTTGACTTTTAGTAGTAAGCCTCAAATTAGCGGGAGAATAATTCTCTATATTTTTAGAGAAGTCAAAGAAACCCCAAAACAGAGTGCAAACTGCTTAATGACACCACCACATAGCAACAAAAATAACAGCATTACATGGCAACACGTAAATCAAATCAAATCAAAGATGGTTGCCAGATTCCTTGCTTATATCACCGCCCTTATTTGTATAATAATCTGGTGATTCAAATAGAAATTACTCACTCAATGAATTACCAGATGAAATTATACATCATACTTTATATATCCTCGCCACCGTCTATGAAAACTTTAGTTAAAACCCAGTTGTACAATGTCAACGATAGATAAAAAATTGGACTAACAAGTAATCTGGCAATATACAAACCCAACTATTAAGTCACCGCCTCTCCTGAACTAAACACAAAGTAGTCTCAACGAAAAATAGAATATGATGAATTAGCATCTGCTAATACAACCAACCATTGACAGGAATTAATGAAACACCATATACCCTAATTCGAGACACACTTGGAAAAGATTATTCAATAAGAATGCCTCAATTCAACACAAAGGAGTCTATATATGCTCTTACATTCATAGAAAAAACATACTCAAATCTCAATGTGGAAACCCTAACATGTAATTCTGTTACCACCACAACCACACCAAAACCTAGCTAGAATCAACATCTGAGTGAGCTAGCAGATCTCTCAAATCAATTTCACTAACATACATTCAATTTAACATAAATTTTTGAGCTATCTAGGGTTTGTAATTTGAGAAAGTGCCGCCAGATACTACAAAAAATCCGTAATGAAACTGAGAGAATCATAATGATAATAATAATAAGTTAACCAACCTTGTTTAAATTTAAATCAGTTGTAATTTGTTGAAAACAATCACCAATTTCCACAACAGCTCTTCTCTTCGTAAGAAGAAGGAAGGTGGTTCCGGCTGCTGCTGTTTGCTGTGGAGTTGTGTTGGACGAGTCGGTGAGTAAATAAACAATAAATACTATTTCCGCAATAATATTTGGGCCGAGTGGTTTAGACTTTAGACCTTCACCCGCCCCTCGACTCAGACTCAATCAGGGCACGGGGCTAGCCAGTCTCACACCCATCACGCCTTCCAAGTATTTATGCGGGTGCGGGTGCGGGTGCGGGTGCCGGTGCCGATTAGAATCTGGGTGCTGCCCGGCTATCTTCTGGTCTACTTCCACTCAACTGCAAGGTGTTTGTTAGGATCCATGACACCGGACTCAACTTATCGTTACCATACCGAATGTATGGAACAACATACGAATGGTTGAAGTATTATCTTCTGCTTGCCTTTATCTTTATGTTTTTTTTTTCCATCTTTTCTGGCGACAATACAAGTTTACCAGAGGGAAAAAAATACGCTCAACCATACAAGAAGCAAGGAAGAAAGAAAAAAAGAATTTCACATTTCTTGTACAGACTTGGTTGTCTTAACCACCACCACACAGTTAAAACAACTAGTTTTGCCAGTTCAAAAAAAAAAAGAAACACATTACATGGTGTATATTTATAAAGGGGTCTGCAACTTCAAGTTACAGGGACTGCAAAACTGACAACTTTGTTCTTAAAACATCTCCAAATCCACATACTAGATCACACTTAACAGTATCCCCAGATACAGATCATGCCCTTCTCCACTTACTTCTTCCCTTTCCCTTTCTCCTCCTCTTCTTCTTCTTCATCTTCAAAATCATCATCATCGCCATCATCCTCGTAATAGTAGTATTCTTCGTCTTCGTCATAGTATTCTTCTTCTCCATTCTCAGGATCACCATTCTTAAGGCGCAATTGCTGCTGTCCCGTTAACCGTTCTTGAATTCTGTCCCTGATGGCTGTTCCCTGTTAACATAAAACATAAACAGGGTTGAGGACCAGATTGGTAAAACAGATGTTCAATTTCTCAACTCTTTGGGATAAACAAAGCAAAGAGAGGGAATGCATACCATTTTGTGACAACCTTCCTCGAACATCCCCAGAAAACCAACAATCCAACGATCTGCATTCTCCACCCACTCGTTACGATGCAGTTCAGCAGTTTTTGCAACTGTTTGTATCTGCATTATTAAAACCAGAAATGACGATTGTTTATATTCACGAAAGGTATGTTTTGTAAAAAGTGTTGTATATGAGAATTGAAGACTGGGTCAAATTTCTCTCCAGAAACTAATGCGGAACAACGGATAACTGCAGTCTAAACCGGTAATGCCATTGGCAATACAAAATACAGATGCAAAGAAATCATAATAGAACTGTTTTTTTATAGGTAAAATAACATCTGCAAGCTAAAAGAGGATATTAACATAGACTACTTTAAGACTAATTGAAGAGGTAGAACACAATTATTAATTGGTGGCAAATAATCTCAAAACTAAAATACTTGCTAACCTATAATGTGCTTCGGGGAATATAACAGTCTACTACAAATTCTATGCTCACTTATCTATGCAAAACTCAGAGCACTATTGTGTCATATGTCCTCAAATCTGCTGCTTTTAAGCATTCTTATTCCTAAATTATTCCTCAATTACATCAACTCAATTTTCATTTCATCCCAATTTTTACTGAAAGAACCAAGTTACTTGAGAGTCCTCCAGAGCCAAGATGCTCACTGAATCGAAAAATATCGAGTGGAGATAGGTAAACTAAAGCCAATCACTTTTCTAATCCAGAATCATCAGTTCTAAAAAAGCGTGAACGAGGCACAGACAACTACTGCACATACAGAATCAAAATGTTCTACATTAACAGAAACATATACATACCCTCTCTCCCACTTTTTCTTGGTGTTCCTTGGCTTTGTCACGTAATTTCCTCAAACCCATGTTGACTCGAAGACGCTTTTCCTGAAAAGTACGAATATCCAGGACAATTAATACCATAGTTAGCGAAAATATCAGCGAAGAACAAATTTTACTTAATCCTATATGTAAATGATTAAACAGTACATGCCTTCACATAGCTGACATTAAGTTCTTTCCGTGAATACCCACGATCCAGGTTACGCATCACATATTGGTTATAATCTTTAAGAATCCTCATAATAATATCTGAGGTAGAAATCCCATCAGTACGTTGCGTCTCCTTAAACTTTCCAACCTTTTTAACCTGCATTTATTTTTCAATAAGAAACTTTATTAGAATGGACTATTAAGGCGGATAAGTTATAAAAAAATTAGGATCTTTCCAACACGGAGAATTTCTTCTAACCTGCACTAGTCGACTAAAATTTAATAAGTTAAGTAAATGAACAATGAAAAGTAGTGGGAGAACATAAAGAATGAAAAAGAAAAGAAATAGAAGAAGACAAAAGAAAACAAGGGGCACTAAAAGCATATCTAGTGCACCAGAATAGTTGCTCGAACTTACGAATTCATATACATCTTTTCCAGCTCCACTCGTATCAGCATAACTGAATATTTTTCATGTGAGGATAAATTAATATCTGAATACAACAAAACAGTAACTTAAAAGTGTATACTGTAACTATCAGCATTGGTAACATACATGTGACCCTATTCATACTGTATGATTTCCAGTTTAACATCAAGGCAGCAAACATGCGGAAAGAACAATCAACATCACGGGGTTTCATAAACAGAACTTTTAACATAAGACATGTTCTTACGGGAGAGAATCGTGAGCAACATAGTCGATATTATGCTTATCAAGGAACTCCTGTGAGATAACCCATGGTGCATCAGGAATGACTTCGTCAACCCACCTGTAGCAAATAATTGTCAGAAAGTCAAAAGGAAATAAAGCAAAAGGCCAAAACTTAATTAAAGAGGAAAGATTTCTTCCAATCATTGTTCTAGCATGAACTTGACATAAATTGGCCCAAGTTCAATAGGATCTTACACTTGTGTTACTACCTAGCGGGTGATGTCTCAAAATATATCTAAAGCTAAACTTAGCCAACTTAACTTGGCATAGACCAAGGTTATGCCAAGAGGAAAATTAGGTTTGTATCTAGCGATAAAGATGGTCGAGACTTGGGAAAACAACTTTTTAACCCTGAGATTAAATTTCATAGGAAACCAACCAATATGAACAGTGTCATCAACTTAATAGCAACATCCACAAAAATTAACCTTGGTGGCCTCATTTTTTGGCAACAAAGTTCCAAAGCCGAACTGGTAATTTTTCCTTCAATCTATCAAAAGCACAACTTATTGATGGCAAACAATCACTGGGTTTAAAAGGATTATCATTACCCAAGGTATCAGAAAATGTAAGAATATTCACAAGGGGAAATTTGGATATAAGTCTCCAATCCCACATCTCAAAAAAATGCAACAAACTACAAATATCAAATTTAGTATCATAATCATATTGATTTGAATTTGAAGCAGTGAAAATACCATGAGAGAACTCACTTGCAATGGCGAAGAGATTCATATCGTTCGGATTCGGTCATGACAGTTTTGCCTTTATATCTATGTGTAACTTCATCGCTGCAGCATCCAACCAGAAGATACGTGTTTGGGAACCTAACCAACATAATCCAAAAAAAAAAAAAACATATAAGAAAAAGCGAATTCCCAATAATAACAAGATTAACAAACAAATTTTTGACTCCCCATCTTGAGACTCAAATTTTAAAAAGTGGAAAATTTCTCTTCAAATCAACTTCCTCTAATTTTGTCTTAAAAGGCATAAAAGATGGAAGAAAATGACATCTCCTCCTTTACAAACTTCTTTTCCTTTCTAGTGTAATTGTCAATAAAAATCCAAACACAGATAACCCTTAAAAGTCTAAATGTCCAAAAGCGAAATTGATATTAGGGATCACAATTTCCTTCTTATGTAAAATATAAATCCAATCAAAAGAAATTTGACCCAAGGTGAAATTGCACTATACAACCAAACCAAAATTGAAAAAAGCAAACAGATAAACCGAATAACTAATCAAAAAATTGAAGAAAAAGAGAGATGGATTACGATTTCTTGGCTTGTTCGAGAGAGCGAGCATGACCGAAGTGGAAGAGATCGTAGATTCCATCGGCGTAAACACGAACAGGTGGATCGCTACTCGACATCTTCTCCTCTTCCTTCCGATCTCTCTCTCTCTCTTCTTCTTCTTCTTCCCAAATTTATTTATTTTTTGTTTTGTGTTTTTTCAGATTTTTTCTCGAGAAAACAAAAGGGATGGACGGATGGGTACAACACAAACGTGTCCTCTCAGTGTCTCGATTTGGGCACCCACTCAAACCAATGGAGCACAGTAGGCCCAATCCACCAGCCAACAGACCGGAGGAATAACCAGTAGCTACCGACATGCTTATAAAAATAAATAAATTTATTTGGAAAAAAAGCATCAGAATCTGAATCTGCCTCCTCATTTGTGGCCGGTGGTTTTTTTTATATGAATCTGGAAGATTAAACTCTGACCCAGATCAAATGTCAAAATTCAGTCACCAAAGAGGCACCTATATGAGCTAACTTCTACGATTCTGACATTTCATCATCCACAATTTAGACAACAAAATATTAAAAAAAAAAAAAAAAAAAAAAAGACCATTTCATAAGGTCCAGGGAAGAAATATTTGCCCATCATTGATAATTACAGATAATAGTGCAGGGGGGTCGGGTCAGTCAGAGCAGCAGAAACCAAAAAAAACTAAACCAGCTGCTGCTGCCTATGATTCCACTACCAAGATGACAGATTTAAAGCTATCTGCTGCTACTTCAATTTGTACAAGATATATAAAATCCCATTAAAGCTATCTATCTGCTGCTAATTCAAGTGTTTAAGCAACTCCAAAAGGGGAATCCACCCATAAAGCTAGAGCACTGCCCAAGTATTTTTAGTCATCATTCGATTAGTACTAATATCAATTTACGTGCGTCTATGCATAGTAATTTAAGCTGGCTTTCTTCTTCGCCTGGACTTGAATGATACCTTCATTGAAGTCTTCATGGATCACCTAAAAACAATTAGTCAGAAACAAGGGAAACTCAGTCAGGTCTCTAGTATATTAAAACCAATGCAAACAAAATGTAGGTACAGAAAGGATGGCGTAATATTATACCTCAGTTGCATCTCTGCGAAGAGCTAACATGCCAGCCTCGACACAAACAGCTTTCAACTGTGCACCATTGAAGTCGTCAGTAGAACGAGCCAACTCCTCAAAGTTCACATCAGGATGTACATTCATTTTCCTAGAGTGGATCTGGCCAATTGTACAAACAAATCAGTGAATCAATCAACCAACAGAAAATAATCAAATGGATTACAAATGAACAAATACTCCACAAACCCACCTGCATGATTCTGGCTCTCGCTTCTTCAGTAGGATGAGGGAACTCAATTTTACGATCCAAACGGCCTGATCGCATGAGGGCAGGGTCCAAAACATCGGTACGATTAGTTGCCGCAATGACCTGTATACATCAGCAGTATCTTCCTTAATATAGGTGACAATGAAATAAACTTGTTACCACGAGATTATTAAATACCAGGATTTTCAACTGCTAGAACAGAATTGCAGCAATTTCTTTTTACTTGGATGATGTATATCAAAAAGTTCCTTTTAATTTAGATATACTGGGATATTATAATATCTGATGCACAATGCACAATAGATGGAAGGACTGGATTGCAAACCTTTATCTGGTCATTGCTGCCGAAACCATCAAGTTGGTTAAGCAGTTCCAACATTGTCCGCTGTACTTCCCTATCTCCGTTGGCGTCACTGTAGTAAAAAATAGAAAAGGAAGGAGAATATAAGCATGTTATAGAGAAGTACAAAGATTTAAACTATCGAGAATTTACCCCAAAGTAGAAACACCTACAACACAATTCGTTTGAGACATAAACATCACGTACCTATCAAATCGCTTAGTTCCAATTGCGTCAATCTCATCGATAAAGATGATGCAAGGGGCTTTCTCCTTGGCAAGATTAAAGGCATCACGGACAAGTTTAGCTCCGTCACCAATGAACATCTGAATAATATCCAGGACCAAAGGGAAACAGAATATGCATTAAACTCAAAGTGGCAAATCCCAAAATAATATTTGACAGTTCCGCCACATAAGACAGGGAATTCAAAATGTAGCAGGACATACACTGAGAAATTTTGCAAGAATCTATGGATTCGAAAAGTAAGGTTACCTGAACCAATTGAGGACCTGCTAGCTTCAAGAAAGTTGCATTGGTTTCTGCTGCACATGCACGGGCCATCAGTGTCTTGCCTGTTCCAGGAGGTCCGTACAATAAAACTCCTTTGGGTGGTTTGATTCCTATTTTCTTAAACCTGTCTGCATGAGTAATTGGCAAAACAATTGCCTCTTTAAGTTCTTGAATCTGCAAAACAGTATAAAGCAGTCATAATTTTCAGTCAAATCAGTGAATTGTGATCATTATCCACATAATAAATGTGCAGCAGTTCAGAATAGAAAGTATACCTGTAGTTCAAGGCCTCCAATATCGTTGTAGTCTTCTGTTGGTTTTTCGTCAACCTCCATAGCCTTCACACGTGAGTCATACTCAGAAGGAAGTTTTTCAAATATCAGATAGCTGTCTTTGTTAACGCCAACCAGATCACTAGGTTTCAATTCAGTTGGATCAATAAGTCCGGGAACAGGCAGAAAGATTGTCTAAAACCATCAAGTAAACAAAGATGAAATATAATCAGTATCATGTCATTGGGGTCATGGAAAAGCAAAAGGAGTCAAGGTACCTCGAATACCTCCAAAAACAACACAGGTATCTTCTACGCAACTAAAACCATGTAAGACTTAAATCAGTGGACAATGTAGCATAATAAATGTAATGTTCACCTGACGAGTGGATGTTTTTACAACGACAGACAACCCTTTCCTTTGTGAATTCAAGTCAACATTGGCACCATCTTGCTCCTCGTCTTCCTCTGGGGGCAAGTCCAAGATCTTCATGTAGAGAAAAGAGAGAAAAGGCATCCATATTAAAGAACTATCTAAAGAATAATTCCAGGGGTTATACAATCTGTAATTTTATTCTTTATGTTTAAAATCAGTCTCAAAACCAAGAAGCAAAAAACTACCCTAGTACTACTAGAGTCTCCAATGTTCAGACTAATTGAGGGCACACAATTTTCTCAACTCAGTGGTCCGATAAGTGCTGAGCGAGCACCATGTTGTCAAAGTCACAGAAGGGTTCCAACATCTAATTGAGATTGGTTATCAGTGTGCCTACTAGACTCACCCTGATCCAGTCAAGCATAGTCTACATAGAGTAAATGAGGCTACCCGGACTCAATTAGAGAAATAAACAAGGCTTGAAAACTCCATCAAAGCAGACAATTGTTATGCTACATAGGCACATTGTATGAAATAATAATAAACCCTAGATGAATCGATCAATATGAAGAACCAAGGATCAATTAGAGAAAGACCTCAACAACATTAGCAACCAAGTATATCCAATGTTCACTCATAACTGAAGGCACACAATTTGGTCAACCTATATAAGTGTTTATAAGCAAATTCTAAGTTGTCAAAGTCTCTAAAAGCATCCACCTATAACTGAAATTGGTCATGAGGGGGTAAAGTATAGTCAACGTAGAGTAAGTGAGGCTACAGGGCGCCAATGGCATTATCAAATTAGGGCATCCAAAGTACTTGGGGACTCAATTAGAGAAGTAAACAAGGTTTCAAGCAGACAATTACAGCAATTCAGGCCAAGTTAGATATGCACATTGTATGAATGAAACAATAAACCCTAGACAAATCAATAAAATCAATTAGTGAGATACAGACCTCAACGACATTAGCAACCAAGTAAGGAAGCTGTTTGTTAAGCTTAATCTTCTCCTTATTAGCTTTGATATCCTCCTTAGTCGTCTCTAGGTCATGAGTTAATCTCCTTAATTCATCCTATAAAAAATCACCCACAAACAAACACATATTAGCCCTAGAAAATCAAAATCAAAATCAAAATTAAACCCCTCAATTAAAATAACCAAAAGAAAAACTATTAGAAACCCAAAACATACATTGAGTATACGGGATTGATCGTCGAGTTGTCTAGAAGCAGCGAGAATTTCATTAAGAGACATGTTATCAATCTCATCTCCCATGCCTCCTTCAATGTCCATTGCAGCAGCATCAGATGAAGAACCCATTAAACTCTACTACTACTTAACAGTAACACACAGCCGCCGCGGCTCAGAGAAGAATGAAAGATTTTTTCTTTGTTTGTAAATTGTAACCCTCACTGATTTGATAAGAAAAGAAGAGCCGAGTGAGTAATAAATCTTGTTATAGAGAAGGCGAACCGGATATATCGGGTTTTCAAAATATCGCGTATCTTCTTATACAAGAAAGGAAAGAAAGTTCGCGAAACATATTCAACCCGGTTTCTTGATCTTACTGGGAATAGCAAACGTTTTTTGGATTGGGAATAGCCTACTACTAGGCTACGGGCTATCCCTGACTATCTACTCCGCTCGGATTCCGAGTTACGTGTGTTGGCTCAGTCGGTGGCTGCCATGTGGATGCCATTGCCATTCATATATGTTGTGTTATACGCGTATTTGCATTGTGGAGTTGTTGCGCCATATCATATGCCGCGTTTTAAGTAGTGTGATGTTTGTGTCTCATGAAGATAGGGGTGTACATCGAGCCGGGCAGGCCAGCCCAAGCCCGGTTATAGCACAGGCCGGGCCGGACGAGCTTGTAGTCCTTACTACCCATTAAGTTTAACAGGCCAGGCCGCCGGGCATAACAAAAATTTAATACCCATGGCACGTCCATACCCGTGAAACAATACAGCCGTGCCAAAGTTTGGCCTGGGCCTCCCCAAGAGATAATTCAAAATTTTAAAGTATATATGTTTGTTTTTTTGGCTTGATGAAAGATGATATATCTTTAACTTGTTCAAATGATAGTTCAAGCAATTCATATTCATTACTGTGAAATGTAATTCAGAATTTTCTCTAACCCCAATAAATTGTCCACATATGAAATTTAAGTTCTTGAGAAATCCATCACACTTGTAAAAACTTTATTCGAGGCTATTGGTAGTCAGCAGCCGGTAACTAAACAAAGCACGGCAAAGCAATGTGCTAGACTCCCATATTTGAACAAAACCCTGATCCGCCCACTTATAATTATCGGGCAGTCGGCTAGCCCATGACAAAGCCGTTCTGGGCGCCCATGGACTCCTTCGGACCCGGGCGGTACATGGCAGGCCGCAGGCTTCCGAGCATTCTGCACACCCCTACATGAAGATGTGAGCATTTGTATATAGGGAAAGTCCCGCCATATAACTCACTAGAAACATGAGGTGCCAATTCAGCTTGACTTGCACCAAGCTAGACCACTTATGTTATTCCAATTAAGTGCATAAGTGTGTATGCATGAGTAAATATCCAACCAATTGTGAGCAAACACCATGATGCATTGGTGCAGAAATATTCTAGCGGATGCTAAAGAAAACTATGGAAATGCGACCAACATTGTTTGATGGGAAAAAAAAAACTCTTGACAGAAAGATTGTGGGCTTTCACTACTATGGGTTCTAGTTCAGCTTCATCCTATCTTTCTCTCTATTTTGGCCCATCTGTAAGAAATACCCACGACAAAACTTGCCAAGTAACCAAGTTACGAAACACTGACACACCAATATCTACTGCCAACCAAATCTGCTTAAAATTCCCGTACAACAAAGCGCCAAGTGAGAATTAGGTGCAACTGGTTGAATCTTATATTCCCCATTACTGGTTATAATCGAGAAATCTGAGAATAAATAAGTTGGATCAGAATTCACTGCTATACAAAGCCATTACTTCAATAATTCCATACTCTCATTTTTTTCTTTAGGACTTGCATAATCACTCAAAAGTTACATAGAGTACACAAGTAAATTTTAATAAACATCAGTACCTCTATAAACAACGATAACAACCTCGTCTTCTCACATCCAGTGAAATCTTGGTATCTGTCCCATTCACATTTATGAAGTTTTCTCTTCAGGGGGTCCTGAGGTTCTTGGATACTGTGACGGGCCGAAAAATTTATGCCTGGCGCCCCTGGGCGTGCATGCCATAACTCCCCTGATGCGCCATGATGAAGTTACGATCCCGGCCTCAAAGCTAGGTAAATGCACGTCCATTTGCTCTCGCAAGCATGCTCTTGAGCATGATGCGCCTAACTTAGCTTCCACACTGTTCCAACTTACCCTTGTTCTACGAAGGGTTCAACACCATAGAGACTATGGCCGATGCATCTTGCATGCATCATCGGCTTCCGAGTGTCTGTCTGTGCATAAGGCGTGCTTGGACTTGCACATAGGCCATTTACATCCTAATTCCATCTCCCTTAGGATCATGCAGGCTTCGCTACTTGCATACCGATATGAGTTATTTTCTTGGACATGTCCAATGCACTATTGGTACATGCCTACGTCGAACGCCTTGATAGGAAGTATGAGCATCCAAGGAATGGAATGCAACTAGCCTCATCAAGTATGGCCACAGTCACCTCTTGTGTCGAGCTACCGGGTCAGGTGATATGAGAGGCCAAAGTCCCGCAATCATCTCTAAACTAGATGATATGAGCGACAACGTTGCCGGGACCTGCGAATGCCGCAGCTCCTCATTGCGGCTGCCAACGCACCCTTCCCTACTCTAAAGGGATCAAGCACAGATCGTAGTTCATCATCGAGGGACAAAAACTAAAAACCAACTCGTTTGCGAGGCCGTGGCCAAGCATTAATGGTAATGGTCTAGTCTGTATATGTTGTTCCGTCAAAAAGCATCCAAGGAATGCATATTTAGGTTGCATTGGGAAGGCTATGCAACTATAAATGAGTCTTACACATCATTTATACTCTTTTGGCTAACCTATTAAGCTTACTTGGTGCATGGTCCGTATATGCACCTTCAACCAACTACCCCTCCCTATATATGTTAACTCGACATTTTTAAAACTTAAATTGGGGGAGAAAAAATCATTCATCAACTCCCACTTTTACTATTCATGGACGTTGCCATATATTTCCTAATAATGGCCAAGATGGTTGTACATTCAGTTCTGGCTCACAGGCCAGCTCTAATGTCCGGCCATGATGGATGTACATATCCCGAGCTGGTCCATCAAGGTCCGTGATGGTCTTATTTCGACTCTTTGGCCTATAGGCTATTCCAAATGTCCACCGTGATGGCCGTGACATTTCAAAGGCCATCCCCGTTTCGGCTCGTTGCACTTTTTTGTGGTGCGATATTGTCCATAGGCCAATGACGTGCGTATCGCGCCATTTTGGCGCTACTTTTTTATGTGCCATCCTCCCAATCGGCCTAATGCATCCTTTGATGCGAGATTGGCCTTTGGCCAATATATCTTCTGACTTACATTCCTCTTGGTGCCATATTGGCCTTGACCAGTATGCCCATGTAATATGCCATTTTTGGCAGCGTATTGGCCTAGGCCAATCTTCCTTTTTCTACGCAACGGAGCTTGAGATGAAGCTTTGTTATTATCATGTCAACAGCTGCATTTATGGATTGAATGTATACAGGTTATTGCGTTGTTGAATTCGGGAATCAAGCGTATGTGTAATGAATTCTTGTAATTTGTTTATCCATATGATGTAAGAGTTTTGTCACTAAAATTGACAAAGTGGGAGATTGTTAGAGCATTGCTCGGTTGAACCCACCAAGCGTTGGTATGCCAAGTTTGGTTGTCATATTTTAGTGAGTCAAAACTCATTTTAAGAGTCGCTTGATTATGTACTAGAGTCAACTTCGTATAGGTTAGCTTGAAAGTATTAGGATATGAGACATTACAAGTATTGCGAAGACTTGAAGAAGTGAAGAAGTAAGAAGCTACAACGACAACATCATCCTTCCACTTGAGGTTAGTGATATTTGACTTGAACTGTTTCATTCTCTAACGTATCTTTCAAGTCGTGCATATTGAAAACAAAACTGCGAAGCATGAATGACACTCTAGTTAGACATAGTATTAAGGAATGCAATACGAAGTTTATTGCTTAACCATTAAACTTTGTAGATAAGACATCGACATGATCGTTTGAATGCTATTGTGATTATGTATGGGTATGAGGTAAAGATTTCATCCTAGGAAACAATGTTTTACATTTGTTTTAAGAAAGTAAATTCATAAACTTGTTTTGTGAATCGAAAAGGAAATCGCCAGGCATTACTGGTATTGTTATTTATTGCACATCTTTGGAACTACCAATATGTGTGATTAGTATAACTGCTCATGACTTGTTTATGTTCTTGGTAAAACTATTCACAAAGGCCTGACTTTTTTATTGGTATGACTTTTATTAGTGAAACCGATCGATCTTAAGTAATCACCCGAGATAAGTATGATCGATTTTGTGATTTTGTGTATGACCTGCTGCAAAAGGGAACCGATCCTAGTAAGAGGTGCAACATATCACAAAGGGGAATCGATCCTTGTATGAGGTGCAGCAAGTTTTTAAAAAAAAAGGGAACCGATCCTATGGACATGTGCAACACGTTTTTAGGCAAAGGGGAACCTATCATATGGACATGTGCAGCAAGTATAAGTTAGATACCATATATATGTGGGGAACCGATCCTAGTACCTAGTCAACCAAATTTTTAGAAAGCTAGTGTGACTATGCACAAAGACTCACATGGAGGTAGAACCGAAACTTGTTTTGGTAGAACCGTGAAACCCATGATTTGTTATTGAGTGTTCTTGATCAATCACATAGTTCTTGAAAGTCAGATGAACCAATTCTAAACTTGTTTGGAAGTGTGGCAAATCGGTTTCAAGGTTGTAAGTATGAAAGAGGAGTTACAAAGTAAGGATGTCGACATACTTTGAACATGTGTAGTAATGTTAATTGATCAAAGTTATTCCTTAATAGCTAAAGGAAGAAAATCCCAGATCGAATAAAATAAATTGAGAATCTTTTATTTAAGGTTTTTAATTTTATTTTTGGAAAATGAAAATTAGTAATGTGCATTTGCTAGTTGGAGATTTTCCAAGAGATTTTCGGTCAATATTTGGACAAAGCATTTCCAGGAATTATGGAAACCGAATCTGGAATATATTGCAGATTTTAAGAATATTTTCGGTTTTGGAAATTCCTTGGTGTCCAAACTTCCTTGGTCTATAAATATGAAAGTTTGCATTTCGAGCAAACGAATCCTCGTACAGCAAAACTATCTTATTTGTGCTGCTACTGGTGAAGTCGCCTATTCTGAGAGGAGAGTAACCTAATTAGGCGAAATATCTTACGGCCGCTCAGTTTAAAGTCTTCTTTGATTGAGAAGCTCTATTAGTAACATTGGTGGAAAACTAGATAATTGTGGTTTATCTTTTTTTTTCGACTGATTTGATTGACTAACGGTGGTTGAACTTTGATTGCACCTAGTTTGTATATGCTTGAGAATCTTCTCTTCCGATATAAGATTCACTCAAACTAGATCGGTTTCGACGGGGATCTTTAGACTGCTTGTAGTTCTAAAGACGTCTTGTGATAATCCATTGTTAATGCACTCCGTTCGCATGCGTGATTGATCACAAGAGATTCAAGTTTATTGTGTGCGGTGTTTATTGAAGATCGAGAAGATTTGAAGACAAAGAAGACTTTGAAGATTTTCGAGTTGGGATTCATAATCTTTGGTGTGCACAATACTTGTTTTTAAAACAGATCCAACTATAATCGCTTTATCCTTGTGGTAGATTAGATTGATTAGTTGTATATATCCAAGCATCAATACAATTCTTTGTGATTAAAAGTATTGATTGCAAAATCTTAACAATTACCTTTGGTAGTTGATAATAAGATAGATCTAAGAACTCGACAAAGGAGTTTATTGAGATAAACAGGAAGAGCCTTTGTCGAACTCATATCACTTGGTTGAAAAGAGTTGCTACCAAACATATTTGTTGTTCCTTTACTGTTTGGAATATGAACCAAAGGAATTGTTCCAAGTACGTGACTTATTACAGTCGGAGGCGTGGGAATGGAGACGAACTAGGTGAACTATAGGTTTAGTTACTTGGTCTCAACTATACGAAGTTGGTTTGATTTTTGTATAGCGGCTTAATCCTGAGAGTATTCAATTCTGGACAAGGTCCCGGGGTTTTTCTGCATTTGCGGTTTCCTCGTTAACAAAATCTTGTTGTGTCATTTACTTTTATTTTCCGCAATTATAATGTCGTTAACAAAATTATAATTGTTGTTATTATAATTTTAAGTGAATCACACAAACATTAATTCATATTTACTTGATAAGTAATCCTATTGTGTTTGGTTAAGTCCGAACATTTTATCAAGTAAACATACTTCGTTGTTGTATTGTCTCGATCTCGTATCCATAGACGACCACACGAAGTGTGAACCGATTTGTTGAATTGTCTCGACTAGCCCATAGACAATCACTTTCGGAGAAAGGACTTATAGTGGAAAAGTTTTAGTTTGAGGTATATTTGGGTATCCTCGTCTTTCACATACCTCTTTCCATAGCTGATTTGATCTTGATGAATAAAAGAACCAATAAAGAAATCCCAAAGAAGAACGCAAGTATCACAGTCGTTTCTATGATCAGTAGAACACAATGAAGTCAGAATAATTATATAACAAAGTCTGTCTACACTCTTATTAATCCTTATATCTCTCTGTTTGATGGTTACAGAAACTTTTGAGATTGTTTTCAGTGAGTGTAGGGACATGTTCCTGATCTCCTTAAATAAATCTTCCATCAAGAGTCACAACAAACATGAGAACCAATTCCAAAAGACATGTTCTTTCAAGACAAAGGGCACAACCTAAGTGAAGAGACACATTGGTTACTTATAAACGTTCCTTATTATGATGTGGCACATGGGCCACATTACTGTTTTCTTACATTTTACGTTAACCCATTTCTTTCGGCTTTCCACACAAAGCCAAGCATACATACATTAATCAAGATTTCAATTCAACAACTAGTTATCAAACGGTCTTAGCCGCATGCAATCGAGTACATCGCAAAGAAGATAACAAGCTAGTTAAATGAATCCACTTACACGAGTGGGGCGTAATTGTTTGTTGTATATAGATGAAGAAAGTGCATAACTTGAAGTACTAGACAAAAATCAATCATGATACAACCGCCCAACCAAGGATAGCTACTAAACCCTTAAAACCCAATTTTTAGGCGAAAATGGATTTTACTACTAAATAAAAATCCAATGGTTGAAGAAGATAAATGGAATAGTTAAAAGAAGGGGTTCTTACTCCTGACGATGATTTTGCTTGCTAGAGGAAATTCCCATTATGAATTTGAAGAC
>JAJJWW010015830.1:0-67452 GCA_023531295.1 Papaver armeniacum
AGGAATGAATTTAAACCTTGACAAATGCACTTTGCGCGGTGAGTGCTTGTAGATTCGAGAGATCAATCTGTGCAAGTCCGGCCTAAACCAAGAAATGGCCGTTCCGACTTGTTTCGGTCACAAAGTGAAGGAGATGGGGTTGATCTTAGGGAGGAAGCGAAGAAGGTGTTGAGATTGTGAAGGTGTTGGCTTGCTTATGACTTGTAACAGAAAGATGAGCAAGCTTACGGTTGATGCAAGCAGGCTCTGAGTGTTTGAATACGGTTTTTGTATTAACACTTGGTTTCTGTCGACTGAACTTGTGTTGTTTTGTCCCCGTTATTCCTCGTTTGAAATAGGGCGGAGAACCTATTTATACAAGTCATTGAGCCTCATTCACGTTTCTCGTGGGAAGTGGAGGTAATGGAATGATGGAGTGGTGGAGTTGTGTGTCGGTAGCATACGACCGGTCTTGCCCACTTCTCCGGTTCATCTAACCGTCCATGACTTCCCTAACACGTTCTTGTGATGGCGCGTTGCACGCCGCACGCGTAAACCGCCGGACCAATACCCCGATAAGTATCCCCGGTTTGTGACATGATTGATAACGGAATGTGGATCGTGGATCCACGGAAGGTAGCATGTAATGCTGAATTGAATAAGCTGCGTTATTCGTAAAGTCGATACTTGTGGAGTATCGTGTGTATTTTATGCAGTGCTTGCATTACGGTGTGGTAAAGTGATGGGTAATGACTCCTCACTATCCAAATAACTCGACCGGGTTGTATAACCAAGCTTGGTGAAGTCGGACGGATGAGATGATGTTGGAGACACTCATCTGCGGCCAGATTGATGAAATTAGGGTTTTAAAAGAGGTGCGCAAGCATCACTCTTGACTTGGTCGAAACCAAGCATGGGAAGGATTTTGTAGAGGACCCGACCATACATGCGTGTTGACGGCATGATGGTGTACACGTCCATGTCTCTCCGTCTCATGAAGATGCAATCTAGGCCACTCAATTTGACCGTCAAAGAGGAGTGGTTGAGATCGGTTTGCGACGAAATCCCTTGCCGCAAAGGAGTTGGAAACCGCATGACATCCCAAGTTTGGGCGTGCGTTCCAAGACGACCCATCTTGGTCGGTCTTGGTCGATCATACTACCGTGTAGGTGGTAGGTTGGTGTTCACACCTATACTTGATTATCCCATGAAAATGTGATCTAAGCCACTCAAATCATCGGTGAAGTTGAGCGGTCGAGATCGGTTAGGATTTGGGAGTGTAACCGCACGAGTTTGGGCGTGCGTTTGGGTTGGCCGGGCATGGTATGCCTTGGCCGACCGCAAGAGGAGGTAGATGGGCCCACGGTGGTCATCTTTGGTATGACCGGCCTTGGTTAATCCAATCTGTGACCCTCCATTAAATGCGGGAGAAGATGGACGCGCGTGATGACTTGAAACCCTAATTTTGGCTTTCAAAGCCGCGCGACCATGCTCTTTCAGGCGGACGAATTTGTTGTAACCAACCATGGTTGGCTTTGACCGATTGGTCAAGTGTGTAGGCGGTCACACGGTGATCGTGTTGACATGCTACGGGCCCTTGAGTCTACATCTGCACCCTTAAATGCATTACTTGCGAAGATGGATGGATGAGATGTTTTGCGGCACATGTAATATGCCGCAAACCTAATTTAGGGTTTTAGTCCATAATGCTTGGTATGGACGGTTTCTTGGCAAGCAAAGCCAATGGTCGACCATGCGGGGTGGTGTGTGTATTCCATACACTTGAGGGTGATGGAATTGATCGTGGTCATCCAATCATGCTTGTGGAGTTGGATGACTGCGATCGAATCATATCGGCAAGCTAAGGACGTGGGTATTCCATACCATGCTTGGGGTGATGGAATTGATCTGTGGTCATCCAATCATGCTTGTGGAGTTGGATGGCTGCGATCGAATCATATCACGGCAAGCTAAGGCCGTGGGTATTCCATACCATGCTTGGGGTGATGGAATTGATCTGTGGTCATCCAATCATGCTTGTGGAGTTGGATGATTTGCGATCGGATCATATCCGGAGGCCCGATACTGGTCAAGTCCGGATGCTCAATCGGGCTAATATAACACACCGAGAGGGGCTCAATCGGGCTAATATAACACACCGAGAGGGGCTCGGGCTAATATAACACAGGAGCATCGGCTGTACGGGTATTTCGTACATGGTTTCATTATAGTGCTTGGAGGTTCGTGTTACTCTATATATGAGTAACACTCAGTCTCATGCACATCGATAATGATTCATTATAGTGCTTGGAGGTTCATGTTACTCTATAAGAGTAACACTTTCAGTCGTCATGCCACTTTGATAATGAGTACGGGGAAATACAAAAGGCGATATGAAATTCACAAGAAGGGATTGTTGCTACATGATCCATTCTTGGTGAATTAAGTGAGGGAATATCAACACTTATAAATGGCTTTATCTTTTACAAGATGTCGGCGCATGATTTTTCAGGCTTTTTACAATTTTAACCTTAAACGAAAATCCACCATCAACATTAAGTCCCCGCCTAGCACATAATGGTTACATTATTGTGTGGTAGGCATGAGATGGTGACATGCATACATGAGAAAGACAAGGTAAAAGGAGTTTACAGGAAGAGTGTCGGCCAGACCGCTAGTTTTCCACGGCAGTCACGCTTGTATGGAATCCCTGGTGGGGCCGGTTTCTTTCTTTGGGTATTTGAATCGGAAGAGGAAACCAAACAAAGAGGAATCCTTGTTCTATTGGGATTCTTCTAATTTTTGTCTATAAAAAAGCCAAACTCCTTTTCTTTTCTCACGAATTTTCTTTTTCTTATTTTGTTCTCGTAGCAACCTTCTAACTCTTTCGATCAGTCGCTTCTTTGTTGCCCATTCTTGCGGTTATTGGGAAACCGCCGCCGTCCCGTTCTTAGGAGTTGCTCGTCTGGCCGCTCAAGGTAGGTTTCGCTCCTTTTTTTTTTTTTTTTTTTTTAACGGTCAAACCCTAGTTTTGTTAGGTAAATACCTTTTGTAAGACATATGCATGCTTAGCTTTCCCCACCATTTGACTTGAATCCAGTAGACCACGATTCCCATGAATAAAGAAAATCGTATTGTGATGTATGCGGATGAATGCGGGCCGCCGTATATGCCGGAACGTGGGTCTTATTCACATATGCTTGACTGAAATTTGAAACTTATACAGACTTGAAAGTTATCTTAGGAGAACTTGAAGTCAATACTGGGACCGAAACTTGTCTTAGGACTAAAATTCGTACTAGGCGAAATCGGGTGAATTTTGTGCGGATTTGAATGGTATTTGGACCGGCCATTGCATGCTCCGCTCGTGAGTTGTGTCTTGCCGTGTGTGACTACACTTCTCATGTGCTTTCATACAAGTTCTAACTCTGTCTTTTATCTCATTGCGGTAGAAAGAAGAGAACTCCTATCAATATGTCTCCTGAAGATAATCTTGGTGCCAAGTCGGGAAGTGTTGACGGCTTCAAGGATATGCCGAACATCAATGATGAGTTGTTCACCTCGTCTTTTCCAAATATTAGGAAGCATCCTTCTCATAAGATAGTCTTGCTTTCCAGATTCGAGAAAATATGGATCTTGACCCATTTTCTTCTTCCGCACTTGTGATGAGATTTTGTCTCCAAAGGAACGAATATCCGCCTTCTCCTATTGACTTCAAGATTTGCCATGCTCATTTGGGTTCTTATGAGGGATGGATGAGGCATGTTGAGTAACAAGGGCATTAAGGACAATTTGACCAAAGCACAAATCCTCGATGCGGTCATGGCATCCGCTACCCTTGAAATTAGGAAAGACACCGCGGGCTTGATCACCTTCATTTCTCGGTGGCGTATTTCCACTCACACGACCATATCTAGATGGGGAGAGATGACTATTACTTTGGAGAGTGTAGGTTGCATTAATGAACACGCTGTTCTTTGGAAGTCTTTCTTACGAACTCTCGATGCGGAACAAAGTAATTATGATGCTATACTTCAAAAGGCGGAGGGATTCGAGGACAAGGAGGAGAGAAAGGATGCGAGATGCTTTTATACTTGGTGGGTTTCTTGAGTGGTGCCGAGTTGGAAAACGAGCTCAGCGTGATTGCGTTTCTGTCTTTATGGCTATCCGGGGATATATTTGATGATGATTGGGGAAGAAGACCATAAGAGGTGAGCTTGTTAAGATTGCCATAAGGTGGCCTTGGTGAAGTTCTTCTTCCTCTAGGTGCATTGTTCCTTGGATCATTTTGTATTCTCATCCGGACGCTTTAGCAATGGATATGCACGTTTAACGGGTACAAGAAGGTGGGTCGCACGTTCACTTCGCTTTTCTTCGAAGCGCTCTTATGGGAACACTTGAAGTTATGCTCCTACTCCTACACCTTCACTCGTTAACTTGTACGGCTCGAGAATACTCCGATGGAATAAGAAGCGTCCTAAAGCCGGTGCGAAACTTGTGGAGGTATTTGACAACATTTCTTAGTAGATTTTCGTCCATGGGGGCGATTCACTCTTCCATCGTTCAGCCAAAGACCTTTGCTTGACGATCCCTGAGCGTTGTGTTGCGTCGATGTTAAGACCATGAGATGCGGGGAAATTATTTACCCGCTGTTTGCATTCCAGGTATGTCCGTCTCTATTTAACGAAGAACTTGCTGTGACTCCGTACAATATTGCCAGGGCTGCTCGTCAAATGGGATTTGATCGGGGTGTTCCATTCATCCGTCCAGGTAGTTTCAAAGGAATTTCTCTTGAGTAGTCCGAATCTTGACGTGTTCTTAGAGCGGGTGAGCCTTCCCTTACGGCCTATTGGGAGAAAACCGGTGGTGACTGAGATAAGTACAAGGAATTTTGGAGGAGGCTGTTGGTTTTTCAGGGATTCTCGGAGAGTGTTGTGACGATCCGTGGTGAACTATCTTCGACGTCTTGACGAAGCATTTCCGGTTGAAGCCACTTCCATCAAACGGACCGGAGGTGAGAGTTGCGGTCCCCAAGTAGGAGAGAGACTCAAGAGGCAAGCATGCGGTCAGGTAATTCTCAATTCCTCCAATATGCGGTATTTAAATTTCTTCCGTCGGTTCTTTCATTTTCTCCGGTGTAAATTCTTAAAACGATCCTTGCTTGAAATCGGGGAATATCGAAAGATAATGCTTTCACAAGGTTGGCACGCATCCAAAACGAGAAGGTTGGCGATGGGTCCTCATCTTTAAGAAGTCGGCGGTCACGGACCTTCATGCCGAGAAGTCCGACGGTATGGAACTTCATCCGAGAAGTCGACGGTATGGAACTTCATCTTTGAGAATCGACGGTATGGAACTTCATGCCGAGAAGTCGTGGCATGGAACTTCATGTTGAGAAGTGCGGAGAAACCGCTCCTTTTCGACCACGACATAGATGATGGCTCGGTGGAACAAGGCTTCCCTCGGTGATCTTGTTGGCGAGGGTTGTGATGGAAATTAGCACCAGTGAAAAGAGGCGACACCTGCTTTGTAGTTGGGGCGGCTCCCCTCGAAATTCGTCTGAGCAGGTTCCGGTCAATATGGCCATTGTGGTGACTCCTTCGAAAAGCCCCTGCACGACAAGGTTCTGCGGTTGGTGAATTCTGGTGATGCGACCTGGGGCTTTGTTCGATCCTCCTTTGATATCCCTTATCCGAGGCCATGTGTTGGTTGGTGGATTGAGCGTGCGGTCAGTTCAAAGAGTTGTACACGGCAATATGGGAGAAGCACGGTCATATTGCTACCACCACGAAACTCAAAGTCGTCTTGCATTGGTCAACGCGTCCAAGAAGCTTTATCTACTATCAAGGGATGAGCGTCACGGCGGTCGAGCGGTTCTGAGGAGATGGTCGAAGACTGGAAGTGCCATCGAGACGTGTTTGCGCAATACGGTTTCAATGCTCCTTGGTTCTTCGAAGGGTTCTCCAAGATTCAGGAGTTTCAGAAATTACAGGACGAAGTCCCCTCTGCGGACTGCGTTGCTCGCCAGGAAGAAGAGGTCGAAAAGCTGTCTGCGGAGTTGAAGCTGAAGCAGGCCGTGCTCCAAAGGATGAAGGCCGCTTTCGCCCAGAAGGACGATTTGTTGCTGAAGGACTTCCCTTGATGTGTGCCATATACTTGTCTCTTCTTTTTTAGATGTTTCTTCTTTTTGAGTGATAGTGAGGATTTTCTTTCGTAATTTGGCTTAGGTTTGGATAGGTAATTGAATTGGCTTATTTTTGAGATAGTTTGTGAACAACCTTTTTGAAAGGGATTATGTTAAATGAAATTTGCATCTTGGTCATGAATGATTGCGCATGAAATTGCAAATGTTATGTAAAAGGGAGGTACGAATGGGAACAAACATGGCGTTTGATCACTGAGCCTCTTTTTCCACATGCGGGATGCTAAGTCCCAGTGAATTCTAAACTATCTCTCTTGTAAAGTTGTTGAGTAAAACTTACTTGCCTTTTGAAGCCTCACCGTATCGACAGGAGTAGCCTCTCTAAGAAAATCCTCCAAGCTATCTCTCCGAACAGAGCTTCTCCGAACAATGCGCTTCAAAGCGTTGCATTCTTGGTGGGGTGATGAAGGAACCGATGGTAATGACAGTACCTCGGATCCATTACTTGTTGATCGGTAGGTGGGCGCCGTGCGGGGTAGCTTCAACTCTCCATTTCGCACCCACGTCTCCGGTAGCTCCAGGATCTTCTTCGTTGGGAAGGGGAAATGTAAGTACCTTGAGTCCGGCTTTTCCGCGTTAGTGGGCGTTGTAACGTCTCTCCGCTGGCTTTGACGTGGAACAGGGGATGAAGTTGGGAGATTTGTGAGTGCCATCATATTTGCGGATCGCTTGCCTAGGTAGAGGATGTGGAAGGTGTCGTAATGTCTTTATTTGAGTGACCGGATTGAACGCTCCCATCCTCTGTACTCACGCGTTCCTTGATTGATCTCTCTTTCCTCAAGCATTTCTTCACTCGGTTGAAAGGTTGATGCGGGTCGGAAACAGTCTTCCGGGCCAGGCGAGGGTTTTAGATATAAATCTTCTAACACGGTTCCATGAGGCTGCCGGGCTCCCCTTCTTTATCTGCGAGACATTGTAGTGCTCAGGACAAGTCTCTTCTCCCGTGGAGTTGTCTCGTTCTCATCGTCATTGGACCCTGCTGTTCATCTTTCCCGAGTCCCCCGCGATTACGCGCTATTTTTGTTTCTCCCTGGTAAAGGTGTGATCCCGGCTAAGGATTCACCGTTTCTTGCGGAGTGGATGCATCCTTCTTGTAATTGTCTTTGCTATGTCATTCAAAAGGCGAAATGTCTCGCTCCGCAGCTTGGTGATACTGGCTTGATTCGCAAGACATCCTCCAACGTTCCAGCTATGCTTCCCATGATATCTCGAACCACTGCCGGACTCGGGTGAAGATACATCGTGACACAAAAACCGAAGAATTGAGAATTCAATTTTTGTAACCGATAGATCAATCTCCCACTTTGTGGTCGCCAATTGTTGATGGGTGAAAACTACTCTGCAGAATTTGGTAATTCGGGGTGTGGATGAGGAATGAATTTAAACCTTCAACAAATGCACCTTGCGCGGTGAGTGCTTGTAGATTCGAGAGATCAACTGCAAGTCCGGCCTAAACCAAGAAATGGCCGTTCCAGACTTGTTTCGGTCACAAAGTGAAGGAGATGGGGTTGATCTTAGGGAGGGAAGCGAAGAAGGTGTTGAGATTGTGAAGGTGTTGGCTTGCTTATGACTTGTATGAGAAAGATGAGCAAGCTTACGGTTGATGCAAAGCGGAGCTACGAGTGTTTGAATACGGTTTTTGTATTAACACTTGGTTTTCGTCGATTTGAACTTGTGTTGTTCTTGTCCCCGTTATTCCTCGTTTGAAATAGGGCGGAGAACCTATTTATACAAGTCATTGAGCCTCATTCACGTTTCTCGTGGGAAGTGGAGGTAATGGAAT
Source organism: Papaver armeniacum (assembly GCA_023531295.1). Classification (NCBI taxonomy): domain Eukaryota; kingdom Viridiplantae; phylum Streptophyta; class Magnoliopsida; order Ranunculales; family Papaveraceae; genus Papaver; species Papaver armeniacum. The sequence goes on from JAJJWW010015830.1 coordinate 7,965, forward strand.
GATGGAGTGGTGGAGTTGTGTGTCGGTAGCATACGGCCTAGGTCTTGCCCACTTCTCCAGTTCATCTCTAACTAGTCCATGACTTCCTAACACGTTCTTGTGATGGCGCGTTGCACGCTGCACGTTGTAAACCGCCAGACCAATACCCGATAAGTATCCCCGAGTTTGTGACATGATTGATGTCCGGAATGTGGATCGTGGATCCACGGAAGGTAGCATGTAATCTTGAATTGAATAGCTGCGTTATTCGAAAGTCGATACTTGTGGAGTATCGTGTGTATTTTATGCGTATTGCATTACGGTGTGGTAAAGTGATGGGTAATGACTCCTCACTATCCAAATAACTCCTGACCAGGGTTGTATAACCAAGCTGGTGAAGTCGGACGGATGAGATGATGTTGGAGACACTCATCTGCGACCGTTGATGAAATTAAGGTTTTAAAAAGAGGTGCGCAAGCATCACTCTTGACTTGGTCGAAACCAAGCATGGGAAGGATTTTGTAGAGGACCGACCATACATGCGTGTTGACGGCATGATGGTGTACACGTCCATGTCTCTCCGTCTCATGAAGATGCAATCTAGGCCACTCAATTTGACCGTCAAAGAGGAGTGGTTGAGATCGGTTTGCGGCAGAAATCCCTTGCCGCAAAGGAGTTGGAAACCGCATGACATCCCAAGTTTGGGCGTGCGTTCCAAGACGACCCATCTTGGTCGGTCTTGGTCGATCATACTACCGTGTAGGTGGTAGGTTGGTGTTCACACCTATACTTGATTATCCCATGAAAATGTGATCTAAGCCACTCAAATCATCCGGTGAAGTTGAGCGGTCGAGATCGGTTAGGATTTGGGAGTGTAACCGCACGAGTTTGGGCGTGCGTTTTTGGGTTGGTAGGGCATGGTATGCCTTGGCCGACCGCAAGAAGGAGGTAGATGGGCCCACGGTGGTCATCTTTGGTATGACCGGCCTTGGTTAATCCACCGTGACCCTCCATTCATCCTTAGGAGAAGATGGACGCGCGTGATGACTTGAAACCCTAATTTTGGCTTTCAAAGCCGCGCGACCATGCTCTTTTGGGCGGACGAATTTGTTGTAACCAACCATGGTTGGCTTTGACCGATTGGTCAAGTGTGTGGCGGTCACACGGTGATCGTGTTGACATGCTACGGGCCCCGAGTCTACATCTGCACCCAAATCGTGCAGCCTTGCGAAGATGGATGGATGAGGCATTTTGCGGCACATGTAATATGCGCAAACCCTAATTTAGGTTTTCCGTCCATAATGCTTGGTATGGACGGTTTCTTGGCAAGCAAAGCCAATGGTCGACCATGCGGGTGGGTGTGTGTATTCCATACCTTGAGGGTGATGGAATTGATACGTGGTCATCCAATCATGCTTGTGGAGTTGGATGATCTGCGATCGAATCATATCCCAGCAAGCTAAGGCCGTGGGTATTCCATACCATGCTTGGGGTGATGGAATTGATCTGTGGTCATCCAATCATGCTTGTGGAGTTGGATGACCGCGATCGAAATCATATCCGGCAAGCTAAGGCCGTGGGTATTCCATACCATGCTTGGGGTGATGGAATTGATCTGTGGTCATCCAATCATGCTTGTGGAGTTGGATGATCACGCGATCGAATCATATCCGGAGACTCGATACGGTCAAGTGGGATGCTCAATCGGGCTAATATAACACAGAGAGGGGGCTCAATCGGGCTAATATAAACACCGAGAGGGGCTCGGGCTAATATAACACAGAGCATCAGCTGTACGGGTATTTCGTACATGGTTTCATTATAGTGCTTGGAGGTTCGTGTTACTCTATATATGAGTAACACTCGGTCTCATGCCACAACGATAATGATTCATTATAGTGCTTGGAGGTTCATGTTACTCTATAAGAGTAACACTCGATCGTCATGCCACACCGATAATGAGTACGGAAATACAAGGTCGATATGAAATTCACAAGAAGGGATTGTTGCTACATGATCCATTCTTGGTGAATTAAGTGAGGGAATATCCAACACTTATAAATGGCTTTATCTTTTACAAGATGTCAGCGCATGATTTTTCAGGCTTTTTTTTACAATTTTAACCTTAAACGAAAATCCACCATCAACATATATATATATATATATTCATTTGGACATTAAGTGTTCGGATGAGATATCCGGTCATCCACCAACCGGATGGACTCTCCACAACAACCCCCTCAAATTTGAGGGGTACCTAACGAAGTTGATGGTTTTGTGGACTCTTCAAAACACCATAGTAGCGTTTTTTTGGTCCATATCTTGTGGATCATCCTAGACTTATAGATGAATTTACTTCCCATTAGGAGTTGCCCTAACCAGACCAGGTGACCGTAGACATATAATAACATGGATAACAGTAATATGAGTAGCAGAGGGATTCTTTTGTCAAATCCAACCAAATTTTATAGCAGTAACGGTCACAAAGGTGTCTTGGATAACAAATTATCTGGTTTGGTCTGAATCGGTAACATTGTCTTTTTTGGTGTTGTTGTAGGTGTTGTTGATGTTGTCATTGTAGATGAAATTGTTGAAGATGTTGATAATTGAGTTATCAAAGGTGATGATGTTATTTGCATCTCAAATGAAGATAATCTTCTAATAAGAGAAAATCTCCAACCCCTGATAAGAAATCCAAATCACTGCTTATACAACAGTAGTGTTTGTTGTGTCACGCAACAGCTGAGATACATTCATTTTTCTAACTGGTGGCTGAAATCTTCCTTCCTCCTTTTTTTTTGGTAAATCCAAAATGTATTAATAAATAACCAAAAATACAAAGCAAAATAATTAGTAAGAAAAGAGGTCAGAGAAACCCCAAAAACTTACTACTCATTTGAAACGCAAATAAGATACATTTGGTAATTCAACAGAAGATAAGAAATCAGGTCGTCCAATGAAATGTGTACTCTCCTCATTAGGTAGAATACAACCTCTTTTAGCCATATTATCCGCCGCAAAGTTTGCCTCCCTATAGGTGTGATCAAATCTTATAGCCTCATGATTAGAAGAAACTGCACTCCATCGCTTTCTAACGAACCACAGAAGAGTAGAAGAAGAAAAAGCCTTGACATCACTCATCGAATCTGAATGGATACAAATCTTCAAGTAACCCCATTGACGCGCCCATTCCAAGCCAACTATAATACCAAAAATTTCAGCAAGGTAATTGGTTGTTATACCCAAACCCACACTCATTGCACCAATAACATTAGCTCCATGATCACGCGCTACAACTCCAGCCCCAGCCACACCCGGATTCCCACGAGCCGCACCATCACAGCACAGCAAAAGTTCGTCCATAGCCGGAGGTATCCACCTACATTCAACCGGAACTTGCGCCTTAACCTGTCTATGCGCCACCTTGAAAAAATCCAACACATTTAAGTCTTCAACAGTATTAAACATGAAGCCCTTGAGATGCCTCAAATAGTCATGCACTTGATATAAAACACTAGTATAATACACTAAACTAACTAGTGATAGATTTACAGCAAGAACAAAATCGAACACCAAACTGAAAATAAAGCCTAGATAAAACTGAAACTGAAATTCAAGATAAAAACTAAATATAGATATAAAATAGTAATAGAGACAAGAAGAAAAGATTAAGGGGGATGTTTTTTGTTTCTCTGTTTTTCTTCAAAGGAGAGAGAAAGTTTTCTCGTTTCTTTCTTTATTTTCTTCTTCTACTACTTATTCAATTGATTCACTTATGAATTTGACTTCTCAATATTATTTATTTTTATATGGGAGACCATTGACGAATCCAGGAAATGTTGGCTAGGGGACGATGATATAAAGCGGAAAGTAATACAATTAAAATGCAACCGAATATCGTAAAAATAAAAATAAATAATTAGACGTTTTTTCCTACCAAAAGAGCCATACGAATTATAAAATATTTAAATTAAATATTAATTATACGTTAAATTTTGACCAAGCGATGCTCTGACAATCTCCATATTTGTAAATTTAGTGATAAAACTATCAATTATATATAGACTTAAAAGTACATATATTTCCAGGTCAACCTTTATAACGCCTCTTGATTTAATGAATCTTCAACCCTCTTGAACTCTTCGTTCTTCAGGTTCTTTTATGGTTATGTATGTGTTTGTTCAACACCTTGTTGTTGAAGATTCGTAGCATGATATAACTTATGAGAATAATAAAGTTAGAGCATTTAGAATGAATAATCAATTCTATTCAATGGTTGTTATGCCAGTGTGTAGTATTTTTACTTACTTCAAATTTCATTAAACCAAAACTTTAAAGAATACAATTGCGCTATGTTCCCCACACCCCCTAGTCTTTAATTGTCTATTTTTGCTAGATTTGATATTTACATTCGTCCATGTAATTCACTCCCCCTTAGACAAAGCTCGGTAAAGCCATGTGTCTTAATATATTTCTACTAAAAAATTCTTTCCCTTTTTGTTATAAATTGACAAAGGTTTCACATATGGATCGTAATGAACTACACCCTAAGAGATTATCAAGAATAAATTTAACATACCAGCATTTCGGATGATTCGATTAAGTCTTGAAACTTGGAAACTTAATCTAGGAGAGGTTTTTGAAGGTACTGTCGTGTCCTAAAATTTCACAACCGCATTCCTCACGCAAAGATATAAAGTTTAAGCACAAGTTCAAATTGAACTCTCCCCATTTATGTCATTCTTAAAGTGAACGACTATAGTGACCTTACTCTATATAAGAGAAGGATTTTTCTTGGACATTAATAAATTTTTATCCAATATTTTCCCACTTCTCCACAGTTACGAACAAAGAAGATTCAAAATAATGATCTTAAATTTTAGAGGAATCCAAAAACATAATTCTTTACGAGAAAAATTAAACATCAATAATACCTTATTGGTTAGAAACAAGAGTAAATAGTTTAATATTTATGTTATGATTCATAAGATTTCGTTCATTATAGCCGATTCTGAACGTCAAATTTAAAGTCACAATACGTACAAGAAAAATAAACCCATGACTAAGAATTATACTATGAATTCCCTGAAATATATTCAAAATATAATCATGGAGATTAAATATTGCAATTTTGTTCTCAAAGGTTTACTCCTCTTTTAGCCAATTACAAACAAAATGAGTTAAAGGCGTAACTTATAAGATAAATTCATGAGAATATGTTCTAATCATACTTAGAGTTATTGAAAAAGTGGGGGTACAACAACCTCACCCAATACTCCGCTTAGCAATCTGTATGGACTAACTCCAATATACTTTCAAGAGAATCAACTAGATAGTCAGACTCAATCTTAAGAAAAGTATATCAAAGATTTATATCTCAATATCTCAATTCAATCCGCAATCAAACAAACAATAATTTGCGAGCCCGGTTGAATATAAGAGAGATAAACTTGAACGGTACCAAAGACCAATGTTCAAGGATCAATCAATTTCAATCAACAACTAAAAGTTGGATTTACCAATTGATCAATTCAATGCACAACCTGTGATATTTTAAATATATAACAAAATATAATGCGGAGAACACAGACACCAGAAGTTTTGTTAACGTGGAAACCGCAAATGCAGAAAAACCTCGGGACCTAGTCCAGATTGAACACACATTGTATTAAGCCACTACAGACACTAGCCTACTACAAACTAACTTCTGTCTGGACTGAAGTTGAACCCCAATCAATCTCACACTAATCCAAGGTACAGTTGTGCTCCTTACGTCTCTGATCCCAGCAACATACTACGCACTTGATTCCCTTAGCTGATCTCACCCACAACTAAGAGTTGCTATGACCCAAAGTCGAAGACTTTAATAAACAAATCTGTCTCACACAGAAATATCTACATGAATAGATAAATATGTCTCCCACAGAAATACCTACGAGTTTTGTTTCGTCTTTTGATAAATCAAGGTGAACGGGAACCAATTGATATATCGAACTTATATTCCCGTAGAACAGCCTAGAAATATTAATCACCTCACAATAATCTTAATCGACTAGCGAAACAAGATATTGTGGAGTCATAAACGATGAGACGAAGGTGTTTGTGACTACTTTTGTATATTGCATATCGGAGAAATCAATCTCAAGCCAATCTTACGATTATAAGCAAGATCAGATCACGCAACTGCAGAGAAAATAGTTGGGTATGGCTTCACAATCCCAATGAAGTCTTTAAGTCGTTAACCTAAAGGGTCTCGATAGAAACCTAAGGTTAAAGGAGAATCGACTCTAGATTATACAACTAGTATAACACAGAAGGTGTGGGGATTAGGTTTCCAGTTGCTAGTCTTCTACTTTATATAGTCTCCAAATCAGGGTTTGCAATCTAAGTTACCTTGGCAACAAAGCATTCAATATTCACCGTTTGATAAAAACATGATTAGATTCAAGCTAATATCTTCCAACCGTTAGATCGAACTTAGCTTGTTATACACACGTGAAATGTAACTCCATTTAGGTTTGAGTAACCGTACCTAAACGTGTACAATTAGTTGGTTCAACAGTAGTTAACCAATGGTTAGTCATATGAGCACTTTCATATCAACCTTATTCATCTTCACCATAACTAGTTCAAATGACTCAAAAGAACTAGTTAGAGAGTTGTTTAATTGCTTAGGTCTCATAGAAGAGTTGTTCAATTGCTTAGATCTCATAGAAGTATACAAGACACAATCGAAGCAAAAACATTTTTGATTCACTCGAATCGATTCATGACGATTTGCAAAAATTGCATTCCTTAATTTATAAATGTCTTAGTTCACGAATAAACAGTTTTCAGAAAATAACCCACTTAAGTACGCATACCTGTACGCATACTTAAGTACCCGGACTGAGCTTGTTTTCAGTTCACAAACTCCAGCAAAAATTCACGGGATGTGAACTTCCAAAAGTATGCGGACTTAGCTCCGGTCATCCTAAACCAGTAAAGTACGCATACTTTGGTTCAAGGATTTTGGACTTACACAAGTATGAATTCACATACAATGTTTATATCCAAACATGGTTATATATTCTAAACTCTCATTTCAATCATTGAAACTTTCTTAGAGGATGTTATATAGTTGTTATTCACAAACTATTTTTCATCAAAGCGATTTTCAAGTTATTGAAATAATCAATCATGACTTTCGTCACTAGTAAAGATGAACTTGGCCAAAGCGAAAGCTTACCAACACATATTTCGAGAAATAGATAAGCGAGATAAACTCGGCTCGCAATATAAAATGTGTATAATCGAAGTCTATATAGCAATACAACTTTTGTCTCAAGATAGGAGATAGAGTAGATAGACTTCTGAGTGATAAATAAGTTCAAATCTCCACATACCTTTTTGTCGATGAAGGTCCACCAGTTCCTTGAGTAGTTCTTCGTCTTTGCATGATGAACGTCATGGAGTCTAGATCTCAAATACACTTACTATCCTAGTCCGAGACTTAGCTATAAGTAGACTATAAATCAAGACTTATAGTTTTGGCAACTAAACTTGACAAACAAGCTTGAGATATCAACGCTTGCTAGTTCGACCGAGCAGTGCTCTAACAGTTATCAATAAATACCAAGTATTGCAAGCATCATCATCAAAATAAAATTTAAATAAATAAACTTCAATAATTCATAGAGGAAAATCTCTTCATCTTCCACATTAGATGGCTCTACTCATATTGTACTACATGTTTCTAACACCTCAAGTTAGTCTTTTAATGAATCACCAATTTGGAAGACAAAAAAAAAGTAGTAATGTATGAAAAATAATAATAAACTACTTCAAATACTAGTTTTTCTCCTTAAAACAATAAGAATAAATTCTTACAAGGAGTTAACTAGGAAGTTAGATCTCAACAACATCTTCAAACCATTTTCCATCACTGAAGGTTCCATCGATGTCTTTAATTCTCTTGACAGCATGTTGATTGTGTTCATGAGTGAAAACATTCACCTTTCAATCAATTTTATAAACAAACTCTCTGTTCTTATTAATTATCAGAGATCCACTTCTTTTGATTTCGAACCATAATTCGTTGTTGTTCAAGAAGTTTAGTTTGAATTTCGATTGTATTGGCTAGTAAGAGATGAAGATTTGTTGTTTCAGTCTTTGAACTATTTCATTCTTGAACCATGTTTTTCACAGTTTCAGAATACTAAAGTTTTGTTCTTTGCCTCATTGATCCTCCTTTAAAAGAAGACCCTTGCAGTTGTGCAGAACCAGAAAGTTTTTATTCCCTGTGTTCACCTTCTCAATCAAGAATGATGGTTTCATGAGATCTTTTGGTGTAACTAATATTTAAAGATGGAAAAACTAAAAAGGGAATACTGGCATATTGCAACTTAAATAGTTTCTTATATCTTATAAAAGGAAAGAGAAGCTACAAAAAGAAATCAATCAAGTAATAACCGGTTAAGAATTTTCATAACCGGGTTCGTGAACCATTTGGGTAAATAGTATAATTCACGAATGACATCAGTTCTTATAACATAAGAAGCCCCATCTAAAAGTTTTATCACAAACTTTAAGGAATAAAGACAATATACCTGAATTATCAAAAACATATCATTTAGTATGATCATCTACTGTTGTACTAGATATCAAATGTTATGAAATGATGAGGGTACCAAGTACACCACAATCTTTTCATTATCAACCTATAAGTCCTATACCTTGCGTGATCTAATATGGACAAAAACTGTCAAGAAGATAGCAACCACAAGGAATACACTTGGTATATAGTTTCTAATTCGAAACCGAACCTTAAACTATAAGGATCAACCCAAGTGTTTGGGATTAACGTATATTGTATTTACTTTTAATTATAACTAAAACAATAACTATAATTGTGAAAAGCAAAGTAAAGACACAACAAGATTTTGTTAATGAGGAAACCTCGAATGTAAGAAAAACCGCGGGACCTAGTCTAGTTTTGTATACTCTCAGAATTAAGACGCTATACAAAGACACTACCAACTTCGTATAGTTGAGACCAAGTAAATTATACCTTTATTTACCTAGATTCCTCAGTATCCATGCACTTACAACCAATCTGGCCAACACACACGAATCCTAAGATAAAGTCCACTATCTTAAGTTGCTTCAGCCTCTCTGAAGACTTTAAACACTCAACCCTTTCAATTTTCTTTCAAAGAGTAAATGACTAATATGTTTGGTAACCACTCTCATATCTCAGGAAATCAATCATAGATATTTTTGTTCAGCGTGACAAAGGATTTTATGTTTAAAATCAATTAAACTCATATGTCGGGTTTAGATCTTCCAAGATATAGATTAACAAGTTAACCAGATTGTGTCAAACAGAACTATCAGATTCAGATACTGAAGAGTACCACTAAATGATAACTTGTCGATCTAAATATGACTATCAATAACAAATCTATCAAAATATAAACTAGATCTAGTGGGATCCCAGCCGATCAAGTTTGTGCATGAAGCAAATCACAAGCATACGAAACCAATAAGAAAAATCTTCTTGTCTTCAAATCTTCAATAGTCTTCTGTACATGTACAATCACAAAATTGATTCCGGCTTATGATCGATCACACACAGAACAATGTCTATTAACAATGAATGATCAGAAGTCAACATCAGATCTAAAGACAGATCTGAACTACCACTAATCTCTTGATCTAGTTTGAGTGACCTTATATCATAAGAGAAGTCTCTCAAGAATAATCAAACTATAGATGCAATCAAGAGATAACAAACTGTTAGTCAATCAAATCAATAATTGAAAACTAAACTAACAATTCAATTGTAGTTTCCCACTAACTGAAAAAGAGGGTCTAACAACCACACCCAATATTTCGTTCGGTAATCTGTATGGACTAACTCCAATATATATAAATCCAAGAGAATCAACTAGACAGTAAGACTCAATCAAGGAAAGATATCCAGGAGTTATATCTCTTTTTCAAATCAATCAGCAAATCAACATAATGAAATCCGTGAACTGATTGGTATGAGAATAACTTGGACGGTACCAAATACCAATGACTAAGTGTCAATCAATTTATATTAACAACCAAAGTTTGTATTTAACAATTGATTGAACTACGCGTTACCTGTGATATTTTAATTATATAAAAATATAATGCGAAAAATAAATAACACATACACCAGAAGTTTTGTTAATGAGGAAACCGCAAATGCAAAATAACCCCGGGACCTAGTCCAGTTTTGAACACCACATTGTATTAAGCCGCTACAGACACTAGCATACTACAAGTTAACTATGGAATGGAATGTAGTTGAGCCCTAACCAAGTCCCAAACCGATTAAGGTACAATCGCGTTCCTTACGCCTCTTAATCCCAGCATGACTCCACACAGTTGATTCCCTTAGGTGATCTCACCCACAACTAAGAGTTGCTACGATCCAAAGTCAAAGACTTATAAACAAATATGTCACCAACAGATAAGTCTATTCTGATAGATAAATCTGTCTCCAACAGAAGTACCTATGAATTTTTTGTTCCGTCTTTTGATAAATAAAGGTGAACAAGAACCAATTAATAATCCGGTCTTATATTCCTGAAGAACAACCTAGAAATATCAATCACCTCACAATAACTTAACTATATGGTAGTAGAAGAAGTTATTGTGGAATCACAAAGAATGAGACGAAGAGCTATGCGATTACTTTTTATATCTTACCTATCGGAGGTAAATCCCGAGTTAATCTTAGAGAAGACAGTACTCAATACGATAGAACAAGTAAGATCAGATCACGCAACTACAGAGAAAATAGTTGGGTCGGGATTTATGAATCCCAAATGAAATCTTCAAGTCGTTAACCTATAATGGTTTTAGAAAAACCTAGGTTAAAGGAGAATCGACTCTAGTCGCAACTAGGACACAGGAAAGTGTCGAGATTCGGTTTTCCAGTTGCTAGAGTTCTGCCTTATATACTCTTTCAAATCAGGGTTTGCTTATAATCAAAGTTAAGATAACTTAGAAACAAGCCATTCAATATTCATTGTTAGATGAAAACCTGATTTAAGATTCAAGCTAAGTTTGTTTAAAACAAAAGCAATATCTTTCCACCGTTAGATGGTCTTAGCTTGTTACACACCAATGAAATATACTTTCATTTATATATGGATAACTGTACCTAAACGTGTTTATTGAGTTGGCTCAATAATAGTTAACCGAAGTTAGTGACCGCTGTCGTAGGCGTCAAAAATAATTACACTTTCTTACTACTCAAAATATATTATGAAGCAAGGGAAAGAAAGGATCGTTCCCACAGAGAGGTCTAGTTTGTCGTTTGTTTCGATTTCTTATATAAACAAATGGGGGATTTTTCTGATTTTTAATAAAGCAAACTAAACTAAAGGCAAACAAAGCAAAGCAAGCACGCAAAAATGTGAAGATATTGGTTGAGGATTTCATCTTCAATCACAAACATGTTTTCAACACAATAACTAGAATTGATATTTTAATCTCAACTTTTATCAAAGGCCCTAGAAAACCTTGATCGCAAGTATATCCCGCAAATCTCCTCTTGTCATCAACAAACACATTAAAAGATGCGAATATGAATTCTATCTTAGAGAATAACGTAACGTGTAAAAGCACTAATCAAGTTTAATTCCCTAGATGCATTAAATTCTATGAAATCAGGCCAATCAAAGCAATCGAACGTGTAAAAGCACTAATCCGATTTAACAAAGGTTATGACTCACTTGTGACTGGTAGGATATATCACTACAAGCACTACCCACAATTATGCTACTTGCAATCAGAAATTTATCACTTTTACGTATAATAAACTCTAATCTAGCAATAGAGATGAAAGAAACTCAATCGATAAGAGTAAACGATAAAGCATGGAGACAAAACTAATTTATTGAATAAGAAACATGCTTTGTGAAATCAAATTAATCCATAACCAATGATAGAATTAACTACTCATGTTAATGGGGTTCATAACAAGAAGAAAAATAAGAGTTTCCATGTCTAAAACCCTAGAACAAAAGTAGAAGTAGCAGAAGAGATAATAGATTAGATAATAAAAGAGATCCCCCCAAACTGCCTGTGAATAAGCTTTTTATATATCGACTTCTAAATCTCGACCAACTCCCAAGAGTTCGATATCAATGCCAAGCCCATGAGTGAAGCCCAGCCATAATAGGTCCAAGTCCATCTGAGTCAGATACCTGGACCGGTGAGTCAACTCGGTGTATACCGATTCCAGCCGAGTTCTGTCTATTTCTGGGTGATTCCTGCCGATTCCAGGCCATTGTATTCTTCCCTGTGAATATCCTAACATTCATCTATTGAAAGCATTCAACTCATGCCTTATCCACTGCAACACAGTTCCATTTCAGTTCAATCCACCAACTTCTATCTCCACAATCTGTAACTTCTCATGTTCACCTGTAACAACATCACTGCACCATATCCAGCAGCACCAGCTCTGCCTTCTTACCAGCATCACCACAATCTCTTCCTGAGTTGTTATCTATGGCACCAGCACCAGCACCTGCAATTACCATTTTTATTTCATTCACTGACTGTTGTGCTTGGTCTCATCTCCAACACCTGCAATCTTCAGTCCTCTCAGCATCATCCTGCAGCTGCAAATTCATATAGCTCTACCATCAGTACCTACTCTATCCAGTCATGATGGCTGCTCGTATTGCAAATCAACAGCAGTCTCACTCCATTCTACCTCCAATCTGCAATTTCACACTCAAGCTGCACAACCCATACAGTCACCAACAATTCCTTGTCTCAAATTCTGTCCAGCAGAACTCATTGGCAACAAACACCATCTTAGTTCCTCCTTGCTCCTGTAATCATTAACTTATACAACCCATTAATCCTTGAAGCAACGTTGTTCCATCCTAGCCAATTGCACCACCAGATTCATCTCCAATTGCATCTCATAACCCTTTGAATCAGCATTAGTCACCCAAATCATATTGTTCTTGACCATAATTCCCAACAGTTCTTCCAACGACATCAAGATTCAGTGGGACCAGTCTTCAAACCCATATCTCTTCATCAATTTCTCCACCAGAAGCTTACTCATCTCTGAATTCATCACAAACCCCTTCTTTGTATTTCATTCCTCCACCTTCCGTAAACCCTAACCTTCTATACCAATACCTAATTCCTTAACAGCCACAGAAGCCCATAGACTCAATCTTCTTCTTCATCTGCCATCAAATTTTCTCAATCTCTCGGATTTGATTGTGCCGCCATAACTTTTACTTCTCTCTGAATTTAGGACGAGAACGATCGAGAGATGATTTCTCTCTACTTAAGGGTTGTGTAAGAAATGAAGGTGGATACAGCCACCCAGGTTTGGCATATAAGGGGTAACCAGCTCATTCACGGCTTGTCGGTTTCGAAGGACTGACAGTCAAATTCCTTTCTCAACTCAACTGTCAGTTTTGAGGAACTGACAGTTCATTCTTCACCTCCTTCTCGCACAACCTAGCCAGCTCCACATCCATCAACCGCGAATGACACCAAGCAACGAATTGAGCATCTAATTCATGTCTTTCCTGTAAATGACTCCAAAACACCTATGAAACTCAAAAGCGAACATAAGATACATAATTCACACGAAAAATAGCAAAGAGAGCATAAATGCTAGATATAAAATTAGGTGTTTTATACACCTATCAAATTCCCCCACACTTAGACTTTGCTAGTCCTCGAGCAAATCAAACAAAACAATTATAAAACATACATACAACTCCGTGTCGTCGAGGCTACGGTTACTCTTAGCATAAATAACAAGCCTTTAAACCCCTAGGTGTCCCTAGTGGATGAGTTATAGTCTCGTGAAGGTTTACAAGAGGTCTACCTACAAAACCTATATTTCCAACTCCAGCTACCTATGACAAATCTATGAACGAATCCAAAATGGCTATTGGAGGAGGTACCCTGATGAGAATCCAAGTTAATATATATGTAAATTAAGCTCTACTCAGAAAGTTGAACAAACCACAATACTCGGAATCTGACTAAACACAATCACACATGAATAGATTAAGAAGATGGTTATAAAGGTAGATGTTTGCGAATGTTGACTAAGTGATCGGTGTTTCCCATACCTGTCTGAAGGTCACCGCCAAGATGAACCTATGAATCCTATTGGATTGAGATACGGTCCAATTCTAGTGTCAACCTGTTTGGCATATACAAGGGAACCATCAGTCAACAATCTTAATTCTAGATCAACTCAACTGGCATATACAAGGGAACCGGGAGTCGATTTTATTGAACAATAATAACAATTTTTTTTTTTACTTGACAACATGATTAGATCTTTCGGATCCAAGTGCATGCTTCTTGTCAGCAGATTACATGATAGTTCCTATGGATCATGCGTTCCACGCTTGTTTAGGCGACGGAGACAGGGAGAACACACACATATTGCTATCCAAGTGTCATATTTTTATTCCGGTTGGTCTAATTGGTCAGGTCTTTTTTTTTTTTTTTTTTTTAGTAACTCAATCACTCTATTTCATCCCAACAGTAATAACAATTCGAATTTAGTGACCCACCAAATCACTCAAGAGAAACAAAAAAAGTTTGCAAAAATAAAAACAGAAGGTGATATGGTGACATTCCGAGATATGGTAACAACTATCATATTATTTCTAACACTTGAATAATTCTGTCCTTTTAGTTAATGGGTTCCTCAACTCATGCAGCCAAGATGGTTCCATTCATTTAGATTGATAGTGTCATCCTAAAGGCACATGTTTCTAGGTTTCGGAGTGTATAAAGCAATTTTTTTTTTTGATTTATTATTATTATTATTATTTTATGAACACAAGGGAAAACTAACAAGGCTAAAAACTCTATATGAGAACACTCCCCCACACTTAAACTTTACATTGTCCTCAATGTAAACTTTAGTCAATCAAATTAAAGTTCAAGATGGGAAATTCATAACATGATATATATACACAATAAGAAAATAAAATGCATAATAAAAACTGATACTCCAACTCATAGCTATTTCTGAACAATAGAGGATAAACACTAAACAAGTTATTTAGTTGGCATCTAATCCCAACTCAGCCAATATATACCTCATCGTCAAAATAAAATTCCATCTACTTAGAAAGGCTAGTGTTTATTCTAAATTGTTCAAAAATCTCTAAAAGTTGGAGTTTTGATATGCAAATATCCAAAATAAGAAAATAAAGATAAAAGACTTGAGAAATAAAAAGATAGAGATAGATACACAAAACCATTGGGTTGCCTCCCATTTAGCGCTTGGTTTAAAGTCGTCAGCTTGATGCGTGTCGTAGGTGCAATCAAATTAATCAATGTTTCCACTCAATTAAAAATAATATAATGGAAGTCAAGTTCGTTCCCACGAGGAGCAAGAGATCTTAGTTGTAAAAGTTGTCACGAAAGGGGGGTGTAAAAAGCAAAATAAAAATAAACAAAGCAATTGAAATCGAAAGTTGAAAGATGTAAGCAATATGAGAGACAAGATCAAGGAATCCTTCTTCGTTACAAAACAATGATTAAAGTTATGTTCTTTTCTACTTGTTATTAGTCACAGATTATCACCAACCGTAGGATAGCAGGTCCGCTTAGCTAGCCCCAAAATCCCTAATTTCACCGAGTAACAGTCCGCTTTAGTTATCGATTCTATTCAAAAGAACCACCTTGAGGTCCGCTTACAAGATGTAATTCCCCGAGAATGCATTAAGATTTATGAATTTAGGTTTAGTACTAGTAGTTAAACTCGGTTCGCTTGGTTCACTTTCTAGCGTTGTTTCTACACACAATTGCTCCACGGAATCCCTCCGCAAGGTCTTGTGTTTTCTACTTGTGTAAAGTGTCGAGAACGATTACGTATTCCCTAACTTATACTAGATATAGATCAATTAACAAATCAATTTAGCGTGCACTCCAAACAATCTATCAATCAATCATGAATGTCTTTAAGATCACTCCTATTAGTAAAAACAATCGATAATCATGTGAAAAATCTCAAGATAGAATTGAAAACAAAACTCAAATCATGTTAAGAACTAGAATTCATCCTCAATCAATAAGAAAATTAGCTACTCATGTTTTTGAAATTCACACAAATAATAATAATTAAAAGAAGAATTTTCAAATTCACACAAGTAATTAAAAAGAAAAATCTTAGAAAAGCAAGCAAAAACACAAGTGTTGTGTGTGTAGAGAGGTGTCTAGAAGTTGTAGAAAACTTCTCTATTTATAGGCTTCAATATTCTCCAAATCTTCTAAGGAGTAGAATCCTTTTCCTTTTGCAATTCAATTTCCAATTCCAAGCTTTTCTCAACTCTTCCACCTTCTCTTTCCAAATTTGAGTCCAATTCTCCATCCAATTCCTAGCCCAAGTCTTCACACATGAGAGAAGTCCATAGAAAATTCTGGAATTTTTGCTCCGGAAAAATCGGGATTGTGGCGGAATTTGGCGGAAAACGTCACCGCCGGCCACTGAAATTTCTCCGTCGAGAGAATATTCGACGAATATTCCGTCCAGGTCCTCCGTTAGGACTAACGGTCAAAAGTCAAACTTAACGGTCGATTGTTAGTCAACCGGGTCAAGTCGAGAGGAGTCGACTTCTAATCCCGATTGGTGATTGGTCTAACTGAGCGGGTGAGTGGATCGGTCATCGGGCTCGAGTGCGAGTTGACTCGCGAGAAGAAATATCCTAGGCGAGTTCTCGTTTAATTACAGGACTTCCCGAGGCCAAATTCGGCGATCTATCTTCAATTCTGCACAATTCCTAGGCATACATCTAAACATTCTTGCATCATTTCGTTGCCTTCAAATAGCCACCGTACCCATCTCTCGTTCTTACATTATTATCGACCTCCAATTTGACTTAAACCCCTAGTCGTTACCACCAGCTTCAATCCCTGGCAAAATTCATTTTCTCATCCTTAGACGCATAGCAGAAGGAATGACCGAACGAGCTTCAGTTACAGAACCCATCTCGATCTCTGAAAACCCATTTCTCACCACCAACAGCACCAGAACCCCTTTCTGATCTTCATTCTTCTCGATTCACAAAACCCTATCTCCCTAAGCTTCACATCAGAGACTACCGCCATCACAGACCCATTTCATCCGATTCAATCATAATAGCCCCACCAACAACGTCGTGGTCTTCTTGTTCTCAGACCATCACCGACCTCACTTCATTTTAATCAAAGCAAAGAACATCTTTTCTTCATCTCTCGATTTCTTCCTCTGTCCGAATTGTACATCTTGAATCGATCGATTCCACCACCAACCCATCTTTGAATTATCTTCTAACCTCTTTAATCCATGGCGAAATGACTTCTTCATCATTTTCAACTCAACGAAATTATCAAACCCTATATTATTAATAATTCCGGATCCCCTTTTCTTAATCACTGCACCAGGACCTATAATCAATAAACGTCTCATCTTTCTCCCATTAAATCATCTCCCGCAACAATCGAACTTAAATCTCAATCTCCATAGCGACTTCTTCATTTCTAATGGAGCATTTGTTTTGGTTTCGTTTCAAGTGAAAGAAGTAAATGAGAGAAATCATCTCTGTTAGTAGGGTTGTGTAGTGATTTAGGATTAAGATGCCCAATGTAATAACCACCCATGATGGGTGCATATATCGTGTGATCACTTTGATAAGGGCTAGCCAAGTGCGGCCCCCTTAACCTTGATCGACTTTCTCGTAGTGATCCTCCCAAAAGAGTTGCCCCTTAACATTAACTGAGCTCCATATATCAATTACTGTAAAATGACCTTTTTGCCCTTTTAGCTCAAATTGGGTGATTTCTTCTTCTCCTCCGTGCGACTCCAAAGTAGCTATAAAACTCAAAACAAGCGTAAAATACATAATTTACAAGAAAAATAGCAAAGAAAGCATAAACTACTAGATAGTAAATTAGGTGTATTCTACACCTATCAAATTCCCCCACACTTAGACTTTGCTAGTCCTCGAGCAAATCAAACTAAAAACTCACAACTTCAAAGCGTTCAAGCGTCACAAGCATCCAAAGAGTTATGAGGACATAGAGTTTCGCATGCTAGTAATAAGAAGTTAGAAATACTAAAGAACATATTCTCATTCTTAAATGTTGAGTGAGAAATAACCACCCCATAATGAGAGAACGCGTGTTTGAGAAACGATCAATAAGCATTTCGCCTCGACTTCTGCCTCACCAAATATGATTTTATGATAATTGCACTCAAAAAGACAGCTTTTTATGGTTCTCACATGTGTGCAGGTAGGAATGAAGAGAGAATTCCTGCAACACGTTGAATGGTGGGAAGGACAACTTCCGAAATATTTTTAAAAACCCACATCTTTTAATATTTTGAAAAACCATTTTTTTGACGATCTCTAAGAAAGGAAATCAACCATTATTATCGAGGATGAGATTACTTACTCACCTTCACATCCGATCGCCAATTATGATAACACCACTCTCACGGTATCCAATAGAAACGTCTTCCGCTCCTCGTCTTTAACTTCTTGGTCTTCGTCTTCGGTTTCAACTATTGATGATAAACCCTCGAATTTCATAAATCCTTGACATTTTATAACTCTTTACCTTGAAATCCTTGTCGCTTGAAACTTCCTTATATATTTTCCTTCCCCACGGCTCATTAACAAAAATAAGAACAAATATTTCTCTTGTTTTTTTTTTTTTTTTTTTTTTTTTTTTTTTTTTTTCAATTTTTTTTTTTTTTTCTTTTCTTTTTTTTCAATTTTTTTTTTTTTTTTTTTTAAGAGAAATTAAATACAAAATAAATCATGGCCGTGGAAGAAGTATTTTACCGCTTGATTCTTCACAACTTGTATCGTCTCAAAATCATAAACTTCAACAATTCTCACCTTTTAATTTTCTTTGCTTTCATGAATAAGTCTTCATACTTGAATATAAAAATTACCTCATTGTAGTGTAAGTCTTCAACATATATGTAAAATCCGCTCTTTTGTATGTTGCTTTACTTGAGTTTGAAATTTGCTCTTTTTCTCGTTCCGTTGCTTATAAACCTTAAACTTTTTCCAACTTTCCTTGTAGATTTTGATGTCGCTCCTTGTTGATAATGAGAGTGTTTCTATGGATCCGTTGTTGTCGCGAGAGAGAATGGTGCTAACTGCAAATCGAACTACAAGAAGGAAGCTTTCATCCATGGACGTCACCCTCATGATTGACAAAATTTATCACTCAAGAGATCAAAGAGTAGTGCTTTTTATTGGTGGGAGGTTGGGTAGCTCACCATTCTACCCGGAATTAACGTACGGTGACACACACTCAAAAGAAGCTCTTTAGTAGATGGAAAATTTCTGGTCGGTGCCTCACATGATATGAATACGGGTAGTCTCCACTAATGATTGATCAAAGCAACTCTAATAACGCACTTCTCCTCGCACCAAATTCGCATCACCGGCATGATTAAATCCATTATTTAACACTCAAACAAGCAAGAAATCCGAATGTAGTTCTCTAACATTTCCAAGTTCAATTATGTCGGTCAAAATCTCTATGTAAACATACCTAGAAGTATGCTTAGTGACTCTAAAATCTTTAAAAGTTGGAATTTTTATGAAAAACTTTTTTTTTTCAAAATTTTTTTAATTTTTTTAATTTTTTGTAATTTTTGTTTTAAAAACATGCTTAACCACTCCCCCACACTTAAACCTTACATTGTCCTCAATGTAATTGAATCCTCCTAGTAAAGTCAAGGTGGGAAATTTTAACATGATAAGAAACAAGAAAAAGAAATAACAAAAAGCAAAAAGATAAGAAATACAAAACCTATGGGTTGCCTCCCATTAAGCGCTTGTTTTAAAGTCGACGGCCCGACTTGGCTCTTGCAAGATTCATTCCCCATATACTAACAATCGGAAAATTTGAGGATCCACCCATAATACTGTTTTTGCAAACAATAACTCCATACAAATGTTAGCACAAGAAAATAATAATGAAACTATCGCTCGATAGAAATTTCCCCCACACTTATTCTCGTCCACACTCGGAAGTGTATAAAGAACATAGAATTAAGGGAATTTCCATGTGTTCCTCTTGGCAAACCTGCATGGTGTTAGCATCAAGTGTTTCCAATGGTGGATATTTAGAAACAAAATCATCCAAAAATACTTTCGAAGCACATACATTCAAACCAATAAGAGGTGAAGGAGAAGAATCAATAGGCAAAGGGTTAGACAAACCTTGCACAATCTCTTGTATTATAGAATCCTCTTCATCCTTAAAAAATTCGAGTGAATTACTTACCTCATGTATATCGTGGTCCTCTATTAAACTTTGCAACCATTCCTCGTCGTTTTCTACCTTAACCAAAGTCTCGGTATCATCATAATCATTGGCAAGTTCAATTGGGTCTTCCACAAAATCAATGAATGTGGTTTCATCCTCTAGCATCATCTCTTCAACATTCTCATCATCGGAATCGGGCCATTCACTAAAATGATTCTCATCGGTATAGATTGTAAGATCTTCTTGTGCGGGTGTTACTTCGTTTACAACAATAGGTAAGTCACACCCAATCTCCTCCTTTTGAATAGGTGAAGGATCGTTATTATGATCCGGAGTTGGAATAACTTCCTCATTGTCGGAACATTCATACACTTCCGCGGACTCCCATCTTTCCTTAAGAAAGTTTTGCCAAGCAATAAATGCATCTTCCTCAAGCTCTTCCTTTTGAATAGGTGATTGATCATTATTAAGATCAAGGCTCGAGTAATCTACACTAGCGTCATCAAAAGTCTCCAAAGGTTTGTTAATTTGTTCGTATATTTTCTCCGAATTCCTTTGAATTTCTCGATGTGATTCTTGCATCTTTTGTTGAAGATCCCCAATCATGGCCAACATCTTATCCGCAAAACTAGAGAATTTCTGATCATAAACAAAACTATCCTCCCATCCTTGTGATTGTCCACTTACATACCCGTCATAAGGTTGTTAATATGTATGAGAATATCCATAAGGTTCTGTAGGAATTTGATCATAGCCAAAAGATTGGTTTTGATTGTATCCTAAGGATGGTTGGAAGTTGCCATAATGTTGAGGTTGAAAACCGTATTGATTGTTGTAATATGCTTGCTCTTGTCCACCGTACATGGAAAACCGGCACCTGAAATAAGATTCAAAAACCAAGTTAGATACGGAATAGAATCCAACAAAGCAAGAATAAACCAAAAAGAAAAATAAAAACAACTAAAATCATCCGATGTTCCCTAACATGCGTCAAAATTTGATGCGTGTCGTAGGTGCAATCAAATTAATCAATGTTTCCACTCAATTAAAAATAATATAATGGAAGTCAAGTTCGTTCCCACGAGGAGCAAGAGATCTTAGTTGTAAAAGTTGTCACGAAAGGGGGGTGTAAAAAGCAAAATAAAAATAAACAAAGCAATTGAAATCGAAAGTTGAAAGATGAAAGCAATATGAGAGACAAGATCAAGGAATCCTTCTTCGTTACAAAACAATGATTAAAGTTATGTTCTTTTCTACTTGTTATTAGTCACAGATTATCACCAACCGTAGGATAGCAGGTCCGCTTAGCTAGCCCCAAAATCCCTAATTTCACCGAGAAAACGGAAGTCCGCTTAGTTATCGATTCTATTCAAAAGAACCACCTTGAGGTCCGCTTACAAGATGTAATTCCCAGAATGCATTAAGATTTATGAATTTAGGTTTAGCACTAGTAGTTAAACTCGGTTCGCTTGGTTCACTTTCTAGCGTTGTTTCTACACACAATTGCTCCACGGAATCCCTCGCAAGGTCTTGTGTTTTGTACTTGTGTAAAGTGTCGAGAAACGATTACGTATTCCCTAACTTATACTAGATATAGATCAATTAACAAATCAATTTAGCGTGCACTCCAAACAATCTATCAATCAATCATGAATGTCTTTAAGATCACTCCTATTAGTAAAAACAATCGATAATCATGTGAAAAATCTCAAGATAGAATTGAAAACAAAAACTCAAATCATGTTAAGAACTAGGAATTCATCCTCAATCAATAAGAAAATTAGCTACTCATGTTTTTGAAATTCACACAAATAATAATAATTAAAAGAAGAATTTTCAAATTCACACAAGTAATTAAAAAGAAAAATCTTAGAAAAGCAAGCAAAAACACAAGTGTTGTGTGTGTAGAGAGGTGTCTAGAAGTTGTAGAAAACTTCTCTATTTATAGGCTTCAATATTCTCCAAATCTTCTAAGGAGTAGAATCCTTTTCCTTTTGTAATTCAATTTCCAAATCCAAGCTTTTCTCAACTCTTCCACCTTCTCTTTCCAAATTTGAGTCCAATTCTCCATCCAATTCCTAGCCCAAGTCTTCACACACATGAGAGAAGTCCATAGAAAATTCTGGAATTTTTGCTCGCCGGAAAAGCGGGATTGTGGCGGAATTTGGCGGAAAACGTCACCGCCGGCCACTCGGAAATTTCTGTCGAGAGAATATTGACGGAATATTCCGTCCAGGTCCTCCGTTAGGACTAAGGTCAAAAGTCAAACTTAACGGCCGATCGTTAGTCAACCGGTCAAGTCGAGAGGAGTCGACTTCTAATCGCCTTTCCGATTCAGGTGATTGGTCTAACTGGTGGTGGATCGGTCATCGGG
This sequence comes from Papaver armeniacum, assembly GCA_023531295.1. Lineage (NCBI taxonomy): Eukaryota > Viridiplantae > Streptophyta > Magnoliopsida > Ranunculales > Papaveraceae > Papaver > Papaver armeniacum. Next base: position 30,619 of record JAJJWW010015830.1, read on the forward strand.
CTCGGTGACGAGTTGACTCGGGAAGAAATATCCCAGTGAGTTCCCGTTTAATTACAGGACTTCCCAGGCCAAATTCCGGCCGATCTATCTTCAATTCCTGCACAATTCCTAGGCATACATCTAAACATTACTGCATCATTTCTGTTGCCTTCAAATAGCCACCGTACCCATCTCTGTTCTTCTGTTATTCTCGACCTCCAATTTCAGCTTAAACCCCTAGTCGTTACCACCAGCTTCAATCCCTGGCAAAATTCATTTTCTCATCCTTAGACGCATAGCAGCAGGAATGACCGAACGAGCTTCAGTTACAGAACCCATCTCGATCTCTGAAAACCCATTTCTCACCACCAACAGCACCAGAACCCCTTTCTGATCTTCATTCTTCTCGATTCACAAAACCATATCTCCCTAAGCTTCACATCAGAGACTACCGCCATCACAGACCCATTTCATCCGATTCAATCATAATAGCCCACCAACAACGTCAGGGTCTTCTTGTTCTCAGACCATCACTAACCTCACTTCTGTTTAATCAAAGCAGCAACATCTGTTCTTCATCTCTGATTTCTTCCTCTGTCGAATTGTACATCTTGAATCGATCGATTCCACCACCAACCCATCTTTGAATTATCTTCTAACCTCTTTAATCCATGGCGAGCTTGACTTCTTCATCATTTTCAACTCAACAGAAATTATCAAACCCTATATTATTAATAATTCCAGATCCCCTTTTCTTAATCTGCACGGACCTATAATCATCATTGCCTCATCTTTCTCCCATTAAATCATCTCCTGCAACAATCGAACTTAAATCTCAATCTCCATAGCGACTTCTTCATTTCTAATGGAGCCATTTGTTTTGGTTTCGTTTCAGGTGAAAGAAGTAAATGAGAGAAATCATCTCTCGGTTAGTAGGGTTGTGTAGTGATTTAGGATTAAGATGCCCAATGTAATAACCACCCATGATGGGTGCATATATCAGTGATCACTTTGATAAGGGCTAGCCAAGTGCGGCCCCCTTAACCTTGATCGACATGCGTAGTGATCCTCCCAAAAGAGTTGCCCCTTAACATTAACTGAGCTCCATATATCAATTGCCTGTAAAATGACCTTTTTTGCCCTTTTAGCTCAAATTGGGTGATTTCTTCTTCTTTTCCTCCGTGCGACTCCAAAGTAGCTATAAAACTCAAAACAAGCGTAAAATACATAATTTACAAGAAAAATAGCAAAGAAAGCATAAACTACTAGATAGTAAATTAGGTGTATTCTACACCTATCACAGCTCGACTTGCAAGACGAATTCTCCATACACTAATAATCAGAAAAGTTGGGGATCCACCCATAACACCTGTTTTGGAAATACTATCTTCACACAAATATTAGTAATGTAGAACATAAATGAAGCTATTAACAGATAAAAGTTCCCCCCTACTTATTCTTGTCCACACTTGGAAGTGTATAAAGAACATAAAATTCAGGAACTTCTATGGTTTCTTCTTTGCAAACTTGCATAGTATGAGAATCAAATGTTTCTAATGGCAGATATCGAGAAATAAAGTCATTCAACAATATTCTCGAAGCACATACATTCAAACCAATAAGATGTAAAGGAGAAGAATCAATATGCAAAGGGTTAGACAAACCTATCACAATCTTTTGTGTTATGGTATCCTCTTCATCCTTATAGAATTCAAGTGAATCACTTACCTCATGTATATCGTGGTCCTCTATCAAGCCTTGCAAGCATTCTTCGTTCGTTTCTTCCGTAACCAAAGTCTCGACATCAACATCATCATTACAATCATTTGCAAGCTCAATTGGGTCTTCCACAATAGTGATCAAATCGGTTCCATTCTCAACATACTCCTCATTGTTGTTAGGCACATACTCTTTTGCGGCTCCAAATTTCGCTATAAGGAACTTTTTTAGAAGACTCACAAATGCATCATCCTCAAGCTCCACCCTTTGAATAGGCTCTTGATCATTATAAAGATCAATGCTTGAGTAATCTACACAAGTGTAAACATATTCCTCTTCGTCTTTATTAGATTCAAACCTTGTTGCAACGAAATTCTGTAAAACACTAGTTTCATCATACTCATGTACCTTTTGAATAGGTGCTTGATCATTATAAAGATCAAGAGTTGAGTCCACTACACTAGTGTCATCAAATATCTCTAAAGGTTGGTCCTTTTCAACACAATCATCTTCATTTTTAGACTCACCGAAATCAGAATCGTCGTCGGTTTCCCAACCTTTATCACGACGTCGTATAAGCTCCATATGAATGGTCCTGCTAATTTCATCGACAAGCTCTTCCGAGGCTCCATCATCTTCCAACTTGTATAATTTTTGTGCAAGTTTTCTAACGTTCACACGCTTACCATCATTGGCTTCAATAGGTTCTCTTTCCCATGACTCTTCCCTTTGAATGGGTGAATGATCATAACTACGATCCGGAGTCGGGTAAGAAAAAGTGTTGCAGAAATTGGTTTGTGTGATGTTCCCTTTATCACTATCAAGGTGGTCTTGTTCATAAACAACATTCATACATCTCGGATAAAGCCAATTGAAAGTCGAATTGTCCCACCTAGGTGCTTGACTTACATACCACTACAAGGTTGTTTTTGGTATGTATGAAAATCACCATAAGCTCTTGGATATTGATCATAGCCAATAATTTGGTTTCGATCGTATCCCATAGATGGTGGGCAATCGTCATAGTGTTGAGGAGGTTGAAAATCGTATCCATTGTTCCAATATGCTCCTTCCATAATAGGTACCTGAAACAAGAGTTCTCAAACCAAGGTTAAAGAAAACCAGAAAATAAGAAAAACAAAAATAAGAAACAAAACTGAAAACAAAAATAAGAAACCAAAAACAAGTGACAACCACTGCCTCCCCGGCAGCGGCGCCAAAATTTGATCGCTGTCGTAGGCATCAAAAATAATTACACTTTCTTACTACTCAAAATATATTATGAAGCAAGGGCAAGAAAGGATCGTTCCCACAGAGAGGTTTAGGTTGTCGTTTGTTTCGATTTCTTATATAAACAAAGGGGGGATTTTTCTGATTTTTAATAAAGCAAACTAAACTAAAAGCAAACAAAGCAAAGCAAGCACGCAAAAATGTGAAGATATTGGTTGAGGATTTCATCTTCAGTCACAAACATGTTTTCAACACAATAACTAGAATTGATATTTTAATCTCAACTTTTATCAAAGGCCCTAGAATACCTTGATCGCAAGTATATCCCGCAAATCTCCTCTTGTCATTAACAAACATATTAAAAGATGCGAATATGAATTCTATCTTAGAGAACAACCTAACGTGTAAAAGCACTAATCAAGTTTAATTCCCTAGATGCGTTAAATTCTATGAAATCAGGCCAATCAAAGCAATCGAACGTGTAAAAGCACTAATCTGATTTAACAAAGGTTATGACTCACTTGTGACTAGTAGGATATATCACTACAAGCACTACCCACAATTAAGCTACTTGCAATCAGAAATTTATCACTTTTGCGTATAATAAACTCTAATCTAGCAATAGAGATGAAAGTAAACTCAATCGATTCGCGACTCGACTAAACAAGCATTCAACTCATATGACAATATTAATGGTGAATCATAAACGATAAAGCATGGAGACAAAACTAATTTATTGAATAAGAAACATGCTTTGTGAAATTAAATTAATCCATAACCAATGATAGAATTAACTACTCATGTTAATGGGGTTCATAACAAGAAGAAAAATAAGAGTTTCCACACTAGTGGAAAATGGAAGTTAAACCACTGTCAGGACGAGAGGTAATATCGAAAAAAACGACTGTGTTCATCAGCTCTAATTTTGAAGTGGTTTTTTCCAAAACGACTGTGTCTCACAAACGTTGAATCCTTTACGAAAACCACTGCTATTAACAGTAATTCGATAACACTGATAGACACAGTAGTTTAATTCGATTTCATTTACAAAAAAAAAAAGATTTGATTCAGGTGAATCTGAAGCTGATTCAACTGAATATGAAACCAGAACCAAATATGAATCTTAAACTGGAACCAACCAAATACACGATAGAACTGAACTAGAACTTTAATCAATAATAAAAACCAAAATTATTATACACAAAACTACCCAAAAAATATGAGAAAACAAGTCTACCCAAAAACTATCACATAAATTATTTTGATGCCTTTGATGCTGCTTCTTTTACTGGAGGAAGATGTTGACATCTATGAGTACATCGCAAATGAGACGATTGATGTAGTACTTTCTTGTGATTAAATCTCACCATTTGCATTCCTTGCATCTACAGAGTAAGAAAAAGAATCCATTAGGATAAATATGCATGATTTTTTCAGCTGAGTCAGGGAATTTGACTCTCACTTCGGCAGATTTTATCAAGTAAAAACTAATAGGAACTAAATTGGAGAAATCACTACAAAATACACAACCTAACAAGAAAATGCATCAGGATTGAACACCATTAGAATGAGTATCATGCAATAATAAAGTTGGTTTCCTCTAGCCAAAGACAAACTAGAGGATAATGAAGGCATTCAAATTATGAGCTCCCATGGTGATTTGAAATCAAAACATAACAAGTCATACTGCATAGTTACTCTAAAGTCACCCAAATAGTCATAACAGTACAAGAAGTGAATCAGAATTTTAAGTTCTGATGAGTTAAGATGACAAACTGCAAGGTTGGAAATTTGTAAACGTAAAGCATAACAGTACATTTGCTTATTCCTCCCATATTCTTACAATTCAATTACTTTCTAAACTAGAAGTTCAAGTGCAATACATACAATCCTATGCATTTCAAGTTTCAAATACAATACTTACTCCTCCAGTAGAAACACACAAGACAAATGTACTAAGAAAGTAGTACCAATAAAAACCTTAATAATAAAAATAATCCACTTACACATGATCAAAGCTCTTGTTCTAGCAGAGAAGAGGGGGAAACCATATGCAACAAAACAAGTAATGAGTTAGCCAACATAATACATATCTTTTATACTCTAGCAATCTCACCTATACAAGATAACTCCATCAGGAAAATATATCAACCAAGCTATTGTGCCTTATATTTCATTATCCTAGCATAGATTTATAAAAAATAAATGCAGGAACATGGATCAATTTATGCGAGTTACACTTAGTATTTCAAAGATAAATTCGATTTTCCAGACTCCATTGAGGTGTACATAGACTAAATATAATGAAGTACAAAATTAATAAGACGAACAAATAGAAGAACTTACATTGCAGGGAAGAGCAAGTGTGTTTCTTTTCTCGGAGTCCAGAGGTCTATGGTTTACAAGGCTCATGATGTCCCATCATCTTCAAACATAACCTTCAAGAAGCTCAACATTTCTCTATCATCCTCAGATCTGTTTAAGACAGAACAAGGACATAAAGTAAACATCATTTCGATCTCATTAACTGCTAGAAAATAAAGCCACTGGTACATACTTGTTATAATCTTGACATTCCTGAATTCTTGAGATTTTTTATCACACAACTAAGTTCGGTAACTTAGTGGTTTTTTCTTCATCTTGAGTTGCAGCTTCAAATTCAGTAGGAACTGATCAAGTAAGAAATATTAGTAATAGTACTATGAGTAAAAGGAACAAAATAAAGGGTTTACTAGAGGGTTTTACCTGAAAATTCACAAGATATGTTATTTGACAGGTCGTGTACATAACATATTCGTTGTATTTACCTCCAGTACATATCCACTCACCCGTAGTACTATGAATCTCCGCCTCCGCGCCTCTACCATCTATATATGCTACTACAAGTGACAACACCACCATCTCATACACCTTCCATATTACTACAAAAGCACCACCACCGCCATCCCGGGTACTATCCCTTTCAACTAAGTCACCACCAACACCTTCACCAGTACTACTACTACAAATCACCACCAGCACTGTCACCAGTACTACTACACCACCACCATCACCGACAATACTACCACCCATATTACTCATACCAACCTCATAAATACCAGCCATAATCCTAAAAACCACTAACACCACTACCTGGTGCTCGCCCCATACCAAATCAAATCACTACCACCACTATCTACATTTCCTGCTCATTACCATTACAAATCACTGCATTCACCGTATCTAACGCCCGCCCAATCCTACATCAAAGAGTTCAAAACATAACAGTTATATACCCAAAGACAACTCAAATTGAGGATTGACCCGCAACACATAATAAAAATATAAGGGAATTGAATTAGAACACTCCCCCAATGCCTAATAACCTCCAGCACTTGATAACAAATATGAGTGACGGTTTAAAGTTAAAAGGGAGTAAGGTGTAAAACAGGACTCGCTATTACATTCAAGTTGGACAGTTCTGCATTAAAAAAAAAAAATCTATAAAAATTTCTCCAAATGAGATCAACCCCATGAAAAACACTCCACAAAATCTTACAATACCAAATTGACATACATGAAAAACCAAAAATCAGAAATTGTCATACCAAATGAACACTCAATAAATTAAACAACATGACCAAATCATGGATCTGAACTTAAAGCTAAACAACATGACCAAATACAATTATTATCAAAAAATAAAATTAAAACCATACAAAGAACTAAAATATGTGAAATTCAACATATAAACAAACAATGAATCCAAATTCTTTCGCAAAACTTTAATCGAACAAACTAGATCTACTAAAAACAAGTCAAACCACCAATCAAAATCGAAAAATCTTACAACAGACATCCAACATGATTCAATCAATTTCTCCTCCGATCTTCACTAACCCAGAAAATCAATTCATTTTTCTTTTTCTTCTTCAAGACTTGTATCAAAATTTTTTTTCATTCAAAGTTAATAAAAAAATTATGCGCATGCCCTAGAATTCTTCAGAGATGAACATAAAAATGAAACTCCTGCAGATTCTAGGGTTGTCACAGAAATGTGGATTTTATTTTTTTTGGGTGTTATTGAAAGTCTGAATAGAGATTCTAGGGATTTTGGGTATTATTAAGTTGTTGGTGGTCGTGTGCTGGTGGTGAGTGAATAGAGATGCAGAAGAAGAAAATATGGTGTGCTCGGGGTGATGAAGGTGGTAGATTGGTAGCTGTGGTGGTGAGTGAATGGATAAGAGAAGGGGGATTAAAGGGTTAGGGTTTGGTAGTTTCAGTTTGATTTGTGTTGGAAGAGATAACGAAGATGGAAGAGAGAGGCGCAGAGGTTAGACTAAAGATAAGATAAACTTAGATAAAGTTTCGGTGGGACAGAATTCTTGGGATACAGAAACTATTTACTCTCACGGTGGTTCTTAAAACTCTGCATTTTTACAAAAATACCCCTAAAAAAACTGCTGTGTCAGAGACAAGTTTTTATAAAACGACCGTGGCTCACAGCATCTCTAGTTACGTCAGCCGAGTAGCAGTAGTTTTCATGAAGCCTAGGAAGTGGTTAAAAATCTGTTTTCCACTAGTGCCATGTCTAAAACCCTAGAACAAAAGTAGAAGTAGCAAAAGAGATAATAGATTAGATCCCCCCAACTGTCTATGAATAAGCTTTTTATATCCTGACTTCTAAATCTCGACCAACTCCCAAGAGTTCGATATCAATGCCAAGCCCATGAGTGAAGCCTAGCCAGAATAGGTCCAAGTCCATCTGAGTCAGATACCTGGACCAGTGAGTCAACTCGGTGTATACCGATTCCATCCGAGTTCTGTCTATTTCTAGGTGATTCCTGCCGATTCCAGGCCATTGTATTCTTCCCTGTGAACATCCTAACATTCATCTATTGAAAGCATTCAGCTCATGCCTTATCCACTGCAACCCAGTTCCATTTCAGTTCAATCCACCAACTTCTATCTCCACTTTCTGCAGCTTCTCATGTTCACCTGCAACAACATCACTGCACCATATCCAGCAGCACTAGCTCTGCCTTCTTACCAGCATCACCACAATCTCTTCCTGAGTTGTTCTTTATGGCACTAGCACCTAAAATTACCATTTCTATTTCATTCACTGACTGTTGTGCTTGGTCTCATCTCCAACACCTGCAACATCTACAATCTCCAGTCCTCTCAACATCATCCTGCAGCTGCAAATTCATCCAGCTCTACCACCAGTACCTACTCTATCCAGTCATGATGGCTGCTCGTATTGAAAATCTTACAACCTTCTCTCCAGAGCCTCCATATATTCACAAATCAACAGCAGCCTCACTCCATTCTACCTCTAATCTGCAACTTCACACTCAAGTTGCACAACCCATACAGTCACCAAAAATTCCTTGTCTCAAATTCTATCCAGCAGAACTCATTGGTAACAACACCATCTTAGTTCCTCCTTGCTCCTGTAATCATTAACTCATACAACCCATTAATCCTTGGAGCAACGCTGTTCCATCCTAGCCAATTGCACCACCAGATTCATCTCCAATTGCATCTCATAACCCTTTGAATCAGCATCATTCACCAAAATCATATTGTTCTTGACCACAATTCCCAACAGTTCTTCCAACGGCATCAAGATTCAGTGGCACCAGTCTTCAAACCCCATATCTCTTCATTAATTTCTCTACCAGAATCTTACTCATCTCTGAATTCATCACAAACCCCTTCTTTGTATTTCATTCCTCCACCTTCCGTAAACCCTAACCTTCTATACCACGACATAATTCCTTAACAGCCACAGAATCCCATAGACTCAATCTTCTTCTTCATCTACCATCAAATTTTCTCAATCTCTCGGATTTGATTGTGCCGCCATAACTTTTACTTCTCTCTGAATTTAGGACGAGAACGATCGAGAGATGATTTCTCTCGACTTAAGGGTTGTGTAAGAAATGATTTCTCTCGACTTAAACCTGAAACGGTGCTGGTTAGTTGAGCTGGAGTTGCTACGATGGTGTTGCCATGAAAATTGCAAATTTGTGGATCGAAATGGAGAATGCTCAAGTAGTACAAGAATGATGCGGTGATTGGAAGTGCGGGAATAGGAGGCTTTGCCTCGAGCCGAAATGCAGCTTGATTTGGAACTAAAGCCGGGAAGAGCAAGTTGGAGTTCTTTGGTATTTGCACTGTGAGCTTGGTGGGTATTAAGTGATGGCCTGAGGAGATGAATGCTGTGTTGCAGGCAAATGGGGCTGTTGGTGTTGTTTGGTGATGCTAACAGAGGTTGAGGCTGGCTAGTTTGTGTGAGTTTGCAGGAAAACTGCAGTGTTAGCCCGCTTGAGTCATAGAATGAAGTATAAGGATGAGAAAAGACCGATATGGCCGAGTACATGGAGCTTTAAGGGTTGGCAAGAATTGACAGGAGTGTTGTGTTTGCTGTCAGAGTTTCAGGTGGTGCTGCTGTTGATAGTGGAGTGCAAATGGTCATGGCTTGAAAGGAGAAGTGTGATCATTGTGCATCACAAGGGTTTGGCTGAAGCACAATGATGGTACATCAGAATTCAACCTGTGCAATGGCCTGGCTTGGCTTAGCAATCCAGTTCTGACCCAATCCAACTCAGTTCTCACCCGATCCTGACCCGATCCAACCCAGTTGACCCGGCCGTTCTGACCCGTTGACCGGTGACCGGTTTGACTTTGCCGGTCACCTGAGACACTTTCCGGCGACTATTCCGGCGGGATTCCGGTCATAATCCCAGTTTTCCGGCGAGCGTTTTTGGGACAAAATTTCTACACGGGTTTCTCTCCATGGTGGGCCGGGTGAATTTCCAACTAATGGACTTTGAAGACAAAACCTAGTTTTGGAAGGAGAAAAAAAGACTACAAAAGGGAAAACTTCTACAATGTTTTGGACCACGTTTTATTATTCTTTTTGCCTCTACTTTATTCTAGGGTTTAGAACCATGAAGTCTCTTCTCTTTCTTCTTGTGATGAACTCCTTGAATATGAGTACCTAAGTTTATTATTGGTTATGGAATAGTTTGATTTCACATAATATGATTCTTTGATTCAATATATTAGTTTTGTCTCATATTTATCGTTTGCAATTCTCGAAATATTGTTTTATGATTGATTGATTGTTTTGTCAAGTTGCAAATTGGTAGAACTTCTAATCACATCTATTGCTAGTTTAGGGTTTATTATACGCAAAAGTGATATTCCTTGATACAAGTAGCATAATATGATTATAGTTTGTAGTGATATATTCTTATGATCATATGTGAATCGTAACCTTTGTTAAATTGAATTAGTGCGCTTTCCACGTTCAATTGCTTTGATTGGCCTGATTTCATAGAACTTAATGCATCTAGGGAATTAAACTTGATTAGTGCTTTTACACGTTAGGTTGTTCCTTTAGGTAGAATTCATATTCGCATCTTTTAATGTGTTTGTTGATGACATGAGGAGATTTATGGATATTCTTGCGATCAAGGTATTCTAGGGTCTTTGATAAAAGTTGAGATTAAATATCAATTCTAGTTATTGTGAAAAGCATGTTAGTGAATGAAAACGAAATCCTTAACCAATATCTCTTCTATCTTATTTGTTTACTTTTGTTTATTTGCTTTTAGTTTATTTTACTCTCATATAAATCGAAAACACCGGTAATTTATATAGGAAACCACAACAATTTGACAACCTAGACCTCTCTGTGGGATCAATCCTTTCTTGCCCTTGCTATATTTATATTTTGAGTAGTAAGAAAGTGTAATTATATTTGTGTCGGCTGACAACCGGTCAAATTTTGGCGCCGTTGCCGGGGAGGCAGCGGTTGTTAATTGTTTTTGGTTTCTTATTTTTGTATTTAGTTTTTGTTTTATTTTTCCTATTTTCTGGTTTTTAACCTTGGTTTGAGAATCTTATTTCAGGTGCTTATTTCTATGGAAGGAGCATATTGGAACAATGGATACGGGTTTCAACCTCAACAATACGACAACTACCAATTCCATGGGTATAACCAAAACCAATTTATTGGTTATGACCAATACTCCATGGAACCTTATGGTTTTCCTCAACAACCTTATGGCGGGTATGTGTGTGAACAACCACAAGGATGGGAGGATTCTTATGCTCGTGAACAAAAAGTCTCTAATTTTATAGATCAAGTTTCCACATTTTTACAAGAGGAATTTCAAAAAGAAAAAGAGACTACAAGCGAGCAACTCCAAGAACTTCGTGAAGGTATGACTATCTTGCGAAGAGGCATTGATCAATACAAGGAAGATATGGATAATTCTAATGTGCATATGGTTTGTGATGAATATTTGATTGATGCTAATGTTGAAAAAGGCCAATCCTTGGGCACTTATGTTGATGTTTGTGTAGTTAACTCAACTCTTGATCGTAATAATGATCATTCACCTATTCGAAAGGATGAGTTTGAGATTAGCAACACTAAATTCAGCGAGGAACAATCTTATGTTAACTATGATAGTGACGGTGATTATGATACATTGCTTGAAACAACTCATGGTGACATCTCCGAGGAGTCTTTTTGGGATCAAGATGAAGATGAAGAGGAATATGATGACACTTGTGTAGATTACTCGAGCATTGATCTTAATAATGATCAAGAGCCTATTCAAAGGGTGGAGCTTGAGGATGATGCATTGATCTTAAAAAAGTTTCTTATGATAAAATTTGGATCCGCAAAAGAGTATGTGCCTTACAACAAAAAGGAGTATGTTGAGAATGAGACCGTTATGACCACTATTGTGGAAGACCCAATTGAGCTTGCAAAGGATTGTAATGATGATGTTTATGTCGAGACTTTGGTTAAGGCAGAAACGGACGAAGAATGGTTGCAAGGTTTAATAGAGGACCATGATATACAAGAGGTGAATAATTCACTTGAGTTTTTCAAGGATGAAGAGGATTCCGTAATACAAGAGATTGTGCAAGGTTTATCTAACCCTTTGCCTATTGTTTCTTCTCCTTACCTCTTATTGGTTTGAATGTATGTGCTTAGAAAACATTGTTGAATGACTTTGTTTCTCGTTTTCCGCCATTAGAGAAACTTGATTCTCATACTATGCAAAGGTTATGGAACAAGAAACCGTGGAAGTACCCGACTCCTATATTCTTTATACACTTCCAAGTGTGGACAAGAATAAGTGTGGGGAAGCTTTTATCGGTTCATAGCTTCACTTTTGCTTTATGTTACTAATATTTGTGTGAAGCTAGTGTTTGCAAAACAGGTTCTATGGACGGATCCCCAACTTTTCCGATTATTGGTGTATGGGGAATGAATCTTACAAGAAGCTAAGTCGGGCCGTCGACTTTAAAACAAGCGCTAAGTGGGAGGCAACCCACAGGTTTTGTATCTCTTATCCTTTTGCATTTTATTTTTGTTTCGTTTATTTTTTTTTTTTACTGTTTTCATATCATATTTGCATCCCTACGTTTAATTTCATTGAGTCCGTAATCTATCTTAGAAGAGAATTAGGACGAATACCTTTTCGTCAGAAAAATTCAGACTGCGCGTAGTTCATTCCAAAGACCATAACTGTCAGACCGTTTATCGAAACACTGTGAAATTTTGACACTGTGTAGAAAACACGTAGGTGAACAACTTTTGTGAAATTGAGTTTTTCCAAATTCCTTACCAATTTGCACAGTTTTTGCGTTTTATCTGCTGTTATGTCAGAATTCAGAACTTTCGGTTTTACACATTGAGGACAATGTGAAGTTTAAGTGTGGGGGAGCATTTATATGTTTGTGTAGTTTGTTTTTGACACCATTAGTGGATGGAACCATTTTGAATGCAGGAGTTGAGGAACCAATTAACTAAAAGGGAAGAATATAGCTCGAAATCACAAATTAACATGATAGTTGTTACCATATCTCGGAATATCACCATATCACATTCTATTTTTATTTTTCCATATTTATCTATTGTTCTCTAAGTGCTTTGGTGGGTCACTAAACATCGACGTGTTATTACTGCTAGGATGAAATAGAGTGATTGAGTTACTAGAAAAAAGAAAAAAAAAAAAAAAAAAAAAAAAAGGAAAAAAAAAATTAAAAAAAAAAAATATGAAAAGAAAAAAAAGACCGACCAATTAGACCAAAACGGAATAAAAAGACACTTGGGAATAGCAAGATGTGTGAAACGTAGTCCCCCGTCTCCGTCGCCTAAACAAGCGTAGAATGCAGGATCCAAGGCAACTATCATGTACTTGCTGACAAGAATCATGCGCTTGGATCCAGTTTGATCCAATCATGTTGTCTAAAAAAATGAAAAAAAATAAAGAAAAAAAAAAAAAAGGAAAGAAAGTATTATTATTTTGGTTGAATAAAGTCACTTCTGGTTCCCTTGTATATGCCAGTGAGTTGATGTAGCATTCAAACCAAGTAGCTCAGTCCAATAGGATTAGGTTCATCTTAGCAGTGACCTTCAGACAGATATGGGAAACATCGATCACTTGTGAACATTCGCCAACATCTACATCTATATCCATCTTCTTAATCTTTTCATTGTGATTGTGGTTTGTTAGTTTCCGAGTATTGTGGCTTGTTCGACTATCTAATTAGAGTTTATTTACTAATATATGAATTGAATTTGCAAGGTACCTCCTCCTGTAGTCATTTTGGATTCATTCATTGATTTGTCACGAATAGACGGAGTTTGAAATATAGGTTTTGTAGGTAGACCTCTTGTAAACCTTCACGAGACTATAACTCGTCCACTAGGGACACCTAGGGGTTTAAAGGCTTGTTATTTATGCTAAAATTAACCGTAGCCTCGACGTCACGGAGTTGTATGTATGTTTTTATTTTTGTTTGATTTGCTCGAGGACTAGAAAAGTCTAAGTGTGGGGGAATTTGATAGGTGTAGAATACACCGTATTTATTATCTAGTATTTATGCTTTCTTTGCTATTTTTCGTGTGAATTATGTATCTTATACGTGTTTTTGAGTTATTAGGTGCTTTGGAGTCGCACGGAGGAAAAGAAGAAGGAATCACCCAAGTTTGAGCAAAAGGGCGAAATTGTCATCTCACAGGCAAGTGTTATATGGAGATGACCCAAGGTTAAGGGGCAACTCTATTAGGAGGAGTATTAAATGAAGCCAGCTGTGGTTAAGGGGTGACCACATGTTATGGGGCATCCACTGGGGTGTCCCTTATCTGATGAAAAGGGGTGTCATCATCAAGTCTTATCCTAAAACACCAAATCGAGAGAATATGTTTCTCTCATTCATTTACTTTTTCACCTGAAACTGAGAGAGGAAGTGAGGCAGCCATGGATCGAGATGTTGAGAGAATTACAGGGAGAGATTGAGAGGGTGGTGGTTTTAATAGATGGTTGATCAATTTAGTTACTAGGGTTGACGAGTTTGTGTGATTCTACACAAGAGAAGAGAGGAAAAATGGTTTGTTGTTGGTCCGAGAGATGAAATTGTGAGGAAAGAAAAGTTAATTGATGATTGAATCGAGTACCGTGAAAGGGAGGAAGATTATGTTGATACTCTTTGTGAAGAACAAGGAGGATTTGATGGTTCGGTTAGGGTTCCCGAGTCATATATGGTTGAGAGACAAACAGGAACAAAGGGTTTGAACGGATTTGGATATGGCGGTGGTATGATTGAATTTGAGGGATTTCGAGTTGGGGTTTCTACGGATTTTGTGGTCGCTCTAGATTTGTGAGGATGAGCTCGAGCACAGAGGAGGCAATGGAGAGATTCAGGGAGGAATGGCTAAAAGGGATCGATGGTTGATTTTTTTTTGAGCTGTGAAGACTCAGATGGAGGGATATTCAAGTTAATCTGAGAGGATATGAAGGAGGGTTTGAAATGAATGCTGTGTGAATCTGATGCTGCAAAGAAGAGGGGTTTGATGCGAATTTGAAATTGGTGACGGGTTTGTGAATTGAAGATAGTGGTACTGTGTTCTGTGGCATGGTGCATCTGGAGTTGATGGTGCTAATAGAAGGTTGGAGCAAGCAAGGATGCTGTTGATTGACAGGGAAGAATATGAATCCAGTGTGAAGCTGGTGAAGATGAAATTGTTGCTTGAGCTGGAATGAATTACAGGGTACAAGAATTGCAGGGGTTGTATGCTTGGTGGTTTTTAGTGGATTTGGTTTGCAGTTGGAGTTGATATTATGCAGGACTGCAGTTCAGGTTATGGAGGTGTAGAATGATCGTACTCAGGGCTCGAGGTGAAGCTGGAACTGGTGATTAGGAAATTGCAGGGCATGGATGCATGTTCTTTGTTGGAGTTGTTGCTATTGAGATATTTTTGGCAATGGCAGAGGCTAATGGTTGTGGTCTTGATAACAAGATTAATATGCTTCTTTGGTATTACAGTGCAAGAGGACAGTGCAGATAGTGTTCTTTATAGTGATGCTGTCACAGAAATGGACTTAGACGGTGGAAGCTCAAGTTATAGCTGGAGTTGAGCTGAACTGAATGAGTGTGGATGTTTGTAATGTTGTCTCAAAGTGAAGCAGCTAAGATGGTAAAGCACTGATGTTGCTGGTGAGCTGATTACAGAACATAAGACCTAGATGAATGATTAGGTTTTATAAGTTTCACAGGGACTATTTAAGACAGGATGTTACAGGGGATTGGTGCTGCTGCAGGAGGGACTATTAAACCTGAAACGGTGCTGGTTAGTTGAGATGGAGTTGCTACGATGGTGTTGCCATGAAAATTGCAGCTGTGACTGAAATGGAGAATGCTCAAGTAGTGCAAGAATGATGCAGTGATTGGAAGTGCAGGAATAGGAGGCTTTGCCTCTGAGCTGAGCTGCAGTTGGACTCGGAACTAAAGCCGGGAAGAGCAAGTTGGAGTTCTTTTGGTATTTGCACTTTGTGAGCTTGGTGGGTATTAAGTGATGGCCTGAGGAGATGAATGCTGTGTTGCAGGCAAATGGGGCTGTTGGTGTTGTTTGGTGATGCTAGCAGAGGTTGAGGCTGGCTAGTTTGTGTGAGTTTGCAGGAAAACTGCAGGTGTTAGCTCTGGCTTGAGTCATAGAATGAAGTATAAGGATGAGAAAAGACTGATATGGCTGAGTACATGGAGCTTTAAGGGTTGGCAAGAATTGACAGAATGTTGTGTTTTTGCCGAGTTTCGTGGTGTCTTTGCTTTGTTGATAGTGGAGTGCAAATGGTCATGGCTTGAAAGGAGAAGTGTGATCATTGTGCATCACAAGGGTTTGGTTGAAGCACAATGATGGTACATCGAATTCAACTCAGTACAATGGCTCCGGCTTGGCTTAGCAATCCGCCCGACCCAATCCAACTCGGTTCTCACCCGATCCCGACCCGATCCAACCTGGGCTTGACCCTACTGTTCGACCCGTTGACCGTGGGACTGGTTTGACTTTGCCTATCACCGAGACACTTTCCAGCGACTATTCCGGCGGGATTCCGGCCATAATCCCAGTTTTCCGGCGAGCGTTTTTGGGACAAAATTTCTACACGGGTTTCTCTCCATGGTGGGCCGGGTGAATTTCCAACTAATGGACTTTGAAGACAAAACCTAGTTTTGGAAGGAGAAAAAAAAAAGACTACAAAAGGGAAAACTTCTACAATTTGTTAGACATCACGTTTTATTATTCTTTTGCCTCTACTTTATTCTAGGGTTTAGAACCATGAAGTCTCTTCTCTTTCTTCTTGTGATGAACTCCTTGAATATGAGTACCTAAGTTTATTATTGGTTATGGAATAGTTTGATTTCACATAATATGATTCTTTGATTCAATATATTAGTTTTGTCTCATATTTATCGTTTGCAATTCTCTGAAATATTGTTTTATGATTGATTGATTGTTTTGTCAAGTTGCAAATTGGTAGAACTTCTAATCACATCTATTGCTAGTTTAGGGTTTATTATACGCAAAAGTGATATTCCTTGGATACAAGTAGCATAATATGATTATAGTTTGTAGTGATATATTCTTATGATCATATGTGAATCGTAACCTTTGTTAAATTGAATTAGTGCGCTTTCCACGTTCAATTGCTTTGATTGGCCTGATTTCATAAAACTTAATGCATCTAGGGAATTAAACTTGATTAGTGCTTTTACACGTTAGGTTGTTCCTTTAGGTAGAATTCATATTCGCATCTTTTAATGTGTTTGTTGATGACATGAGGAGATTTGCGGGATATTCTTGCGATCAAGGTATTCTAGGTCTTTGATAAAAGTTGAGATTAAATATCAATTCTAGTTATTGTGAAAAGCATGTTAGTGAATGAAAACGAAATCCTTAACCAATATCTCTTCTATCTTATTTGTTTACTTTTGTTTATTTGCTTTTAGTTTATTTTACTCTCATAAAAATCAGAAAACACCCGGTAATTTATATAGGAAACCACAACAATTTGACAACCTAGACCTCTCTCAGGATCGATCCTTTCTTTCCCTTGCTATATTTATATTTTGAGTAGTAAGAAAGTGTAATTATATTTGTGTCGGCTGACAACCGGTCAATGCTCGTATTGTTCACTCAAAGGTCATGAACTATCAAAGTGTTTCAAGTACAGACAAAAATTGAGACATGTCAACAAACTTCAACGAAGAGCAAATCGATTAGCAAACAAGCTTAAACTTGTTCAAAAGACCGCTAAGGTATGTAAGATTTTATCTTCGTCAAAGAAGTTAGTTTCCAAGGATAAGACAAGACCATTAGAAAGAAGTTTATGGTCTAAACACTATGAGAAACAGGGTTCTATAAATTCCGGTCAAAAAGGATATGGTGGACAGATTATTGTTCGCCCCAGCACAACTTAAATTGTGTTGGTTAGTGCATATTGTCTCATGTGCCTGATCAAAAGAGACAAGATTTATGCACACCTCAGGCTTTAGGAAAAGAAAAGTCTTCTAAATTGTTTTGATTTTGTTTTTTTATGTTTTTGCTCTGAGAGCATTGTAATATTCGGAATTCGTGCCGCTTTTCATATCTAATTGATATTGGAAAAGTATTCTCAGTTTTTTTTAATAAAAGAGGGTTAAATTAGACAATTCTGCCTTTTATAGGGTTGTGAGTTGTGTGTACACGAACGTATGTGTTTAAAGGTTTCGTAACCCTACATTCTTTTTTCCTTCCGTGAAACTTTTTTTAACCTAAGACTGCTTGTTGAGCTTATTTTGTGATTTCCTCTCACAAACCCGTACGCATATGGATACTCCAAGCATCATGTATTCTGATGGAAAAAATGTTAATATGATTGTTAAGCCATCAATCATGAAGGAAAAAGAAAGATCTCCGTTACCTCCAACATTTAAAAAGAAAAAGAAGGAATGTAAGGAAGCCAATAGTTGTTCCTTCAAATTCTCAGAAGTTTTCTGATGTTCTTGAAGAGTTGAAGGAAACAATATGGGAGATTCAACAAATAAAGGCTTTTTTTATGAGAACTCTTAAAATTCAGAAGGCACTGGTTCGACATCATCAGCCTAGAAGGTTTGTTGGAATTGACTCATTTCTTCACGAACCATATGTTCCCATGGCTGTTGACAACAAGGAGTTCGGGGACGATAAAGAATTTTTCAGAGGTCTCAATGTCTAGGAAAACTTCTTATGAGAATTTTTATTCTTGTTTTGTTTAAGAAGGATAACTAGGGTTTGGAATAGCCATTATTGTGAGTACACATAGCTATGTCCAACGTTTTTTACCTTCAATGGTTTTAGATTTATTTGTTTAAATTCTAAAGTTTATTTGGAAGATGATATTGTAGTATTAATATTTAAGGTTTCATACATTGCAACTTGGTATGGGATATGTGTGTTTGCGTCCGTGAACTATGAGTGTCCCATACATGGTCAAAAGTTAAGTCTTTCATATGTCGATATGAAAGTATTGATAAAAGATTGAATAAACTTTTGACAAACAAAAGATAAGCCTATTATGTCATTATGCAAATATTGATGGAAGATAGGATGAGCTTTTGTTTACAAAGATCAAGTATATTTTGTCATTGTGCAATTGGTGATGAAGAATAAAATGAATCTTTGTTTATTCCAGCAAAGATTGGTCTTCCCTGATCCATATTCTTATGTAAGTACTGCGCGGATCTGTAAGTTATCTTATGTGAGTATTTCCGATTGAATTAATCATGGGTTATCTTGTGGTTAATTTAATTGAGATTTTTGAATACAAATTCATATTCTTATGTGATTTGTTGATGTCCAAAGAAATCCTTCTTTTCTTGTGAAAGTAAGGTCGCTCTTGTTGTTCTTCCGGGAATGACATTTTATGGAGAAGATTCTTAATTGAACTTGTGCTTAATTGCCAAATCTTTGTGGGGAGTGCGGCTATGGAATATTATAGGGGTTGTCTTGTATCTTTATAAACTCCTTGATGAATGCATTTAGTTTCGACTATATGATTGCATCTAAAAAGTTGATATGTATTTTCTTTTGGTCATGAAATGTCTCTATGGAAATTTTATTAGGATTCCACTAGTTTTCGTACCTTTGCCAATTTTATTGACCAAAGGGGGAGAATTAATGTGTAGTTCAAACTACAAATATATATGGTTTTCGGATCAATATGTAAGGGGGTGTGGTTTTCATGTGAGATGAAGTATTGACTAAGGGGGAGTGATACATATCACCATAGTATTATTGTCAAAGTTGTGATACAATTGAACTTTGATGCCGTGTAATAATACTATGACACTGTATAACAATGATTGAGAGCTATTTTTTTCTCATTGTTATGACTACGGATCTTCAACAACGATGATGCTACATTGAATATCTCTGGAATCATTGGAGTACTTGGAAGTGACGAAGATTTCGAGTAATGTTGAAGAACCAAGGAGATCAAGCATGTGGATGAGAAGCTGCAAAGTTTATTTATTTTGTATTCCATATGTATTGATAGTTTTGTCACTAAAATTGACAAAGGGGGAGAACTCGCAAGTGTTGCTATCTCAAGCTTGTTTGTCAAGTTTAGTTGCCAAAACTATAAGTCTTGATTTCTAGTCTACTTATAGCTAGGTCTCGGACTAGGATAGTAAGTGTAGTTGAGCTCTAGACTCCACGACGTTCATCATGTAAAGACGAAAAACTACTCAAGGAACTGGTGGAACTATATCGACAAAAAGGTATGTGGAGACTTGAACTTATCTACCACTAAAAAGTCTATCTACTCTATCTCCTATCTTGAGACAAAAGTCGTTTGGCTATATAGACTTCAATTATACACATTTGCTATTTCGAGCCGAGTTTATCTCGCTTACTATTTCTCAAAATATGTGTTGGTAAACTTTTGCTTTGGCCAAGTTCATCTTTACTAGTGACGAAAGTCATGTTGAATATTTCAATAACTTGAAATTCGCTTTGATGAAAAAATAGTTTGTGAATTACAACTATATAACATCCTCTAATAAAGTTTCAATGATGGAAATGAGAGTTTAGAATATATAACCATGTTTGGATATAAACATTGTATGTGAATTCATACTTGTGTAAGTCCAAAATCCTTGATCCTGCATTTGTTGGTATCCTCATTGAAAATGCGGGGTCTAACAACCCTACCCAACAATTCGTTTGGCAATCCGAGAGGACTTACTCCAATACACTTTCTAGAGAATCAACTAGACAATCGGACTCAATCTAGATTAAAGTATATCAAAGAGTTTAACATCTCTAACTCTTAATTCAATCTGCAATCGCAGATAGAAAATCATGAGCCCGATTGAATAAGAGGAGTAACTTGAACAGTACCAAAGACCAATGCTCAAGTGTCAATCAATGTAAATCATCAACCCAAGTTTGGATATTCTAATTGATTGATCTTAAAGCACAACCTGTGATATTACAAATATATAACAAAATATAATGCAGAAAAGAAATAACACAGACACCAGAATTTTGTTAACGAGGAAACCGCAAATGCAGAAAAACCCCGGGACCTAGTCCAGATTGAACACCACACTGTATTAAGCCGCTACAGACACTAGTCTACTACCAATTAACTCGGATCGGACTGTAGTTGAACCTAATCAATCTCACACCGATTCAAGGTACGGTTGTGCTCCTTACTTCTCGATCCCGCAGGATACTACGCACTTGATTCCCTTAGCCGATCTCACCCACAACTAAGAGTTGCTACGACCCAAAATCGAAGACTTGATAGATAAACTGTCTCACACAGAAAAGTCTATAGGATTGAATAAATCTGTCTCCCACAGAAATACCCAAGAGTTTTTGTTCCGTATTTTGATGAATCAAGGTGAACATGAACCAATTGATAAACCGGACTTATATTCCCGAAGAACATTCTAGTATTATCAATCACCTCACAATAAACTTAATCGACTAGCGAAACAAGTTATTGTGGAATCACAAATGATGAGACGAAGTTTGTTTGTGATTACTTTTCTATCTTGCTGACCGGTTGTCAGCCGACACAAATATAAATTACACTTTCTTACTACTCAAAATATATAATGAAGCAAGGGAAAGAAAGGATCGTTCCCACAGAGAGGTCTTGGTTGTCAAATTGTTTCGGTATCTTATAAGTAACACGGGGTTTTCTGATTTTTATAAACGAAAATAAAATAAAAGCAAAACAATAAAAAGTAAACACGCAAATCAAGGATGAGAAAGTATTGGTCATGGATTTCGTCTTCAATCACAAACATGTTTTCAACACAATAACTAGAATTGATATTTTAATCTCAACTTTTATCAAAGGCCCTAGAATACCTTGATCGCAAGAATATCCCGCTAATCTCCTCTTGTCATCAACAAACACATTAAAAGATGCGAATATGAATTCTATCTAAAAGAACAACCCAACGTGTAAAAGCACTAATCAAGTTTAATTCCCTAGATGCATTAGGTTCTATGAAATCAGGCCAATCAAAGCAATCGAACGTGTAAAAGCACTAATCCGATTTAACAAAGGTTATGGTTCACATAAGATCATAAGAATATATCACTACAAACTATAATCTTATTTATGCTACTTGCAATCAGGAATTATCACTTTTTCGTATAACAACCCTAATCTAGCAATAAAGATGAAAGCAAACTCAATCGATTCGCGACTCGACTAAACACGCATTCAAATCATGTAACAATATTAATAGTGAATCATAAACGATAATATGAGAGAAAACTAATTTATTGCACAAAAATTCATGTTTTGAAATCCAACTAATTCATAACCAAAAGAAAACTCTAGCTCATATTCATGGAGTTCATAACAAGAAGAAAGAGAAAAGACTTCATGGTTTCTAAACCCTAGAAAACAAAGTAGAGGCAAAGATAATAAGATAAAAGATAGATTAATCCCACATTAGGTAAAAGTCCTCTCTTTTATATGTTTCTCTATTTCCATAAAGGATACTCCTTCCAATATTAGGTCTTCTCAAAACCCATCTTCAAGTGGTCCACCAAGCCCATGTGTGAGAAAAAACCCATGTAAAATTATGTCCAAAAGACGTCGCCGGAAAACTGGGATTATGGCCGGAACTTGGCCGGAAAAGTCGCCGGCAAACATCTCAGTTGACCGGCAAAGTCTGCCCGGTCAACGGTCAACGGGTCAAATCGGTCAAGGTCAGACCGAGTCAAATCACTGAGTGAACTCGGTCAAGCACCGAGTTAGAGTGTGAGTCAGCTGAGTTGGCCTACTTTTCAGACCATTGCACATGCCAGAGCTGTGCTGCACTATCATTGTGCATCAGCAGTACAGTACAACCATGATTGCCCTGTATGTTGCACCATCTTCTTGCAATATCTTGTTTTATAACCTTCAGCTCATGCATTCACACACAATTCAAATTCCCAACTGCAACTTCTTCTCTTATAATTCAAACTCAAACCATTCAACCCTGTCAATTCCATCAGATGCATTGCATAACTCCCAACACCTGCAACTCTATCACCTGCCAGCACCCATTGTAGACTTGCAAAATTCAGACATCTCCACAGCAACACATACTCAATTCAGTGCCCATTGTCAACAGCAGCACCACCTAAATCTCTGGCAGCAAACACAACAGCTACTGTCAATTCTTGCCATCCCCTAAAGCTCCACGTACACAGCATCACTGTCTTGTCATGTTCTGATCCAAGAATTCTACCCATTCTAGCTGCATCCATCCTTGTAGCTCAATCAAATCCAGTCCCAGTACCACAAATCATCACCAAAAGCAACTAGCAATACCACAACTCTCCATCTATACTTCTGCCACACTCCCTGCAGCTCAACTCAGCAAACTCACAATTCCATTCCCACGCAACCTAGGCATACATCTACAATATCCATAACCAGCTGCTGCAATTCACATATAGCTTCATTAGTAACCCACTGCTCTCCTCGGCGCCATTCAATACCAACACCAGACCACTTCCATCTCTAACCCTCAGTACCAATGCTAACTCAGCACCAATATCACTGCATTCATGCGACCTCCATTTCCCTATTCTCTGTCAGGTCATGTTCAACACTGAACTGCAATGTTTCCTCTCAGCACCAGCTTCATTAGCAGCAACTATAGAATCTTTGCCATTTCAGTCCATGTATTCATCCAGTCCTATAGTTTCACACAACAATAAGTTCGCCTCATCTCCATTACCTTTTAACGCTGGCAAAACCCAATGACCTGAGCTCGGTCTCCTCTATATTCATCGACACCATCTTTCCTTCCATTTCAGTGCAAACTCATACCTGCAAAAGCTGCATTCAGCTTCACCGCCGCCCATCTGCCGCAAGACAAAAATACCAAAAACCCATTGCAGAGCCGCATCTTCATCCCGACCCACTTGAATTCTCCAACTGCACATTCACTATCTTATTCTCTATATAACTCAAACTCGCACCAAGCTTAATCCTTCTCTTCACTGCATACAACAAAAAACCACCCCGTTATTCCCGCAATTCCCTACACAGCTTCATATCTACTATCACTGCACTTGCATCTTACATCTTTAGTTGTACCAGTTTCTCACTAAGCTTCAGTGAACTGCAATTACAGCTTGTCTTTAGCTCTTGTTAATTCATCTCACCATGGCATCACTCCGCTGCAAACCACCTACCAACTCAAGAACCCATCTGCTCATTCAACACCAATTGCATAACAGCTTCACTGATTTCCCATCTCAACTCAAATAATTCATGGCATCATTCATCTCAGAAACCCTAAATAATCCATTTCCAACTTCAATTTCTTCTCTGAACTCGAATTAAATCCAAATTCAACCAAAACCCCTTCATATTAACACTTCCTGACTTCTAATAGACATAGATCTTCTCCATTCATCTCCGAATTCTACCATCGATAACTCAAATTTCTGTTCTTAATTCATCCTCTTCGTGAAGTTCTCAGCTGAATTTCAATCACTGAATTCGTCACCAATTCAATCACGGCAAGCTCCGTTTATCCCTCTCCTTTCTCTGCCTTCAAATCCCCTTCTACTTCTCTCGATCTGAAGATTCAGGGAACCCTTTCAATCACTCGGACCAACATCAGCAGGGCTTTTCTCAATTTCAGGTGGGATTGATGAATGAGAAGAAATCTCGACTCTAGGTTAAAGAAGCAGGGTTGGATAATGACACTCGGTCACCTTCATAAGGGCTAACCATTTGGCCTCCCCTTAACCTCAGCTTGACTGTTTTTAGCACTCCTCCAAATAGAGTTGCCCCTTAACCTTGACTGGGCTCCAGATAGCGTTCGCCCATGAATGACTATTTTGCCCTTTTTACTCCAATTGGGTGATTTTCCTTCTTTTGCTCTAAATGACTCCAAAGTACCTGATAAGCTCAAAAGTAATCATAAGATACATAATTTACAAAGAAAACTCACATGAAAAGAAAGCATAAATACTAGATATAAAATTAGGTGTTTTACGACACCTATCAGATTCCCCCACACTTAGACTTTGCTAGTCCTCGAGCAAATCAAACAAAACAATTCTAAATTATAATTACAACTCCGTGTCGTCGAGGCTACGGTCACTTTTAGCATAGATAACAAGCCTTTAAACCCCTAGGTGTCCCTAGTGGACGAGTTATAGTCTCATGAGGGTTTACTAGAGATATACCCACAAAACCTATTTTTCCAACTTAATAGTTCTCCGAAATGATAGCATCCAACGCGCTAAGAAGACATAGAGATTCTGCACACTAGTCATAAGAATTTAGACACATAAATGAACACAATCTCATTCTTAAAAGTTGAGAGAGAAAT
This sequence comes from Papaver armeniacum, assembly GCA_023531295.1. Lineage (NCBI taxonomy): Eukaryota > Viridiplantae > Streptophyta > Magnoliopsida > Ranunculales > Papaveraceae > Papaver > Papaver armeniacum. Next base: position 55,735 of record JAJJWW010015830.1, read on the forward strand.
AACCATCCCTTTTCGAAAGAAATTCGGGTTCGGAGTGATCGAAAGTCTCGACTCTGCCTCACAAGAAAGGGTTTTATGAAGTTGCTCTCAATAATAAATAGCTTTTTATGGGACACACATGTGTCCAGGTAGGAATGAAGAGAGAATCCTGCGACACGTTGAATGGTAGGAAGGCAAAACCCTCCGAATTGTTTTGAAAACCCACATCTTTTATAATTTTTGAAAACCCTTTTTTCTGACGATCTCTACGAAAGGAAATCAACCACTTAACGAAGGTGGGAATATGCTTAATTACTTACCTCGTTATCCGTTCGACATGCAGCTAGCACCACTCTCACAAAGATCCATAGAAACGTCTTCGGTCTTCAATCGGTGTCTTCATCTTCGTCTTCGGTCTTCAACTCTTGATGATAACTCTTGAACTTCGTAGAATCTCGACAATATGATTCTTTCCTTTAATTCCTTGCCGCTTGAAACTTCATTATAGATATTCCTTCTTTCCATTGGCTTTATTAAAAGAATACAAAACTAAAAACGAACTATACAAACCCAAAATATAAATTTTTTTTTTTGTACAAATAAGAAATAAAACAAATACAAAATAAAAACAAAACAAAATAATAAAAATTATTAACGAACCTAAAAATTTTCTCTTGTCTTTTTTTTTTCATTTTTTTTTTTCGTTTTTTTTTTTAATTTTAATTTTTTAATAAAAATAATAATAATATATCTAAATTACAATTAAGAAATAACAACTATTACACAGAGCTTTTGGTTGGTAGCCTAGCGACAAGGCGAGCACCAACTCCTCTTTGAATAGCAACCCCTAAGCGATGAAAAATAAAACTACCTAATCCACTACTAGCATCATTGCTAAGTAGGCAATTTCTTAAGCGCTTGAAAAGACCAGTGTCCTCGCCAAGTTCCCCTAAGATAGAAAAGGCTAGAACACCCAAACCATAACCATGTGCAAAGACATTTGTCCAAGTATTTAGTGCGTTTGCGTGAAACAAAGACTAGAAATAGCCTTACCAGGAGCGAAAGAACGAACACCACCACCAGTGAACGGAGAAACTCCTGTAACATCCATGCATACATCTTGCCCACTTTCCCAATTAAGAACAAGGATATCAGCCGGCTTTAGATCTTGACCATCATCGATTGAAGCCCGAGAGATACTTCCTTCCGCGCGGGAACATTAGCCTTGTAACAAATGTCCAACGTAGTATCTCGAACCACATCATGATGAAATTTGTAGCCAATATCCTTTGCACAGTGAAGCGCATGATCCCCAAAAGCATCCATGGGCTTGTTATAGCTTGGGCATAGACTATTCTCCACAAACAAAGGAATACCCAAACGATAGCAAAGCACGGATCTAAATTGTCTGTGTCCAAGGCACTGGTTGAGCCCACTAATTGGAACCGCCAAAAGGTAGTCCTGAGCATGCTTGACTCGGTTACATTTCCATAAAGCGGAATCTCTTTCGGACAAATGAAACAGTGTCTGGAATACTCTTCTTAATCTGCGTCAAAATAAACAACTGCCAGCGAATGCATGGAAGGGGGGGCAGTATCATCGACACTGTAAGAAGATGGTAAACCACATAACTGAGTGAAGTTCTGAAGAGCCAACTGATAAGATAATCCTTTGTCCGTAGGGAATAAGTCGCCAAGAATCCTTTTCTGCACCGAAGTAGTCTGGCTTTGAGAAGCAAGATAACAGTATGCTCGAGTGTCAGCCATAGTATAGATGCATGCCAAGTCCTCTATCCTTAATAGTAAGGGTGGATAATCTCTTCTGTAAAGGACCAAACCCAGCACCATCTCCAGTAATCAAAAGCCTCAAATACTGATAAAGCTGGTCATCAAAGAAATCAGTGGCCGGTTGAAGGGCAGCCGGATTAGTAGTACGCATTGCAAAATAAAGTCTAGACACCCCGGTGCAATTGCGAAGTAATAGCATCTCACTTTGCGGATCCCTGAGTTTCTTGATTGCTTCCATTAGATGAACAGTTTTGTGAACCCTGTTCAACACCAAGTCGCTGGTGAAGCCCAAATCCAAACTCACAGGGCCTCCTAAAAGTTTAACGCCCTTAGAAGGTCTACCAATATCCGGAGGGAAAACATCTTCAATAGTACTTCTAGGATCAAAAGAAGGCCAAAAAACTTCCGTCTTGTTAATGTTGAGATGTAAACCCCTGTCTGGTCCTTCAGATTGAATTATCCGCAGAGCCTTAGCCACCTCTAAAGTATCTCCAATTATTGTGTTGTCGTCAAGATACCAAGCGTGTAGATCCAGTTTACATTGAGCAGCAATAGTCTTCACTAAGGGGTGAAGTGTCAATGCAAATAACAGGGGTCCAAGAGGATCACCTTGTTGCACGCCAAGAGAAGAAGACAAGATGTATTGGGCATAATAAAGCTTAGCAGGACGTAAATAACAAAACTCTACCCAGCGAGAAATACCTGGACAATGAAGACGAACTTCTTTGATGAGTTGTGATCTACACACCATGTTAAAAGCATTGGAAAAGTCAATTAGCAACATTGACATATTATCCGAATGACCCTTCAGTTCAAGAAGGCGATTTACAGCGTGTAAAATACCTTCCCCTCCTACAGGTACACCAACACCAAATTGGTAGTCACCCAAATAAGAGATCATATCCTTTCCAATAGCAGAGGCAGCCACCTTCGAAACTAATCTCCGCCACACCGTGCCGACTGCTATGGGCCTAAGACCTCCTCCCGGCTTTAGCAACGGAGTCAAGGGAGCACTAGCAATGAATTCACCCAAGGCACTGGGACATCTACCAGCCAACCAAAGATTGACGACCCTTAAATGGAAACAAGCAAATCATCCGCCACCGCCTTGTTTGCCCGCTAAGGACGTCTACTAAGTGTTGCGCGCGTAACCCATCTCGGCCACAAGACGTACCTCTTGGAAAACTCTTGATAGCGCCCAATACTGCCTTAGAATCCACCCTAATCGAATCTGCAACAATATCAGCCGTGGGAACTTCAGGGAAGGGCGCTAGAGGGTGCTTGTCGAGTAAGTCCAGATAGGTCTGCTCTTCGAAAGGAGCAACCCCAGAAGAAGACAAAACTTTAATGGCAGCAGCATATTGACCTACACAGATCTTACCTTGGCAGGCTGTGATCACAGAACCCAAGCGTTTGTCGTCTGACTTCTTCCCATCTTCCTCTTCATGTTTCACGGAACAGACTTGATCGGGCTGTTGCAATGTACTTGTGAACCAAAAGTCGAACAGCCATTCGGTTGTTCTCTCCAAACCGTAAGAGCCTCCACAATTGCCGCAACTTGTAGTTTTTTCCTATTTCAGCATTTACGTTGTTTGAGGTCTTCGGATGATAAAGAGATAACGTGCAAATGGGCAAGAATAGTAAACGAAGCCAAGCCGTCGTACTATCTGGACTAGCAACAATGCGATCAAGACATAGCTTCTAAGCCCTGGAAAACGCTAGTCTACACTTGTGTGGAATACACTTAATGAGTGGGGATTTGACGTTGCATTACTATGTTAAGTAAATCAGTGGATAACACAACCTCGTCACCAAAGACCCTTACACCGAAATTGTGTCGAACTCATTACCAATGACTTCCACACTCAAATCCCGCACACACACACAGAATGCACCTGGTTTGGTCAAGCCATAAATCAACTCACCATCCCCATTACCAGGCCCTGAGATGTAATCATGAGCAGCTCCATCACGTCCCTTGCAGGGCTTAAACCAGGCATGAAAATACATGCATTTGGTGTAGAACCACATATGAAGAGTATGAAGAACCTTCTCCAGGTCACCATAAACCCTCAAATCGCTAGCGATTAATTCCCGGATCATGGCCTTACTGGATACATAGGAAAGGTGTTTGTCGTGAAAGTGTTTCAAGACCGAACCCTTGACATACCCTCTTCCGTGAACTCCATCAGAACAATCATGAACTCTCTTGAAAGGACAATGGCACACGTTATCTGCAACTAAGACGCCTGTCGAGGATGAAAGGGTTGGAGATGCCGTGGAACAGGTAAGAGAAGACTGTGTTGAACAGGAAAGAGAAGGCTGGGTTGAAGAGGCAGACAATGGAGCGCGAGACAAAGAACGTGTAACTCTCGGCATTGGGAAGAAGAATAAACCCTAAACAACAGAACCCTAAAAGAAACAAAGACACAACGCAAAACAAAAGGGAAACAAAGTAAATCAATCGGAAAACTCACGAAAAGGGAAGGGGGATTCGATAAAAACAACAAAAACACAAAACTGTCAGGCGAAATCATGATGAACCCGTGATTGGAATGAGTTTCCAATCACTCGGTTGTTGTCGCCGGAGAGAAAACATGAGAGAGAAAATATGGGTAATGGTAATAAAAATTTTAATAAAACTTCTACAAATGGGTAATGGTAATAAAAAAATTTTAATTAAATTTTTTTTTTTTAACAAGAGAAATAAATACAAACTGAACATACAAATAAAAATAAGTACAAATGGCCATGGTGTAAGTATTTTACCGCATGATTCTTCACAACTTGTATGTCTCGATATCATAAACTTCTCGAACTCTCATCCTTGATAATTTTCACTCTTGTACAATAGTCAAAATTCTGCTCATTGTCTTGTTGCTTTACTTGAATCTGAAATCTGCCCATTTCTGTATTGTTGCTTGTAAACCTTGAACGTCTTTCAACTTTCCTTCGAATTTGTGATGCTCCTCTTGTTGATGATGATGGTGTTTCTATGGACCTGTTGGTGTAGAGAGAGATAAAGTGGATGGTGCTAATCTGAACAAGATTACAAGTGGTATGTAAGTTAGCAATTCGATGTCACCATCATGGTTGATAAAAATAGCACTCAAGATATCAAAATGGTGCTTCTATGGTGGGAGGTTGGGTAGCTCACCATTCTACCCGGAATTTACGTACGGTGACACACACTCTAAAAGCACATATTTAGACAGGTACAAAGAATTGAAGGTCGGTGCCTCACATTATGTAACATGGGTAGTCTCCACTATAGGGGATCACTACTCTAATACCGAATTCAGTCTGCACCTTATTTGCCACTGACATGGTTAAATCCAACTTTAACTCTCATACAATTAAGAAACCCGATCATGTTCTCTGTCATCTCTAAGTTCAGTCACTCTTATGAGATTCTCGATGTAATCTTAGCGACATGTATACTATGTGACTCTAAACTAACCACAAGTTGGAGTTTTCTTATTCACTAATTTACACAAAAGATGAAAAATTTACAAAGCAAATGCATAACCACTCCCCTACACTTAAACTTTACATTGTCCTCAATGTAAATTGAATCGTCCAAAGAAAGTCAAGGTGGGAAATCCTATAACAATATGCGACAAGAAAGCATAAAAAAAAAACAAGAAAAGAAAAATTAAAAGATAAGAGATACAAAACCTATGGGTTGCCTCCCATGTAGCGCTTGGTTTAAAGTCGTCAGCCCGACTATATCCTTGCAAGATTCATTCCCCATATACTAACAATCGGAAAAGTTGGGGATCCTTCCATAGAACCTGTTTTGCAAACACTAGCTTCACACAAATATTAGTAATATAAAACAGAAATGAAGCTATGAACCGATAAAAGCTTCCCCCACACTTGGAAGTGTATAAAGAATATAGAAGTCGGGTACATCCACGGTTTCTTGTTCCAAAACCTTCATAGTATGAGAATCAAGTATCTCTAATGGCGGAAAACGAGAAACAAAGTCATTCAACAATATTCTCGAAGCACATACATTCAAACCAATAAGAGGTAAAGGAGAAGAATCAATATGCAAAGGGTTAGACAAACCTTGCACAATCTCTTGTATCACGGAATCCTCTTCATCCTTGAAAAACTCAAGTGAATAATTCACCTCTTTTATATCATGGTCCTCTATCAAACCTTGCAACCATTCTTCGTCCGTTTCTGCCTTAACCAAAGTTTCGACATAAACATCATCATTACAATCATATGCAAGCTCAATTGGGTCTTCCACAATATTGGTCAAACCGGTCTCATTCTCAACACACTCCTCTTTGTTGTAAGGCACATACTCTTTTGCGGATCCAAATTTTATTATAAGAAACTTTTTTAGAACACTCGAAAATGCATCATCCTCAAGCTCCACCCTTTGAATAGGCTCTTGATCATTATTAAGATCAATGCTTGAGTAATCTACACAAGTGTCGACATATTCCTCTTCGTCTTCATCTTGATCCCAAAAAGACTCCATTGTACACTCCTCGGGGATGTCACCATGAGTTGGTTCAAGCAATGTATCATAATCACCGTCACTATCATAGTCAACATAAGATTGGTCCTCGCTGAATTTTGTATTGCTAATCTCGAACTCATCCTTTTGAATAGGTGAATGATCATTATTACGATCAAGAGTTGAGTTAACTACACAATTATCAACAAAAGTTCCCAAGGATTGGCCTTTTTCAACATTAGCATCAATCAAATATTCATCACAAACCATATGCACATTAGAATTATCCATATCTTCCTTGCATTGATCAATGCCTCTTCGCAAGCTAGCAATACCTTCACGAAGTTCTTGGAGTTGCTCGTCTGTAGTCTCTTTTGCTTTTTGAAATTCCTCTTGTAAAAAGTTGGAAACTTGATCTATAAAGTTAGAGACTTTTTGTTCACGAGCATAAGAATCCTCCCATCCTTGTGGTTGTTCACATACATACCCGCCATAAGGTTGTTGAGGAAAACCATAAGGTTCCATGGAATATTGGTCATAACCAATGAATTGGTTTTGATTATACCCCTGGAATTGGTAATTGTCATATTGTTGAGGTTGTTGAAAACCGCATCCATCCATGTAGTATGCTCCTTCCATGAGAAATAAGCACCTGAAATAAAAATTCTCAAACCAAGGTTAAAACCCAGAAAATAAGAAAAATAAAACAAAAACTAAAAACAAAAATAAGAAACCAAAAACAAGTGACAACCGCTGCCTCCCCGGAAACGGCGCCAAAATTTGACCGGTTATCAGCCTACACAAATATAAATTACACTTTCTTACTACTCAAAATATATAATGAAGCAAGGCAAGAAAGGATCGTTCCCACAGAGAGGTCTTGGTTGTCAAATTGTTTCGGTATCTTATAAGTAACACGGGGTTTTCTGATTTTTATAAACAAAAATAAAATAAAAGCAAAATAATAAAAAGTAAACACGCAAATCAAGGATGAGAAAGTATTGGTCATGGATTTCGTCTTCAATCACAAACATGTTTTCAACACAATAACTAGAATTGATATTTTAATCTCAACTTTTATCAAAGGCCCTAGAATACCTTGATCGCAAGAATATCCCGCTAATCTCCTCTTGTCATCAACAAACACATTAAAAGATGCGAATATGAATTCTATCTAAAAGAACAACCCAACGTGTAAAAGCACTAATCAAGTTTAATTCCCTAGATGCATTAGGTTCTATGAAATCAGGCCAATCAAAGCAATCGAACGTGTAAAAGCACTAATCCGATTTAACAAAGGTTATGGTTCACATAAGATCATAAGAATATATCACTACAAACTATAATCTTATTTATGCTACTTGCAATCAGGAATTATCACTTTTTCGTATAACAACCCTAATCTAGCAATAAAGATGAAAGCAAACTCAATCGATTCGCGACTCGACTAAACACGCATTCAAATCATGTAACAATATTAATAGTGAATCATAAACGATAATATGAGAGAAAACTAATTTATTGCACAAAAATTCATGTTTTGAAATCCAACTAATTCATAACCAAAAGAAAACTCTAGCTCATATTCATGGAGTTCATAACAAGAAGAAAGAGAAAAGACTTCATGGTTTCTAAACCCTAGAAAACAAAATAGAGGCAAAGATAATAAGATAAAAGATAGATTAATCCCACATTAGGTAAAAGTCCTCTCTTTTATATGTTTCTATATTTCCATAAAGGATACTCCTTCCAATATTAGGTCTTCTCAAAACCCATCTTCAAGTGGTCCACCAAGCCCATGTGTGAGAAAAAACCCATGTAAAATTATATCCAAAAGTCGTCGCCGGAAAACTGGGATTATGGCCGGAACTTGGCCGGAAAAGTCGCCGGCAAACATCTCAGTTGACCGGCAAAGTCTGCCCGGTCAACGGTCAACAGGTCAAATCGGTCAAGGTCAGACCGAGTCAAATCACTGAGTGAACTCGGTCAAGCACCGAGTTAGAGTGTGAGTCAGCTGAGTTGGCCTACTTGTAAGACCATTGCACATGCCGAGCCGGTGTCCGCACTATCATTGTGCATCGTCAGAAGACAAGTCTGACCATGATGGCCCTGTATGTTGCACCATCTTCTTGCAATATCTTGTTTTATAACCTTCAGCTCATGCATTCACACACAATTCAAATTCCCAACTGCAACTTCTTCTTTTATAATTCAAACTCAAACCATTCAACCCTGTCAATTCCATCAGCTGCATTGCATAACTCCCAACACCTGCAACTCTATCACCTGCCAGCACCCATTGTAGACTTTCAAAATTCAGACATCTCCACAGCAACACATACTCCATTCAGTGCCCATTGTCAACAGCAGCACCACCTAAATCTCTGGCAGCAAACACAACAGCTACTGTCAATTCTTGCCATCCCCTAAAGCTCCACGTACACATCATCACTGTCTTGTCATGTTCTCAATCCAAGAATTCTACCCGTTCTAGCTGCATCCATCCTTGTAGCTCAATCAAATCCAGTCCCAGTACCACAAATCATCACCAAAAGCAACTAGCAATACCACAACTCTCCATCCATACTTCTGCCACACTCCCTGCAGCTCAACTCAGCAAACTCACAATTTCATTCCCACGCAACCTAGGCATACATCTACAATATCCATAACCAGCTGCTGCAATTCACATATAGCTTCATTAGTAACCCATTGCTCTCCTCTGCGCCATTCAATACCAACACCAGACCACTTCCAGCTCTAACCCTCAGTACCAATGCTAACTCAGCACCAACATCACTGCATTCATGCGACCTCCATTTCCCTATTCTCTCCTTCAGGTCATGTTCAACACCTCGAATCGCAATGTTTTCCTCAAAGCCACCAGCTTCATTAGCAGCAACTATAGAATCTTTGCCATTTCAGTCCATGTATTCATCCAGTCTTGTAGTTTCACACAACAATAAGTTCGCCTCATCTCCATTACCTTTTAACGCTGGCAAAACCCAATGACCTGAGCTCGGTCTCCTCTATATTCATCGACACCATCTTTCCTTCCATTTCAGTGCAAACTCATACCTGCAAAAGGCCGCATTCAGCTTCACCTGCTGCCCATCTGCTGCAAGACAAAAAATACACAAAAACCCATTGCAGAACCAGCATCTTCATCCTGACCAAGCTTGAATTCTCCAGCTGCACATTCACTATCTTATTCTCTATATAACTCAGCTACTGCACCTGCTTAATCCTTCTCTTCAGCTGCATACAACAACAAAACCACCCTACTATTCCTGCAATTCCCTACACACCTTCATATCTACTATCACTGCACTTGCATCTTACATCTTTAGTTGTACCAGTTTCTCACTAAGCTTCAGTGAACTGCAATTATGACTTGTCTTTAGCTCTTGTTAATTCATCTCACCATGGCATCACTCCGCTGCAAACCACCTACCAACTCAAGAACCCATCTGCTCATTCAACACCAATTGCATAACAGCTTCACTGATTTCCCATCTCAACTCTAATAATTCATGGCATCATTCATCTCAAAAACCATAAATAATCCATTTCCAACTTCAATTTCTTCTCTGAACTCGAATTAAATCCAAATTCAACCAAAACCCCTTCATATTAACACTTCCTGACTTCTAATAGACGTAGATCTTCTCCATTCATCTCCGAATTCTACCATCGATAACTCAAATTTTTGTTCTTAATTCATCCTCTTCGTGAAGTTCTCAGCTGAATTTCAATCACTGAATTCGTCACCAATTCAATCACGGCAAGCTCCGTTTATCCCTCTCCTTTCTCTGCCTTCAAATCCCCTTCTACTTCTCTCGATCGAAGCTTCAGGAACCCTTTCAATCACTCGGACCAACATCGCCAGGGCTTTTCTCAATTTCGGTGGGATTGATGAATGAGAAGAAATTCTCTCGACTCTAGGTTAAAGAAGCGGGGTTGGATAATGACACTCGGTCACCTTGATAAGGGCTAACCATTTGGCCTCCCTTAACCTCGCCTTGACTGTTTTTAGCACTCCTCCAAATAGAGTTGCCCCTTAACCTTGACTGGGCTCCAGATAGCGTTCGCCCATGAATGACTATTTTGCCCTTTTTACTCCAATTGGGTGATTTTCCTTCTTTTGCTCTAAATGACTCCAAAGTACCTGATAAGCTCAAAAGTAATCATAAGATACATAATTTACAAGAAAACTCGCAAAGAAAGCATAAATACTAGATATAAAATTAGGTGTTTTACGACACCTATCACTTGCCTATCGGAGATATAAAATCTCGAGCCAATTATTTCAATTGCACTCAACATGATAGAAACAGCAAGATCAGATCACGCAACTACAAAGATAATAGTTGGGACTGGCTTCACAATCCCAATGAAGTCTTCAAGTCGTTAACCTACGGGGTCTCGAGAAGAAACCTAAGGTTAAAGGAGAATCGACTCTAGTTATGCAACTAGTAACATATAGGAAGTGTGGGGATTAGGTTTCCCAGTTGCTAGAGTTCTCCTTTATATAGTTTTCAAATCAGGGTTTGCAATCCAAGTTACCTTGGTAACAAAGCATTCAATATTCACCGTTAGATGAAAAACTTGATTCAACCAAGCTAATATCTTTCAACCGTTAGATCGAACTTAGCTTGTTACACACAAATGAAATGTACCCTCATTTAGGTTTATGTAGCCGTACCTAAACGTGTACACAAGATTGGTTCACAAATAGTTAACCGAGGTTAGCCATATGATTACTCTCATATCAACCTTATTCATCTTAACCATAACTAGTTCAAATGACTCAAATGAAACTAGTTAAAGAGTTGTTCAATTGTTTAGAAAAACACAATTGAAATCAAATCAGTTTGATTCACTTGAATCAATCATGAACATTATAGCCACGGTTTTCAAAGATTGTATTCCGTATGATTTAAATGTTTAAGTTCATGGACTTGACCGATTTGACAAAGTAACCAGCTTAAGTATGCGTATAGTATGCATACTTAAGCAACCGGTTTTGAGTTTGTAAAGTTGCCAAACTCAACAGAAATTTTCGGTTCAAAAACATCCGCCAGTATGTGTACATGTACGCATACTTAAGGTGACTAGTTAAGAGTTTTGCCAAAACCAAACTTAGCAGAAATTCTCGATTTGAGAACTTCCGCCAGTATTGTACGCATACTTAACCTGTCTCCTTCACCAATTCAGTGTACGCACATATGCATACTCTTGGCTTCCGGTTTATGGACTTATACACTAATGTGAGAACACACTATATATGCTTATATCCAAAGATGGTTACATCATCAACTCTTTATTTCAATCATTGAAACATTCTTCTATAATGTCAATAGCCGTTTTCACACACTATTAGCATCAAAGCAGTTTTCAATATATTGAAATAATCATTATTGAAACCTTCCAAGTCTTACACCAAATGATTGTATCACACAAACCATGTAAGAT